>OZ053304.1:31188850-31788850 GCA_964056655.1 Arabis hirsuta
CCATATTCTTAGGGCCGGTGTTCTCAGCTGATGCTCTTTCATCCTCGATTCCATGAAGCTTCTTGAGTTCATAAAACCTGAAAATATCATAAGAAGTGGAAACTTTCTTACATCGATTTCTGGCAGAAACTAGCATGAAGGAAGAAAACAGGATCCGGAAACCAAAATAATACCCTTTTCTATTCTGTGAGTGAAGATTAGAACTGAAGAAGATAGATAGTTTTGCAAAATGTACCTAGGATGGAGCAGCCCAATCTCCCCAGAGTTGTTATGTAACTTTGACATCACCATTCGGACATACCTGTGAGTATCCAAAATTAAAACTAAGCATAGTACTGGCACTGAAATCGAATGACAAGATTGACCAAGAAAAAGGGAGAACTTTTCCCTGGTCAGAAAACAAGAGTTGATGATATACCGGATCTCAGATTCCTTCTTCTCACGAGTTCTGACCTGAAAAAACCGATTGAATCAGATTTTAAAGAGCACGAAAGGTAACAATATGCTGAACAATTTTTCGGGAACTTGTTCTACCTCACTCCCATTCAGCACTTGTACGTTTGTCAACCGTGCAACAAGAACAAATCTCGGGACACCGCCTCTTACAGGATCAGTTATTGGATTATCCGAAAGCCTGATGTCCTATTACTTGAAGAGGGGAATTCAGTTAAAGTACACTATTTTAAAACGTCTAGCTAGCGTTCGAACATCTAAGGATTGCAGGAACACCGAGAATGCCACTGTGTTATTAATGCTTATGCCCTGATCTATTAAAGTATTACAGAACAGAAGAGTAATACCACCAACTTAGGAAATACGTTCAGTGCGTCTATCGAGGCCAGATCACCAAGGTTGTTAGAACCTGAAAAATACAATGGGTGGGATAAATGGCCAAATTTCAAGAAAGGGTACATAACACTTGAAGAGATTACCTAGAAGAAGACAACGCAGACTTGGAAATGGGTCACTACTTTTCTTTGATGATTCATGGCCATTTACAGAGTGAAAGATGTGTGACAGCTTATTCTTGTTCAGGTAAAGCTGTTCCAAGCTGAGAAACAACGTTTAGATGATCAATTTTTAGGAAATGTCAACACTCAGCAGTGCAACTTATGTTATCCATTAACTACAAGTAGAAAGGAAAATAATTATTACTGACCATGGAAGTTGAGATAGCTTTAATACTTCACTCCATTCTGAGATACAATTATCATCCAAGTTCAGAAGTCTAAGAGAATTAAATACTTCATTCTCAGATGATGTCGACTGCAAGAAGCAACCAGGGGGTTAAACAGGGGCCAGGGGGGTTCACAATTTGCAAACTGAACACCCAAGTTTTCAAAGCAAAAAATGTGTAGGAATGAGTGTATTTCAAGTATCGTAATCAAGGAGACCAAATGTTTTCCAAGCATATCCAGACTATATTCTACTTGGGGCAACTGAGCAAGCATTGGAACTACAAATAAAATCTTACCGTTATGGCTGATATCATGTTCCCCATCAGATGCAACTCCTCCATATCAGGTAAGGAGGGCCTAAGTTTCTCAACCTGCTCCATTACGGTAAGAGCCATCAAAGTTACCCAATGGTGATGGTGCTCAAATAATTCAAAAGAAAAAGTAACACGTCAGGTAGAGACTTATAGATCACCTGAGTCCAGCTCATACCACTATTATTCAGAACCAAAATACGAATATTTTTTAGCTGTGGCAGACAGGTGACATCACTTGACAAAGAATTGCTAGACAAATTAAGTGTTCTAAGGGCTGGTAACTGTTCACAAAGAGCACCAATTTCCTGGAAGCCAAAAAACATATGATCAATCATAATCTAAGAATATCTTTAAGGTGACGCTGAATAAAATCTAGGCCGCATATGTTACTAGCAATGTTACAGAACAGTCAAGCAGCAAAGCCTGGTACCTCCCAGTCAGAAATCAAGTTTCCAGTTAAGTCCAGCTGCTTCAAATCTGGAACACATTATGCAAATGAAACAAGCTATGTTAAAGGTATTGAGCAAGAGAGAGAGAATCACACAGTGTTTTTGACAATGGCAAGGCTGAAAGTAGATTGAATCTTACTTGGTAGAATTGAACCCAAGTCAGATGAAACTCCAAGGGAGCTAACACCAAGATAAGAAAGAGAAGCACTAGTGAGCTCCTCAAAATGACTTAACTTATCCTGGATCTTGTCCCCTCCCAAAAGCTGAATCGAAACACGTTTGTTCTTCGCAGAAAGAACATACATTTCGTCTAACAACAAATAGAAGGACATACATTACTTCAAAACCAAAACCAACTCCAAGAAAACAACAATTCATCTCCACCAAATCCTTAATTTCATAACTGGAAACTAACCATAACATTCACCAAAAAACATATCTAATCAAAGAAATGTGTACTGAACACAATGCAGACCTTCTTCGTCCTTAGTCGAAGTCGTACGATATCTGAGCTCCAAGGCTTGAAGCAGCGTAATACCGCGGCTAAGATTCTGGGAACGAACAAAGGATGCGGAGCTCTGGGAACGGCCATTGAAATAGAAAACGCCGTTAACGGAACCGTCGTGCTTCCCATCGCCGTCTTGATCCCAATCAACGCCGATCCAAGTTCCGGAGTAACCCTCCACACCTCCGACGTACTTCACCGTGCCCACTCGACGCGGATCGTTGAGCGAGTGGACTCGCTGCCCGATTTTATAAGACTCGTTGCTTGACTCGGCCTTCATTTTTTCGCTACTGATTGTTGATTAAAGACGAGAGTGAAAACTTTGTACAAGTGTAATTCCCGTAAATTTAAATGGGCCTTAACAATTGTCTAGATTGTTTTTCAAGTCAATGGGCTTAAACAGCCCATATAATAAAGAAGTCAAATGATTCTGTCGCCGACATGGTCAAAGAATATCAAAGCTGTTACTTTTTGGCCTTGTTAGGACGAAAAGAGTGATAATAGTAGTTAAGTTTTGGATTAAAGTAATAATTAAAATTTAAGTACATACACCAACAAAAAATGGGAATCCAGCTGCAACTCACCATTTTGTATTTTTAAGTCAGCAAAATAAGGAATCCAGCTTGCAATTCACCACTAATTCACCATTCACGCACATACTTATCTCTTTCTCTCAATGTTCATCTTTAGGAAGCCCAATGAACATCTTCCATTGTTGAGAACCTTAATTTGTTGTAACCAAAATAGTAGTATTTCATACGATTTACTAAATAAAATCTTCGATATCAAATATACTGAAAAGTGGATTTCAATTCTCCAAGACATGAATTTCAGTATGACATTATATTTTATAAAGATTAATCTTTTCAGAAATCGATTTAATTATTTGTTAGGTTTATAGGTTTCTAACTCGCAAGACTGACTTATGTCTTTTATATAACTTTTTAGGTTTCATTATTTTTATTTCTGATGTGATTTTTAAAACTTTCTTTCGAAATTTTTATATGGATTCATTTCTAACCGAAATTAAACATACTTTTTTTTATAGCAAAATCAATATAACATACTTGATCACCTTTTTAGATCAAATTTAAATCGTAAATTAAATCAATTAGAAATGAATAAATTAATTCATACATTTTATATATTGATTTAATTCTGTTTTTTTTTACGATGTATGATTCCTAAACATTTTTGAAAAAAAAAATCCGGACCAAATATGTGAAGTATTATATAGTTTGATAAATAGTGGTAAACAAAATAAGTGTTTTGTTTTTTTTTTTTTAACAAAGTGTTAAGTTATATGCTTTATATTTAGTGACATCAAAGCTTACATCATTGAATCTTTTACTACGAGAAGAGTTTTGGGTTTCGATGCATTGTTTTCCTCAACGCGTAAGACCCATATCTAGTGCTTACACTGAAGAAACCCAAAGTACAAAAAAAACAAACAACTATAGTTTCATTTTAACGTTGAGTTATTCATAGTACGAATAATATATAATTCAATCTTAATTAATTCAGAAATACTTATAAGCAAATGAAGTCGGCGGTCTAAAGAAACTTTTGTTTTCTTATGGTTCTAACTTTTTAAACTCACTCAATCCCACACGTGTATGAACAACATTAGTTCTTTTGTTTGTTTTTATTTTTTTCTGTTATTCAAATTCCTCTGTGTATGCCTCTTTTCACCTTAGCTTTTTATCTGCTGTCTTTTCCGACAAAGAAAACAAAACGTTTTTACTTTTCAAACAAAGACCATTCCCTCCTAAACTCTTGTAAAAGTAAAACAAATAGATATGTGGTTTTATTATAATACCCTTTTGTTTTACAAAGTAAACACATAAAAAATTATATAATATGTGTTAAATTTTAGTAAATTAAAAGAAAAAGATTCTACTTCCTGGAACCAAAAGAAATCTAACATTTTTTTCATAACATAGAGTAATAACTATTAAGTGCCAATTGTTTACACCAAACATTTATGCAAGTGTCCATTTAGTTGTTAGTATAGCTATAGTTTTTGAATGTCGAAATGTTGAATTTTGATCATAGGTAATTCGTCAGTGATTTTAGATTTTTTTTAATCGGAATTAAAGTTTACAAATCCTTAGAAAACCCTACAATTCTTAAAATCTCATGGGACAAAATAGAGTAATATGTAAATGTAATTGGTTTCTATGGACTATACCATCAATAAGAATCAACAATGGTAGTCTAGTTGTTGAGTATTCATCTTTACAGACCGAAACCAAGAACCGTCTATTATTAGTATGGGTTTCTCATTTTCTATAAATTTGGATTAGTATGAGTTTTAGTCTATAATTAATTTGTAATATTAAAAAAAAAAAAAGTTACCAATGATGTTTTTTTTATTGACTTTTTAAAAAAAAATTGGCCCAGGAAGTGCTTGATCCAATGATCTTTGACATTTGTTTGAGGATAAATCCACTTTTCCACCAACACTTACCATCACAAAGATATGGAATGGATCATGAAAAGGGTCCATGGGGGTGATGCAAGAAAACCGCGTCTTCAATAGCAAAAATCCAATTTCAAACACTCTATTATCTATCTGATTCTCTCTGCGATACTTCCATGTCTTCACTACACTTCTTTCCATTTCAAAAACAAAAGATTATGCCTTCTTTTCTCACTATTAATATATTATAATCACAATAATACTATTTAAGTGAATCTACAGTTCCATTGAGATAATAACACTTGTTAAACCCACAAAGCACCTTTGAAGTTTCCTGGAAACTACAGTACTACACTATTTGAACCTTTGATACTGATTTTTAAAACGTGTACAGGATTTTATCTGCTGTTTAAGATACTTATCCACACCTATAAATAACTGCCAACAATTGTAAACATTCAAACATCATCATAATCCAACCAGACAAAATACAAACTGAGCAAACACTTGATTTTGTGTGCGTTTTCATGGCTGGCCTTAGAAACTCCAGTAACAGTGACAATGCGCAGAAGGAAGGCCAGGTCGGTATACCATCTGCCTACAGAGGAGTCAGGAAGAGAAAATGGGGGAAATGGGTGTCTGAAATCCGTGAACCGGGGACGAAGAACCGTATCTGGCTAGGGAGTTTCCAGACTCCTGAAATGGCTGCAACTGCCTATGACGTTGCAGCATTCTATTTCAGGGGACGAGAGGCTCGTCTCAACTTCCCTGAGCTCGCCAGCAGCTTGCCACGTCCTGTAGACTCTACCTCGGACAGCATTCGTACGGCAGCTCATGACGCTGTACTCTGCCTCAGAACGGAACCAGTAGAGTCAGCCATGCAAGTGGACAGCTCAAGCTCCTCCAACGTAGGTCCGACAATGGTCAGGCTCTCGCCCGGAGAAATTCAAGCGATCAATGAGTCGACTTTGGGATCTCCTAGCACAATGATGCATTCAACTGATGACTCTATGTGGTTTGCTAATGATGTGGAGATGAATGTTTGGGATACATACCAGACTCAGACTGACTATCTTTGGGACCCTTAATCCCAAAACTCATCGAGAGTTTCTACAGCTCGATCTTGCAATACCAGCTTAAGTTATTGGCCTAGAATGCTTAGTTACTAGGGTCTAGTTTCCAGAATCAAGCACAAGGGTTCTTGATTTTGACGTTATAGCAAAAGAATAAAGCTCACCTGAGTTTTGGAGGGAAGGGAAATTGTCTCTCATGGGTCCCAAAAATGGACCTCTTCACCAATTTTTTTGAATTGTTTGTTACTAATAGACACATAGCTTCTATTACATAAGCTGTGTTAGAGGTTTGACTTATTTTTTATTGTTTTTCAATTGTTTGTTACCTCATGCTTATGTAATTTAATATGAATTGTCGTTTAGTAACCTGGATTTGGTTTGGTATTATGTTGTATGGATTCTTAACTAGATTTGTGCTTTCTTCCCTTAAAAAAGCATTGACTAATAATCTTAAGAAAAAACTACATTTGCTACTGCAAGACTTTTTACAAGTTGATCAAACATGAGAATAAAATATACTTTTCACAAATCTTGGAGCAACTTACTTGATGCCTATGAGAGAAGCAAGGAAGACATCTGAATATGCAGTTAGGCTTGCAAGGATGAGGAGGAACTCATGACAGCAAGTCTTTGCGCCTCTTCAACACGACCAAGCCGATTGAGAAGTTCAATGACGATTGAATACTGATCTTCTGATGGCTGCAATTTGTACATCCGGTGCATCAAGTTGAAGAAGCGACAAGCTTCATCAGCAAATCCGGCTTGACTGCAAATAGATAAAACTGCTGTAAAGGTGAAGGTGTTGGGAGTAAACCCTTCTGATATCATTTGCTCAAAACAGTTTATTGCATCCCTTAAGCGTCCAGTGTATCCATAGGCCTCTATAATGGCGGTCCATGTCAGAGAGCCCTTGACAACAACAGTATCAAAAGAGAAATTAGCACTTTTGAGATCTCCACATTGTCCATACATTTTGATGATTCTTGCAGATACAAAAGGGATCGACTCAAATTCCTTTTTCAGAATGTGGCCATGAATCTCCTTCCCTAGCTTTAATGCTTTGAGCTCACTGCAAACAGTCAAAACCCTACCCATAGTAACAGAATCCGGTCTGTGCTTTGATAAAAGCATTGTTCGAAAAACCTCAATCCCAGCTCTTAAATCACTGTTTTCCACATAGCAGTCAATCATGGCGGTCCATGCTTTCACATTCCTTTGCTCCAATCTGTCAAACAGTCTGACAGGATATTCTGGAACACCGCACTTCGAGTACATCACCATCAACGAAGTGACTAATGATACATTTGGCAAGAAGAGATTCTTTAAAGCATAACAATGGATCTCCTTTCCTTGCTTTATAGCCCTCAGCTCTGCACAAACAGGAAGAACGGTAGCAATTGTAACGACATCTGGCTTAAAGCCTTCTTGCTGCATCCAAATAATCGACCTCAAAGCTTGATCAAATCTTCCGTTGGCTGCGTATCCAGACATCAATGCAGTCCAGGAAATGGCATTCCTCTGTTTGGAACCATAGAAAACCCGTCTCCCAGAAACCATATCCCCACACTTGCAGTAAAAATCAATCAAACCAGAGTGAACAAACGGTTGTTCCAAGTAATTCTTCGATTTCAATACATGGGCATGAGCCTCCCTTCCCAGTTTCAGTGCCTTAACATCCCCAAGTACGGGAAGAATCGTCGTAAGGATAACCGAGTTTGGATATATTCCTTCTTGACTAATCATTGTCCTAAACAATCCAAGTGCTTCCCACTGCCTTTTGTTGTGAGCCAATCCAGCAATCATTGCCCCCCACACAACAATATCTCTCTCTTCAATTTCATCAAAGACTCGACGTGCAAGCCCTACTTTGCCACATTTGAAATACATATCAACAAGAGAAGTCTTAAGAAAGATACTATTAAGAAAACCGTTCTTGATCGCAAGAGCATGAGTCTTCAATCCCTGTCTCAGAGCAGATGCCCCAGCAAAACTCTTGAACACATTAGAGAAACTATAGACATTCAAATCAACACCTTGCTCTCTCATTTCCGTAAACGTAGAAAGAACATCTTGATACTTCCTCTTCCCTGATATCACAGTCCCTCTAAGCAACGCATTCCAGGAATAAACATTTGAGCTAGTACTTTCGTCGAACACCTTATGTGCGTCCATGACCGAACCACACGCAGTGTACATATGAACGAGCTTGGTCCGAATAAACTCGTTGTTCTCGAGACCATTGATTCGGATATGAACATGGACTTGCTTACCGTGAAATAGCGACTTCCGGCGAACACAAGCTGCTAAAAGGGCGGAGAAAGTTGTCGCATTTACAGGAATTCCTCTCTGTTCGAGATAGTCGAGAATCGTGAGAGCGTCTTCGAGATTGTTCTGCCTCGCAAACTTTTGAATATCTCTGTGGATACTGTATGGGTTTTTGGAGTGGAGCGGAAGAGAAGAAGGGAAAGCATCTCTCTCCCTAAAAGGTTTGGGATTTTTGGCGGGAGAAGTGAAAGGTCGTCTAGTTCTGCTGGGTCTAGCCGGAGATTTCGCCGGCGCTCTATCTTTAAAGGAACGATGAGGACGGTGGCTGAGGCTCGACGTCAAGGGAAGGGACGGTAGGTGTCGGAATCCCAGAGATGACGACACTACTTCCATGGTGACACACACAACTTGATTGAGCTAATGTTTTTTTTTTTGTATTTATTACTTCTCCTGTTTTTTCTTTTTTTTCAAATAAGTGAATTTACACATCGAAACAAACCAATAATTCATAATACCTTTAGTAAAAAAAAAAACCCAACTATTGCATACAAAAATAATTAAATATCTTAGTTCTTTTTGCTACACATATCCGAGCATGAATTCACACATTTTTTAGCTTTTTTCTCATCGGTCTTCATATCTGTCCATAATACACAACAACAAAAAACATAAGTATTGTAAAAGTATTTCAATACAAGCTAGAATGAGAATGTCATTTTATGTGAAGATAAAAATGTATGATTGTTTCGAAAAACTTACTTTGATCTTCAACAGAATCACAATTAAGAGTAACACAACCAACTTGACAAAAATCATCAATTTGGTTAACTTCATCTGATTTTGTGTTAACCGCACACAGTAAGGCACATTTGCCAGGACATTCAAGTTTATTTCGTACCCATGGACTAGCAAGACAAATTCTATTACAACTTGCAAAACATCTAAGATACTGTTGTCTCTGATGTCGGTCTAAAGCTTCGGTTTCAACTATAAGGTTTCCAATCATCAAGATCGTCACCATAAATACGACCATTGTTTTGCTCTCCATTTTTTTTAAAATACAAAGATTTTGTCTTTTGAAGGGAATGGAGTAAAATATGGCTTTTAAGCAATCAATTTATATATTCGTTAGAGAATCAGCAACAAATCCATCATATATTGAATATTAAGAAACAATTTTAAGAAAACTTTGACCAGAAAAAAAATTAAAAATAAAAAAACAATTTTGAATAAAATACTTACCATAAATGAGAAATTTTGGTAATTATTTTGAATAAAAAATCCAGTCGCATTTATTATTTGATTTTTAATTATTTAACTATTTTTATGTGTTTATATATAAATATTTGCAAGTTACTTTTCTTTAATTAATTTCATGATAACATAGTGAATTTTTTGGTTAAAGATAGAGAGATACTAATAAATTTTGTTGTTGACCATATTTATTTTTGTTTGACAAAAAAACATTTTAAATTTTGTTGTTGACCATATTTATTTTTGTTTGACAAAAAAAACATTTTGGAGATAAAGTTTGTGAGAATTTTTCAAAATAACACTTTGATACTATTTCCAAATTCCCATCGATTGTTGTCCAAAGAATAGTACTTTTGAAAAATAGTATTTTTTTTTATGTAAAAGAGGAGTATCATAAAAGAAAATAATATTTTTCATAATTTCGTAAATAATAATATTGTTGTCCAAAGTTTGTTTAGCTTTTTCTCTCTTTAGTTCTCTTTTCATTATACAGAATAGTAAAAAAAGCTTGTACATTTTTTTTTGTATTTTTCACTTTTTTCTATTTGGGTTTTCGGCAAAACAACTCTCCACAAACTTTTTTCTTGCAAATCTAACCTTTAACTTTTTTCTTGCAAACCCTTGTGGATTAATGATTATTGTTGTTGAGCAAAAAAAAAAAATTATAAAAAATGCAAGTCAATACACCGAACTTCTTGGTCACATGTAATATAGCCTTTGTCTGTATCGATGACGTGGCAACTATTAACAGAGTTAAAAACTATGAAATGCATCGTTTAAGAGAGAAAAAAAGACAAAAATTTTGTCTTGGTTTGTCGTTTAAGAAAAAAAAAACAACACTTCTGTTTGTCTTTAACCTAAAAATCGAAAAGAGAGAAAGAAATAAATTAGGGTTGTGGGTTCTTAAGCAGAGAGACTTGAGCAGACGAGAGACAATGAGATGATGTCGAGTTGAGAGACAAATCGATCTATTTCGTATTCGTTGCAAGGAGAGAGAGCTTCCAAGGAGAGAGAGTTTCGCAAAATGAGGTAAAATACTTTGAAACCCATATTTGTTTTTGTGAGAAAATCTCATCACATATGCACTCTAAACACACTTCATTTATTCGCTACTTCGAAACTCAGCTTTTTCGAGTCATCGAACACTCAAAATCGAGACATAAAACCTGTAGACAAAACGAAATCGAAACACTAAATCTACAGAAAAGATGAAATCGAGACACAAAACTCACATAAAAATCAAAATTTATATGCAAACTTACCTGATTCAGTAGGAATTCGTAGAGGATTCGGAGAATTGATACAATTCAAAGAACCCTAGCTTTTTTCCCAAATCAGATTTTCACTATCGAATGGTAAATTTTTTATTTTAACACTTAAACACGTGCTTTATTACAAAAACGATATGATTTTCAAAACTTGTTTCAACGTCAAAACGCATCGTTTACTGTTCCATTAACAAGAGTTCATTATAGACAAGGGCTGTATTGCGGGTGATCAAGAAGTTCCGTGCATTGACTTACATTTTTTGTAATTGAAAGTTATATTTGCAAAAAAAAGGTCTGTGGAGAGTTATTTTGCACAAAATCCTTTCCATTTATTTATTTATTTATTATTTCATAACTTATTCAAAAATTAAAAAATGTACTTGTTTTTCTGAAAATTAAAAAATAAAAACATATTCAAAAATCAAATCACAAATGAGCCACAAAAACGAAGACAGCAAAAGCCGACGATGAGCTTCACTGCTTCTCTCATCTCTTCTTTGCCGTCTCCGTCTCTGTCTCTCCTCCCTCTCCACGATCTTCCTCCTTCCTTCTTCCTCCCAACCAAAGTCGTCAATCCAACAACCGTCGCTCATTCACGACAGCGATTGTCCGCATCATGTAGTCCGGCTGCATCGCCGGCCGTTGTTCCCGAAACGGCTCCGACATCAGCGTCTGAGGTTGTCTCTAGCTTCTACGCAGCCATTAACGTCCATGATTTATCCTCAGTCACAGACCTCATCGCTCAGGACTGTGTCTACGAGGATCTCGTCTTCTCCTCCCCTTTCGTTGGCCGCACGGTGACCGATTCCGATAGACCAAAATCTCTTTTCTTTCCTCTGTTTTTCAGGCTTTCTCTCTCCCTAATCTTGATAAAACCATGACAGGCAATTCTAGATTTCTTCGGGAAGTTCATCGATGCAACGAGTACGGATCTGCAATTCGTGATAGATGACATTTCGAAAGAGGACTCGTCAGCTGTTGGAGTTTCATGGCATTTAGGTGAGCTTTCCAAAATCCAAATTATTGCCCTTAACGTTTTAACTTAAGGCACTGAAAACGCCTATGTTGTTCCTAATGATGAACCGTAAACTGGAGATTTCGATAGAATGGAAAGGCAAAAATTTCCCATTTAGCAAAGGTTGCAGCTTTTACCGGCTAGAAGTTATTGATGGCAAGAGACAGATTGTGTAAGCACACTCTTCTCTACACAACTTTGCTGCTACCTACAGTGGACTGACAGTAATGCCAATTTGTCTTTGCCGGGCGAAACATCTCTTTTCCTCGGTATTTGTCTGCAGATATGGAAGGGACTGCGTCGAGCCTGCAATCAAACCTGGAGAATCAGTTCTGGTAAAATGAGTTACTATTATTTTCGATTGTGTGAGATGCATTTGAAATTGCAAGGTAATGCAGATTTAACATCTATTGCATTTGTGTTCAGGCTGTTATAAAAGGAGTTACCTGGCTGCTGCAGAAATTTCCTCAACTGGCCGACCAATTCTAATGGAATTATGAAGCTCCTGCTCGGTGAAGTGAATCAGCTTACAGATATAAGCTTTCCTTATGGGTATATAGGAAAAATACTTCCCCAGCTAGCCCCACCATTTTCCAAATTGTGTTTATGGCAGGAAAGATAACAGTACTAGTACCATACGTATTCTACCCCAACTAGAAGTCAGTCATGTGTATACAACTTATGCAGGCGTTTATAGAATATGTGCTATTAACTACATAAAGCTGTAGTTGATCATCCTCAGATCAGATGAGGAGGATTATAAGATCCACCTTCATCCTACTTCTTGAAGAAGTTCTTCATCTGAATTTTGTTCCTCATTGGCGGCATAGCCACCAGCGTCTTTCATCAGCTGATTCAGTCCATCTAACAGAGGGTAGGTATCACATGCTCGAGGGCTTGATGTGTCCCCCACCGAGAACAGTGTAAACCCAGAGCCTGTATCAATCCAAGCACTCCCAGGAGCCTTTTTCACACCCAAGTCCCTCATGAAAGTCCTCACTTCAGCAAGCTTGCTCCAAGAACCAGCAGTTGCATACATATTTGCAATCAACACATAGTATCCCGGGTTCTCTGGCTTCATCTCCAGGAGCTTTTCTGCAGCCCATTCACCAATCTCTGTGTTCCCGTGGATGTGGCAAGCGTTCAGTAGAGTGGCCCACGTGGCACTGGACGGCTCATATGGCATTTTGTGAATTACGACTTTGGCTTTCCCCAGGCGACCTGCTCTGCCATAAAGATCAACCATACAAGAAAAGTGTTGAAGACAAGGACGTATACCATACTTATACTGCATCATCATAAACAGCCTTTCGCCTTCACGGACTAACTTGGAATGACTACAGGCTGATAGAACTGCAACCATGGTTACATTGTCTGGTCTAATATCGGATCTGATCATCTCCCTGAACAGATCCAAGGCAACTAGTCCTTCACCCTGATTTCCATATCCATCTATCAAGGAAGTGTATGTTACTTCGTCTCTCTTGCTCATAAAATCGGATACCCGCTTTGCAGCTACAATATCTCCTGATTTTGCATAAATATCAACAAGGGAGTTCCACAACATGGTATAGTCCTTGAAGCACTTGCGCCTCAGGATGTAGCAATGAAACTCTGTCCCATGTTGCAGGTTGGCAACCCGAGCACAAAGAGGGAGAATGCTTGCAAGCGTAATGGAATTTGGCTGAAAGCCAGCAAGCAACATCTCCCTCAGCAAGAAAGAGGCTTCTTCTGATCTGTTCACTTGCGCATAACCCGAAATAACAGAGTTCCAAGTACTCAAACTATTTTCTTCAATCTGCTCAAACACCATTATAGCGTGCCTAAGGTCATCACATTTAGAGTACATTGTGATCAATGTGTTTCGCACATTGTCAATCCCATCGTAAAAACTGCGAATTGCAAGACCGTGGATCTCTTTTCCCAACCGTTTTGCTCCTAAGAGCGAGCAAGCCTTCAAACCAATAATCACAGCCACAGGATCTAAGCTCGTGGGAAAATTTCTCATCTTAGAGACTAAACCCAAAGCTCCTACATAGTTTCCTGTATTTAAACAACCTCCACAAATAATATTCCAAGTTATGACACTGAATTCTACACCTGAAAACCACATTTTATCAAAAAGCTCAAAAGCTTCACTCCACATGCCTTCCGATGCGTAACAGCTTATCACTGCATTCCATGAGATAGCATCCCTTTCAGACATTCTATCGAACAACCTCCGAGCAATACCCACATTTCCAAACCTCTTATACATAGATATCAATGCATTGCAAACATACAAACTGCCCTTGTACGAGCTAACCTCAATGGATCCATGAACCACCCTTCCAGAGGCAAAATCCAGTGTTTCACCACAAGCCTTGAGCACAGACGGATAAGTGAAGGCATCCGGTCGGATTCCCTTGCTCACCATTCGCTTGTAAGCAGAAATAGCCTCCTCAAAAAGCTCGTTCTTGGCATACGAAACGATGAGCACATTCCAAGGCAAGGGATGCAAAATGTCTGAGTTCTCATTAATCATTTGAGCTTCGTTGTGGAGATTAAAGGCAGAGTAAAAAGTAACCAGCTTTGGAACTAAAGCGGAATGATATTGTACACCTAACGAAATACAGTGAGCGTGAATTTGAAGCCCTGGAACAAATGCACGAACATCGACACATGCGGATAAAAGGGAAGCCGCAGAATGAAAAACGTGGTCACCTGAAACAGCAGAAGAAGATTGAAGACGAAGAAGAGAGAAGGTTTTGAAAGCGTCATACAAATGACCATGGCTGGCGAAATGTCCGAGAGATTTATAAAGGCTCTCAATCAGCATTGGTTCATTATGGGTTTTCAGAGTTCTTGGAACGGGACTTGGTGTCTGTTTCCATGATCTGGGGCTAAATTTGACAATGTCAGATACAGTGAGACCTCCATGATCAAACGTTGCGTATAATCATAGTTGATTCAAGCACTGGAACAAGAAATTTCAAAGAGTTTTCTTCTCCTCCAGAAATCAAATCATAATGATTAGGCTACAACAAGGTAAGAAATTTTCACTCAGGCATAACATCGAACACGTGGTGAGCTGAACATACCATGCACGCGATTGAACTTATCCAAAAGCAGAATCGAATGTATCATTGAGAATCATGGGAACAAAGTTAAGAGCGAGAGATAGAGAGAGAGAGAGAGAGAGAGAGAGAGAGAGAGAGAGAGAGAGAGAGAGGTTGGAACAGAGGAAGCAAAGTTGAATAAGAAAGCGCGCGAGAATCGCAGAAAATAACGTCTAGAGACTCGGAAGAAGAAGACTCCATGGCAAATTTGCTTGTCGGCTACTCTCATCTAAACGTTATGGGCCTGATAAATAAAGGCCCATTACAGGCCCATATAAGAAAAGTGTGGCTACCGTTATTCTTCTTCGTCCTTCGTTATCCACTTCTCTCTCTCCTATGTGTGGACAAATGCATTTCCTCTATTCTCTTAACGCTTTCTCTCTCACTCTCGTCCATGGCGACCACCGCTTCTTCGTCTCTCCCACGTAACTACTCCTTCACTCCTCCTCGACCTCCTCACTCTTTCACCCGAAGATCGCCGGTAGCATTGCCGTTTTCTCTCCGCCGCGACCGCCGGTTTGCTCTGAGTTACCGATTAGATCAGAATTCGAAGAAGAGGAGTGGCGGAAACGTAAGATGTGAAGCGACGGAGGTATCTTCTTCTTCTTCTTCTTCGTCTGTGACTTCCCCCGGAAGGAATTGGGTGCCGGTTGTTCCGTTATCGGCGCTTCCGAAAGGTGAACGGCGAGTGATTATTCAAGACGATGAGACGATATTGCTGCTTTGGTATAAGAACGATGTGTTTGCAATTGAGAATCGTTCTCCGGCGGAAGGAGCTTATAGCGAAGGACTTCTCAACGCTAAGCTCACTCAGGTTTCTCCGTCTTTTACTTTATACGTTTTTTGCAGTTGAGGAAGCTTGCGAGTATTAGTATATAAGGTGTTTGTGAAAATGCTTGAGTGAGTAGAGTGAAACGTTTAAAATATAGACGTCTCACTTCCTTGATCAAATACATGGCTTGAGTTACTTCCAAATCAGTAGGAAATGTAATAGGTTTTGATTCCTGTCTGCGTTAGCTTCGGTATTATTTGATTCAACGGGAATGTAAAGACAGGTTATCACAAGGAAAGAGTTGGATTAACAACTCTATCCATAACCTCACTGTGAAATGTAGCTATCTATCGATATGGAATGATAAATGCTTTTAAGATTGTTTTGGATATGTAAACTTCTTTGCTTTGTTGGAATCACTTGATTTGTTACAATATCAGTCAGTCGCTTGCTAGGTTATTGTGTTTGCGTTCTACACAAATTGGTTGCACATTACATTCTATGAATCTCATGTTTGCCGTATGTTTCAACTACTACTACAATGTCATCTTAGTTTAATACTACTTTTCGATCACAATTCTATTGGTTTCTCTAACAATGAGTGATCAATTTTTGGTATTTAAAACAGGATGGTTGCATTGTGTGCCCATCAACTGATAGTACATTTGATCTCAGAACTGGAGAGATCCGGGAATGGTACCCAAAAAACCCGGTTCTCAGAGTCTTGACACCTGCACTGAGAAAACTATTTGTATACCCTGTCAAATTTGATGAAGAAAACATCTACATCAGCATTAGAGGCAACGGGAAATCCGAGGCAGCTGCCGAGATCGTCTTCAGTGGAAAAGCTCAACCAGGGCTCACAGCAACAAATGTCAACGTAGACGAGGTAAAACACAAAAGATAGACCTGAAATGTGAATCTGTTTCATATAGAAAAAAAAAACAAAACCAAAGAGTGATGATAAATTTGTGAAACAGGTGAGAATGGTGGTGGACGAGGGCTCTGAAGGATTCGGTTTCTCGGTGAAGAACGAAGTTATAAACGGGAAAGCGGCAGTGATAGGGTTCTTGCTGCTGTTAGATTTTGAGCTATTGACAGGTAAAGGTCTATTAAAGGGGACAGGGTTCTTGGACTTCCTTTACTCTGCTTCAAATGCTTTCAAGTAGACATATATGTAAAGATATCTTTGGTTTGGTTTGGCTTACCTTCTTGTGCAATTTGTGGAAAGCATTACCCAAATGGAGAAACAAAATACTTCAGTAAACGACTCAACACCATGTCTTAGTATATACTAGAGATGGCTGCTTTTTCATTTTGTTTGTGTTTTACCTCTTATACGATATATTCTTTGTTCTATATGAGTTAATATGATTGTCTTCAAGTGCTTTTCCCAGTATATATGTTGTGTTTTACATACCCAACTCAGCTCAGGTTCCAATTGATCAGTCAATCCAGCTGGGGTAGTACTTGATCAATTCACCCAACTAAATTAAGTTGATAGTCCATCTCACTTAGCTCAGCTAGCTAACTCATCCAACTGGTTAAGCTCACCCAACTCGTTTAGCTGAATTTTTTGGTCTTGCTTGCTTTGGTTAAATCATTTGATTCGTTTCAAGATTTGACCAAGCCTTCCCGATCCTTCCATTTATCATACCTCTAGTGTATGACGAGGCGCTACAATAACTCTAGTGTATCCAAGCCTAAGCAGATCAACTACTGCAATCCTTAAAGTTTCAACTTCAATTTCCATAGATGATTCGATCGAAGGAATAGCTTCTGAGCCTGCAAGTACATATTGTTGATTCTTTTCATTGAGAGCCCAACCAATTACAGCAATTTGACTTTGAGAGGTCCATGAAGCATCAACAAAGCAACAAAGCAAATGGTACTCTTAGAATATGTAATTTTTTTTTTCAATAAATATGTTTTTTCTTCATAATTTAGTTGTTATTTCAATTTGTTTGTGAGATAATATTATATGTTATATCTAAAACTCACATATAATCTTAGTTTTTTCGAGTAATAAAGTTTTTAATTCTCAATATGATCGTTTTTATACCATTATTTTGTATTGGTTTTTAATGTTTACCACATAATTTGGGAATACTTTTTTGTGTGAATTCTCAACTATGGCGTGACTGACACGAACACGAATATTAAAAGAAGAAAGGAATGTCTTTTGTAGATGGTGAGGGAGAGAGTTGATTGCATTCAAATTGGGTTGCTCCTAAGTGAGTGCGATTCCGTGTGAGGAATCTTAGTTTGTGTTTCATTTGTGTACCAATATATTAAAAACCATAATTTCCATATCCACTTCTTTTTTCCGTTTTCTGTGTGCAAAACGAGACAAGACAAAAAACAACTTTTATTTGTCTTTGTTTAAACTCATAAGGCCAATAAAGAACCTCCATTTGATGACCTCATGCCTGATGAAATGTACCACAAACCCCACAAAAAAAAGGCAAGGCTCATGTACTTCACCACGTGATGTCGTGATGAATCTGTTTTTTAATGTATATATCAAAATCTGCATTGCATCTAGTCATATTGATTTAGGTCATCAGTCGTGACTCTCATTACATGTTACTTACATCTAGCTTTTTTTTTTCATGTCTATATTCTTTAACTAAAATCATAATTTTGTTTTCAGGTTTTCTAAACTATAATCCATTAAAAAATTTCTTCTCGCATACTTATTTTAAAATTAGAAAACAAAATTCACTTCCAAAAAAATAATTAAGATATGAGATCTGATATAAATTCGATTTATTCGTTGCATGTGGATAAGTTATGATTAGATTTTACCCGAGTAAAATATCTAGGAGATTGGTTTTTCCGATCGGGGAAATTCACTTATGAGATAAGTTAAAATTCACTTATAGAGCTTGAGGTCATTAGTTCAACCAATCATTACATTGACAAAAAAATCATACATGAAGGAAAAGTAATGTATATCACCTTTGTATACAGAGAACCTGATCATGCAAAGAGGAAGGATATCTGGACCCAACTCAATCACCTTGGAACCACTAGAGATAGCCCATGGTTCTTAACTGGTGATTTCAATGAAATCATTGACAACAATGAAAAGAAAGAGGGAATCATAAGGCCGAAGAGCTCTTTCACAGACTTCCGGTCCTTCCTCTCAGAATGTGATCTCTATGACCTCCCACACTTAGGTAACTTCTATTCCTGGAGAGACACAAGAAATCATCACACAGTACTATGCAGGCTAGATAGAGCAATGGGAAATTGTGTCTGGTATGAAAGATTTCCAACAACAAGAAGTGAATACCTATGCTTTGAAGGCTCAGACCAGAGGCCTATAGTCTCCTACCTCTCCAGCAAACAGAAAAGAACAAAAGACCTATTTAGATTTGATAGAAGCCTCCAAGATAATGGAGAAATCAAGAAACTAGTCTTAGAAACCTGGGCTGCAAATGATGAAAATTCAGTAGAATAGAGGATTAGTACTTGCCGAAGAGCCATAATCTCCTCGAACAAAAAGAAACAAAGGAGTAGCCAGAAGATCATTGTGCAAAAACAAGAAGAACTAGAAAAAGCTATGCCCTTCCCCAATTCTAGAGCAGAATGGATCCATAAAATCAATACGGAACTAGCACTGGCCTACAAAGCAGAAGAATCCTTCTGGAGACAAAGAAGCATACAGCTATGGCTCAGTCTAGGGGATAGGAATATTGGCTACTTTCATGCAAGTACAAGGAAAATGAGAGTCTTAAACGATATCACAGTGATAGAAGACAACGAGGGGGAAAGTCTTCTATGAGGAGGATCATATAGCAGAGACAATAAACAACTACTTATCAGACATGTTTACCTCCTAACCTGGAAATAGAGAAGAAACAGTCCTTCAAGCCCTCAATCCAAACATCTCACAATGATAAGCTGATCAAGATCCCTACAGCAAAGGAAATCCGGGACGCCATGTTCTCAATTCATAGAGATAAAGCCCCTAGTCCTGATGGCTTCTCTACTAGATTCTTCCAGGAAAATTGGACATCAGTAGGCCCTGCAATAGTTAAAGAGGTTCAGGAAATCTTTAACTCAGGAGAATTGCCAAAATCAATCAACAAGACACACATCAGATTGATCCCCAAGGTCCAAAGCCCCAAAACAGTTGCTGAGTATAGACCTATAGCACTATGTAATGTCTACTACAAAGTAATCTCTAAGATCCTAACTAGAAACCTACAACCTGTCCTCCAAGGAATAGTTTATGAGAACCAATCAGCCTTTGTTCAAGGCAGAGCTATCTCCGACAATGTGTTGATAACCCATGATGTCCTTCACTACCTAACAACATCTACAACAATGAAAAGATATTCCATGGCTGTTAAAACAAACATGAGCAAGGCCTATGATAGACTAGAGTGAAGTTTTATTAAGGCACTACTCGAAAGACTAGGTTTCCACAATATTTGGGTTAACTGGATAATGCAATGCATTACATCTGTCTCCTATTCCTTTATACTCAATGGGACTGCTAAGGGCTCTATATCACCAACTAAAGGAATCCGACAGGGTGACCCTCTATCCCCCTATATCTTCATTCTTTGCTCTGAAGTTCTATCTGGAATTTGCAGAGTTGCACAAGGGAAAGGGAACTTACCAAGGATTTGAGTTGCAAAGCAAAGCCCTAGAATTAACCACTTACTATTTGCATATGACACCATGTTCTTCTGCAAAACAAATAGAAAGAGTGTCAAAGCCCTGAAGAATATACTCAAGCTCTATGAGGAGGCATCTGGCCAGAAGATTAATTGCCAGAAATCAGCAATAACATTCTCATCTAAAGCCCCACAAGACCTCAAAGATAAAGTACAAAGAGATCTGAATGTCCCTAAAGAAGGAGGATTGGGGAAATATTTACGCATACCAGAGCACTTTGGCAAAAGGAAGAAAGATTTTTTCAGCTTGATTGTAGACATAATTAGGCAAAGAGCCATCAGCTGGTCCACCAAGTTCCTATCCTCTGCGGAAAAAATGGTAATGTTAAAGTCAGTTCTATCCACCATGCCAACCTATACTATGTCCTGCTTCAAACTACCTAAAAGCCTATGCAAAAGAATACAATCAACACTCACTAGGTTTTGGTGGGATGGGAACTTAGAAAAAAAGGAAAATGTGCTGGATTGCATGAAACAAACTAATCTTTGGAAAAAAAGGATGGAGGCGTGAGCTTTAGAGATATCCAAACCTTCAATGATGCACTTCTAGCAAAATTGAGCTGGAGAATACTACACAACCAGGACTGCCTACTAGCAAGAACTCTACTGGGAAAATACTACACATCCAAAAGCTTCTTGGACAGTCAACCACCCTTATCAGCCTCTCATGGATGGAAAGGGATCCTAATAGGAAAAGAACTTCTCAAGCTTAAGCTGGGGAAGGTGATAGGAAACGGAGCCAACACAAAAGTATAGAAGGAACCCTGGTTATCCTTGTCAACACTAGTCCAACCTATGGGACCACCAAGCAAAGAAACAGAAGAAATGTTAGTATATGAGCTAATGCTACCTAACTCAAGTGAATGGGATACACAGAAAATCACTCATCTCCTGCCAGGACTTGAGAATGTCATCTCTGAAATCAAACCAAGCTTAATGGGAGCATTTGACAAACTGGTATGGTCGGGAACAAATCTGGAATCTATTCAGCAAAGTCTGGATATCATACAGCCAGAGAAGATAACCCAAACCTACCAAACCTACCAAACCAAGACAACATTATCAACTTCAACTGGAATTTGGGGATTTGGAACATAAAAGCTTAACATAAAATCAAGTTATTTTTATGGAAAGCGGTATGAGGAGCCTTACCAGTAGGAACACAACTTGCAACGCGGGGAATCAATGCCCAATCACTCTGCATCCAGTGTAATGAACCTGAATCTGTAGACCATCTCCTTCTACACTGTCCGTTTGCACAAGAAGTCTGGAATTTGACCCCCTTCAAGGATGTAATTTCGCCAACAACGATCCCCACATTCCAACTGGGGCTCCAACAATCAAACCAGATGATCTGCTTACCTCTAACAGGCATTAGCGATGGACCCCTATTCCCTTGGATTGTCTGGTCTATTTGGATAGCTCAAAAACCAGAAAATCTTCAAGAATCGCCACTTCTCACCAACTGAGACAGTGACAAAAGTTGTACACGACGCCTTGGAATGGCTCTCGGCTCAATCAAAGGAACCACCAATCTCCACCTTGTCACAAGGATCTCCAATGGCCAGATCAGGATTCCGATGCTACTCCGATGCGGCATGGAATTCGGATTCGAGGAACGCATGACTAGGATTGGTCTTCAAGGATCAGGATGGACGAATCATGGCAAAAGGCTCCAAAGTGATGCTTCGGATCGGATCGCTTTTGATGGCAGAAGCAGGGGCCATGAGAGAGGCACTAACACAAGCAGCGATAAGGAATCTCTCCAGATTTACGATGCTATTCAGATTCCCAACAACTAATCAACCTTATCAACACCAACAGCTCCGTCCTTGAGATCTATGGGATTACACAAGACATCACACGAATCGACAAAGATCTAGAGGTTTCCTTTGTGTTTATATCACACTCTGAAAACGAAGAGGCTGACCAAATCGCAAAATCTACTTTATTCAATGTAACAAATGGAACCAGTTTTGACCCGGTTTAATGAATGGAAAAAACAAGAATTTCGACCCAAAAAAAAGATAAGTTAAAATTCATCTGTTTTTTGTGTTAATTTGGTCTTTGCAAACTAATTAAACATCGAACCTTCCATAGCAGAATTATGGTCCAAAATTTTGAACAATTTATTTTTAATACTTCATAGATCCGCAAATGATTAATTAGAACCGCGACTATATCAACAATCAGTCACTCATTTTGTCGAATGATCCATCTCTATCCACCACTTGTAATATGTTGAAATTTCATTTGTTTATCCAAATGGTTAAGTATATAGTTGATGTAAACCTTACCAAGTTGAGAAGCATATCAGATCCTCCTTAAGAAAACATCAACCGCCAGCCACATGTCACTATCACATATTCTTCTGGTCATTCATTTGACTATTATTACTTTTTCCTCTAAACCCAATATAAAATTAATAATTATACAATAATATACTTTATATAATACCAAATCTCTGACTTTCTTCTCCTCCAACGTATTTATATTCAAGACTTTCCTTAAAAAACCATCAAACCCAAAAAAAAAAATATATGGATTCGAGAGACACAACCGGAGAAGAAACTCATCAGACAAAGTACAAAGGTATCCGTCGCCGGAAATGGGGAAAATGGGTATCAGAGATTAGGGTTCCGGGAACTCGTGAACGTCTTTGGTTAGGTTCTTTCTCCACCGCCGAAGGAGCCGCCGTAGCACACGACGTAGCTTTTTACTGCTTGCACCTACCATCTTCCCTTGAAAATGAAGCTTTTAACTTTCCTCATTTGCTTCCACCTTCACTCGCTTCAAATACATCTCCTAAGTCTATCCAAAAAGCTGCCTCCGACGCAGGTATGGCCGTAGACGCCGGATTCGCCGTGAAGAACGATGGTGGGAGTGGTGGTGGTGAAGATAGATCGTGGACGACGACGAACGTGGAGGAATACAACGAACGTGAAGCGTTGAGCATCTCTGTGTACGATTATCTTGATGATGATCAGGTTTGATTATACGACAACTTTTTTAATTTTTAGTAATTGATATAGGATGTGAATAGAATTTATTTTTAAAACTTCTGATTTTTTTTTCGATACGTGAGCTTTGTTTCTCAGGCTTTATTATTATGTACTAGTTTTTTTTATCATGAATAAAAATAAAGTTTCATAATTTCTTTTATAGATACAAAAGATTAAAAGGGTAAATCCTGCTTCGTGCAAACCCAAGACTAATTCTCGATATTTGTAGGATTATAGTTATGTGTTTATTTGTTGGTTAAGAATATAAATATCATTTAAAATGAACGGTTAAACCTACGATTTCGGTCCAATGGCAAAAAAAAAAAAAAAAAAACATGAAATAAAACAATAATTAGTATTTTCTCAGAACGGAGAGTTGCAACACAATCCACGTCGAGCAAAGTAGCGATAAAACTTGCAAACTCGATGGTAACAGTCAATTGAGAACACATAAATGAGCAAACAACTTAGGGGGAGGTATTGGATTAAAGAATTTAATTAATTTTGAAGGAATTAAACAAGAGAATTCTATTGTTATTCAATTGATTAGAATCTTAATTTTTTAAATTAATGTGTTATTCAATTGATTAGAATCTTGATTCTTTTAAATTTATGTGTTATTCAATTTTTCAGCAACTTTTATTTTTTAAGATTTCAAAAGAATTTAATAGAATTTTAAGACAAAAATGGGAAGAAACAATTCCGACCCTTCTTGCTCAGATTTTGATGGAAATTTATTAATTTCTCTATAATACTTTAAAATCAATTCTCCTACAATCACTTCTCCAATACCTCCCCCTTAAGCAACGCAATAATGTCCTTCATAATTCTGAGGTGATTCCACTTTTATGGATTTTCAAAAACATTGAGAGGAAGATTCACAACACAATCTCAGCTAGAAGGAAAAGGAAGCGATGGTGGAACCTAATGCAACTTTGGATTCGGTAACAACTCGCAAATCGAACTCAAATCTATTGTAACCTGGTTTTTATACAAATTTTTTTTTTGCCAAGGTTGCTTTGAATCTAGGAATTTATCTTGTAATCCCTAAACATCTTCATTTTATATGATATTTACATTCTTAGAAAGAAAAAAAAATGCTTGTAAAACAAACGGAAGATGTTTCATATTTAGGAGCCTATACAAACCAAGCGAGACACAAGTTTTTCTCCTCGCTTGAGCAACGAGGCTCGACCAGCAACCCTACAAACCAAATGATAGTAATGATTTGAGATTTAAAATGATCAGAATAAAGTTTTTGAAAAAAAAACGTATTACCGTCAAATTCAAAGAAATTGACGAGTTAGACATTTTAGAGTGAACGAGTGCTTCGTATTATCGTCATTTTCACTGTAGTCATGTATTTCAATAAATATAATTGTCTGTAACCTAAGATAACAAATAGTATGCCAAATTTGAAATAATCTGAACTATTCTGACCACATATTATTAATAGCTTTTAATATTTGAATATTTTAGTATCCAAAATTCTCAAATGTCTAGTATGTACTACGTATAAATGTCAAAATGTCTGATATATGATGTCATTATTATACTTGAAACTTTCAAGGCTGAAAATCCCAAGTACTCATAACAAATCATGATTTTCTATTTTCCTTCATGTAATAATTGACACCAGCGTAAATGTTGTCGGGCTTTGCAAGTGGAAACCGGGCCCATTGTACGAGACCCAATCACGACCGCAAGAAAGAAAAATTAGACTGTTGACCCATTACTCTTCTTCATCATTTTGATTCTAGAAGGAAACAAATAGGACATTGAGTGGCACGCACGTTCCATTTCTTTACCACAACAACCTCACAAAAACGTGAGAGAGACAACAAAAACAACTCTTAAGTTTTTGGTCGCCGACCATATCACCAGAAGTAGAGAAATAGATAAAGCAAAACTTGAGTTCTTTCTTCCATTAGTTCCGAATTTGAATGGTCGTTTGAGTGTGTAATGGGTTGTATTTGCGCCACCGCGCGTTCTCCAAACGTTGCTAACAATGAGCTATTAGATTCCAGCAAATCCATCCTTCACCTGATTCCTCATCCACCGTCTTCGTCGACTTCTTCATCTAAAAAGGAAGGATCTTTCACGCGTCCGTCCTCTACTGCTTCCATCACCGTTGTGGCTAATGGTTATCCAGTGGCGCGTCGTCCCTCCACGTCATCTGATCGAAATAGTGCTAAGCCGGTGGTTATTGTGGGAGCTCCGACCAGGAATAACATCAGAAGAGTCACGGCTATGCCTGTTGCGCAGCCGATACAGCAGCAGCCAGGGCGTTTGACCGGAAATAAAACAGAACTCACTCGTCCAGAATGGCCGTCTTGGTTGGCTTCTGTTGCCGGAGAAGCTATCAAAGGATGGGTTCCTCGCTGCGCAGATTCCTATGAGAAGTTAGACAAAGTTAGTTGATCTAACAATGAAAGAAATCATCTTTTTTTTTGCTCTTTGAATCTCTCTTTGTGACCTGAAATAGCTATATATGTTATTGTTATAGATTGGACAGGGGACTTACAGCAGCGTTTACAAAGCTAGAGACTTGGAAACAGGTAAGATTGTGGCGATGAAGAAGGTTCGGTTTGTGAATATGGATCCAGAGAGTGTCCGGTTTATGGCCAGGGAGATTCTCATCCTTCGTAAGCTTGACCACCCTAATGTTATGAAACTTGAAGGACTAGTCACCTCTAGACTCTCAGGTAGCCTCTACCTTGTCTTTGAATACATGGAACACGATCTGGCAGGTCTAGCCGCAACTCCTGGAATCAAATTCTCTGAACCTCAGGTATTGCAGATTCTGTTTTCCTATAGACTTTATAGTTGGAAGACTCAAATGATAAAGTCTTACTTGGTTTCCAGATCAAGTGCTATATGCAACAACTGTTCCGTGGGCTTGAACATTGCCACAGACGAGGAATCCTCCACCGTGATATTAAGGGATCAAATCTCTTGATCAACAATGAGGGTGTCCTGAAGATTGGTGATTTTGGATTGGCAAATTTTTACCGGGGTGATCAAGATCTGCAGCTGACCAGTCGCGTTGTAACCTTATGGTATAGAGCGCCTGAGCTCTTGCTCGGTTCCACTGAATATGGACCAGCAATAGACTTGTGGAGCGCCGGCTGCATTCTCACTGAGCTCTTTGCCGGAAAGCCTATTATGCCAGGACGCACAGAGGTAATGGAACTCACTAATACCTTTTTAGTTTATTAGGAACAGTGTTTTAGCACTGGCTTTATAATCCGAAAGACCATCTATCCAGATTCTGAATTCTCAAAGCCTTATATCATGGAACTAAGGTGGTGAGATAATGATCCTTGTCGCTTCTCAGGTGGAGCAGATGCACAAGATCTTTAAGCTGTGTGGTTCACCCTCGGAAGATTACTGGAGAAGAGCAACATTACCACTTGCAACAAGCTTTAAACCGAGTCATCCGTACAAGCCTGTTCTTGCAGAAACTTTTAAGCATTTCCCTCCAACAGCTTTGACACTCATCAATAAGCTGCTGGCAATAGAACCTGAGAAACGTGGATCAGCTGCTTCTGCCTTGAGGAGCGAAGTAATATATTGATACTATCCAGAAATCCATGTTTCTTAAACTAGTTACAAACTTTGTCATGATCAGTTACAAACTTTCTTCTCTGCAGTTCTTCACCACGGAGCCACTCCCTGGTAATCCATCAAACTTACCTAGATACCCACCAAGCAAGGAACTTGATGCTAAACTCCGCAACGAAGAAGCGAGAAGGTTTAGCTACATACAATACATCTTCATTCATTGATCCTTCTCTTGGAGGTTTTCTCATGAAATGTTTTGGTTGCAGACTAAGGGCAGAGGATAACAAGAGAAGAGGGGGAGAAACTGTGACCAGGGGAGGGCCAAAAGATCGTAAAACCGCCCAGACACCTGAGTTTATGGCTGCAGGGCAGTCCAAGGTAACGTGCACCAGCCATAAATTCAAAACAGACGAGGAAGGTGGCACCGGGTTTAGGATTGAACCACCCAGAAGAGGGATCCAGCAGAATGGTTACGCTCATGCTTCTTCAATGGTTCACCCAAGTGTTGCTAATAAAGAATGGAGTAGAGGTGGAAGCATGAAAAGGCAAACTAATGCAGAGCTGAAGTCTAGGATATCTCAAACAGGAGACATTTCTGGTGATTCTTATCGGAGAGATCCCAACAGAGATTTCTCAACCGTAAGCCTCTTTCTTCTACTTGTTTTTTTCTTGTTGTGTACCTTAACCTTATGGTATGTAATTGTTGAGTTGTTTTTGGGATGTGTCAGGGAAACGCACCAAGGAAAAACAGAATCCATTACTCAGGACCATTAATGCCTCCTGGTGGAAATCTTGAAGATTTGCTCAAAGAGCACGAGAAACAGATCCAACAAGCTGTACGCAAAGCCCGTGTCGAAAAGTCTGCATCAAAGAAAAACCAAGCTTCAACAGGGCAGCAGCAACAGCGTTACACAGGAAGAAATGCTCGGTAGCTAAAAGAAGAAATCTAAACAACATCATAGCACCACATGTTTTGAGGTTTCATCAAGCCTTCTATAGAAACACATAAGCGTTTTGTTTGTTCTGCCAGGGATTGATGCAATGTATAGTCAAATTTGTTTCTTTCTTAGGCCCACAAGATTGACCACACTTTCTTTTGTAAATACACAAGGTCTCTATTGAGCTGAGTTAAGCAAACATGTATCTGCAAAGGGAAGCAAAAATAACTTACAAAAATTTGCTACTAATCTAAGATTATTTCTGGGTCAGTTCCAAGTAACTAAACCTCGCACAATACTCTGTGCAACAATTCAACATATCAAGCTAAAGCTACACGAATCTCTGATTTATTAGTCTTCTACCTGAGTAACATTCCACAGCTGAATTCTTGAGAAATTAAAAACCTTTTCTGCATAAACAAGTTCGCTTTGACCTCTAGATTCAACTCCGAGCCAATCAAGCTCAGACTCTGTGCATAACCTCTGAAAACACCATGAATCCTTCAAATTCATGTTTTTGTGCCCAGAAAACAAAAACCCAGAAAATTTCACCGATATTCCCGAAACGAAATCATATGTCTCGATCGAAAGACTAACCCTAAATTAGGGCCTCATTTTGTTAGAACTACTCATCTCTGGCTGGTTTGGATAGTTCAGAGATCTATGATCGTGTAAGTTTGGGATCAAATTTCGAAAACGATGAAACTCTAAACCCTTACAAAACCACTATCCGGTATATATGGGTTGGATTGTCCGGGTATTCGGGTTGAATATGAATAATTGGGGTACTTTAGTCCGGGTATTTGGGTTGGATTATCGTATTTTACTGGTTCATATATTTTAAATTAATTAAGTAATTTCGATTGAGTTAATTGGCCACAATAACATGTCCAAACCCGTACCTATAGATTTAGCAAAAAGATATTTGTCTCAGGCCCTAAATAATATATAATTTTTGCAGCTCCAAATGTACAAATATTAGTCATAGTGTTCGAGCTCAGTAGTCTTCATCAAGGAAGGTTTTTGTCCAGTTTTATTTATTTGTTTTCTTTTTCCAGTCTTATTGTTAGTTTATTAAAGAGGTGAATTAGTAATATTCATATTAGGCCCTAAAATAAAGAAAATAGTTATGCTATTTGGTCAATTAAGGCAATAACGGGTTGACCAAAATCTTTTCTAGTTATTTGGCCAATTATATTTTTTTTGCGTATTATTAATGCTAAATTGCCTTTATTAAACCCTAGGATCTTAAAAAAATTTTCCTCACATAACCACCGAAGCTAACACAATTTCCAGATTTAGTTTATTATTAGATTTTTATTATGCGTCAAACGCTTAATTAGAATATTGAAAATAAAAAATCATAACTTTTTATAATATACAAAAAAAATTAGAAACAACAAAGATCAAATAATATATTTTCATATAGATAAATATATTTTATTCACAAAATTTAATCTGCATGACATTTAGATTGAATATAAGCATTTTTAATGTAAATCGAGGTATCATGTTATTTAAGTTCACTAAATCCAAAAAAATATCGCGTTAGCATGTAAATCTAATTAAATAAAAATCAAAAAAGTAATAAAAATTGAAAATGATAATTTTCGAAATTTAAGCATTATTGTTTGATTTGTAAAGTTGTATGTTTATAACAAAAACATAATTTTAATTAGAATAATATGGATACAACTAAACGATATATATATAAATAATTGTATGATAAATCACATATCTTCTATATGTGAAACTAAGTGATTAAATGGAAAAACTATGTGAAAATAATTGTATGATTAAATTAACCAATCAAAATCACTGACATCGACGAAGCAAACACAATTTCCAGATATATTATTGTTTTTTTTTTTATAAACCACGGGAGTTCCGAACTTTTGACTCACAATTTTCTCGAACTATGTGAAACTAATTGTATGATTAATTGAGAAGACACTAAGTGAAAAAATTATTTGTGTCATTCAATACAGATTTTAAGGAACATATTAATTAAATTAACCAATCAAAACATTTCAATTAACTTTATATGCCATTTTGAAAATCTTATATTCCAATTCCCTCACATAACCACTGACATCGACGAAGCAAACACAATTTCCAAATATATTATTGTTTTTTTTTTATAAACCACAGGAGTTCCGAACTTTTGACTCACAATTTTCTCGAACTATGTGAAACTAATTGTATGATTAATTGAGAAGACACTAAGTGAAAAAATTATTTGTGTCATTCAATACAGATTTTAAGGAACATATTAATTAAATTAACCAATCAAAACATTTCAATTAACTTTATATGCCATTTTGAAAATCTTATATTCCAATTCCCTCACATAACCACTAACATCAACGAAGCAAACACAATTTCCAGATATATAATTGTTTTTTTTTATAAACCACGGGAGTTCCGAACTTTTGACTCACAATTTTCTCGAACTATGTGAAACTAATTGTATGATTAATTGAGAAGACATTAAATGAAAAAATCATTTGTGTCATTCAATACAGAATTTAAGAAACATATTAATTAAATTAACCAATCAAAATATTTCAATTAACTTCATATGCCATTTTGAAAATCTTATATTCCAATTCCTTCACATAACCACTGACATCGACGAAGCAAACACAATTTCCAGATATATTATTGTTTTTTTTTATAAATTACGGGAGTTCCGAACTTTTGACTCACAATTTTTTCGGTACGCGAAGAGAGTTTTTGGATATTTCGATTTAAAGAATAATTTTTCGTTCCAAAAAAAGTTTAAACCTAGGACACAAAAAAATCCCCTTTTTATTACCACTTGACTATCACTTTTTTAGTGTTATTGTTTTGTTATATACTTATATATAACTTTTTTTTTGTCGGCCAATCGTTCATTAGATAGAAAACCCATCAAGGGTATAATACAAATGATGTTCCAAAAGCCCATTCTCTTACAAAATACATCATAAAAAAATTAAGTCCAAGTAATAGAGAATATAGACACCTTTATTAATTTTTATTGTGCCGTGTCTATATTCTCAAATACTTATATATAACCTTTATTATTTGAAATAACCGTAAATTTATTTTTATTGAAAAAGCTTCATTTTTAGTTCGTCTCGAACCTCAATAAATTTTGGCATAGCACTAACCATGTAGTTATGTTATGTATTGACGTGTCGTCAGAGTTGTAATGTGATAGTTCATTTGACAAAATTTTGTTAAATTATGAAAAAGTTTACTAAAAAATAATTATTAGGAACTTTAATTCATCTGAGTTTTTTACAAGTACAACATTATAAATTCGGTGCATATAGTAAAATTTCCATAAATTAATACTCTATAAATTAATTATTACCATAAATTAATAAATTTTTTCGGTTCTGAGTCGGAACAATATAAAAATTAACAAAATTCGATAAAATAATAAGATAATAATTTTTTTAAAATTCCTATGTAAAATATAGTCTCAATAACAATATAAATTAATAATCATATATAATTATGCATATATATATGTATATGTATAAGTATAACTATGATAATGTACTATAATGTGGTTTCAGTGATTTTTTATTTTATTTATTAAATCAAAAATATTTTATGAATTTTTTTTGGTATCCATAACTTTTGAAAAATTAGAGATACGATAATTGATTCTTTACACATAACTATTCTCAAATGTATTGTAATATATATCGTTTTTTACTTTATCATCAACATTAAAAATAATAATCATACTTTCTTTTAAATTTTGTATTTAATAACATATATCATATTTATATAGACAGTATATTATGATATTAACATTCATGTTGTCGCGATAACTAAAAGTATAAATCATAATCTCAAGTCAAGGCATATTATTTTTACAAATGTATTTAATTAAATTCTTTGATATAACATCGGTTGATTTTTTTTAAGAGAATTATTACCTAAAACAGATATCTCTCTATAAACTAATAATTATTAATTTATCGATTAATTAATATCTCTCTAAATTAATAAAATTTCAAAATCCTAATATTATTAATTTGTAGAGGTTTTACTGTAATTAATAGAATATCAAAATCAAACAGATTTATAAGTTAGACATTAGTAGTAAATATTTTTAAAATTGACGAGTTTCTTACAAAAAAAAAACTAGATCATTTGTGAATACGTTTGAAATTTGAGAATTTTAGAGAAATGCCATTTTTCAAAACACCACTTTTCAAAATCTTTGCAAAAATGTCATTTTTCAAAATTATTTATTTAATATAACATTTATGTTTGAGTTAATTGTATTATATTAGAGTTTAGTTTTGAGGGTTTAGGGTTTGTTTGGGATCAAAACATTTTTTAGGGTTTAGAATTTTTGCAAATAGACAACTTCTAGAAGTATTTTTGAAAATTGACACACCAAAAGTGGTATTTTTGCAATTATCCCTTGAAATTTGTGTAATTTATTGAATTTTTTAACAATCTGTGTGTAACTACTGTATGAATTTTTCTCCTTTCAAATTGTTATACAATCTCTAAACTTTTATGATTTTTAAAGAGAGAAAAAAGCCTTATTGAATTGTGGGAACGCTGGAACATCGGGACGAATAAGGCTAGAAATGAGGCTAACAAATAAAGAAAGAAGAAAAAATCTCAAACTAAAGAAAGAGACCATAGTCGTTAGATTTACAAGTGACTTGTTTTTGTAAGTTTTTGAGATTAACCGCAGACTCGTTCAAAACACTCCTCACTTTCCTAAGATCCAAGTAATCATATTACTTAATTTCCACCCTAATGACCTCTCTATATAAACTCTTCATTTTATAATCTTCATTAACAAGTAATTGCTCTTCTTTTCTCTCCTTTTTTTGTACTTCTTTATACATATTGTATTAAAAAGAAAAAGAAAAAAATACAGTTTCTTGTATTTTAATTTTTTTTTTTGTGTGTGTGTGGGTATTGAAGAAAACACAAGACAAGAATGACATACCGAACGCCTACTTCACCGGTACTAGGCTTTGTCTGACCTTACAATATCTAATTCTTTTGGCCCGACTTGTCTTATCTCTAAGTATATATATCATATGATAATGTAGTTTCATCAATCATACTCTCTAACATTATATCATATTTGTTTTCAAAAAAAAAAAGCATTATATCATATTCGTTCCTCACTTTTAATTCATTCTTCTATGAAAAAAAATGTAATGTTAGAGTCTCTAGTGCTTTACATTTTTATAGCATTCGGATTTACTCTCATTTTGTTGTGAATAAAAATGTAATGTTAATTTTTAGTGCCTTTTTAAGCTATTCTTCAACACTTTTATAACATCCTTATATTCACCACGCTAAAATCTTGATCAGGATGATGAGGAAAACAAAAGAAGATCGACTGAGACTAATCACAAACAAATGGATTACAATGATTGGTTACCGGTAACGGCGTCTAGAGAGGCCAAGTGGTATTACTCCGCCTTCCACAATGTCACGGCCATGGTCGGCGCCGGAGTTCTCGGTCTCCCTTTCGCTATGTCACAACTTGGCTGGTAAAAACTTTCAAGAAATATGTTTTATGTCTTCTTAACAAAAATAAATAGTAATTAACGAAATTTATGTTATTATTAATCAGGGGGCCTGGAATTGTTGCAATAATGTTATCATGGGCTATAACATTCTACTCGTTGTGGCAAATGGTGCAGTTGCACGAAGCCGTTCCCGGGAAACGGTTAGACCGTTACCCGGAGCTAGGCCAAGAAGCGTTCGGACCAAAGCTAGGTTACTGGATCGTCTTGCCGCAACAGCTTCTGGTCCAGATCGCTTCAGACATAGTCTACAACGTGACCGGAGGCAAGTCGCTTAAGAAATGCGTCGAGCTTATTTTTCCTCATCTCCATCACATTCGTCAGACTTATTACATCCTCGGATTTGCCGGTCTCCAGCTCGGCCTTTCTCAATCTCCTGATTTCAACTCTATCAAGATCGTGTCTCTTCTTGCTGCTCTCATGTCTTTCTTGTAATATTACCAAAACACAACTCAAAACATAAACAAGAATGCTCTGTTTTTTGCTTGCTTTCCAAGTAAAGTTTGAGATTTTGTTTGCAGGTACTCAATGATAGCGTCCGTAGCGTCAATAGTGAAAGGAACGCATCACCGACCGTCGGATTACGGAGTCAGATCAGACACGGTGGCTGGAATGATCTTCGATGCGTTTAACGGCATTGGAACCATAGCGTTTGCGTTTGCAGGACACAGTGTGGTTCTTGAGATCCAAGCTACTATTCCTTCAACACCTGAAATCCCTTCCAAGAAACCAATGTGGAAAGGAGTCGTTGTTGCTTACTTAATCGTCATTGTTTGTTACCTCGCTGTGGCTATCTCCGGTTTTTGGGCTTTTGGTGATCTTGTTGAGGATGATGTTCTCATTTCCTTAGAGAAACCTGTTTGGCTTATAGCTGCTGCTAATTTCATGGTCTTTATCCATGTCATTGGAAGTTATCAGGTTTTTGCAATGTCGGTGTTTGACACAATCGAGTCATGCCTTGTGAAAACACTGAAATTCACTCCTTCGACAATGCTGCGCCTAGTCGCACGTAGCACATATGTTGGTTAGTTCTCATTTACCTTCCTTTTCACATTTTGTAAAGAAATGGAAACTGAGATTTTGTGTTTGTGCAGCATTGGTATGTCTTGTAGCAGTTTGTATCCCATTTTTCGGAGGTCTATTAGGGTTCTTCGGTGGCCTCGTCTTCTCATCAACATCTTACTTCGTAAGTCACTACATACAAGTGAATGAATATATATCTCTGTTTCTTTGAAAATCAAAGATGGTTATTGTACCTTTGTAATATGCAGTTGCCTTGCATTATATGGTTGATCATGAAGCGACCAAAAATAGGGAGCTTCCATTGGTTTGCATCTTGGGTTAGTCTTTCTTTCTTGATTCTACAAGTACTCTCAATCACAAGCTAATCATCTTAATAACTATCTAATTTGTTGTTTAACTACAGATAGCAATAGTCATTGGAGTCTTGATAGCAATTTTTGCACCAATTGGAGGAATGAGACACATTATCCTTTCAGCAAAAAGTTACAAGCTCTTCTCATAGGCTCTTTAAAGCCAAAGCAGCAACCACCATCACAACAACAGCTTAAAAAAGAAATTTTTTACCTTTTTAACTTAGCCGTCTAGTTGGGAATATATAGTTAGAGATTTTGATTCATCAAGTGTGTCTTTCCATCAAGAATTGCCTTCTGAATTGCTTCTGGATATTACGCGCTTGGCCTGAGGCTGTGACGGATGTTTCTCCAACCAGTCATGTAAAATCAATCACCTACAAAAGGAATACCATATGTGTCAACCATGTGATCTGAACTTACTGGTTTTTAGAATATATTAGTTTTTGCTTTTTTTTGGTTTTGGATTGTAATAAGACATCTGAATAATGAGATTGGCTTTCTGTCTTTAGCTGTTTAGTATCCAATCTGAGAAAAATCAAAATTACAGTCACAGTGCATTGAAAGATGTTTCACACTGGATGTAAAACAGAGAAGCAATGCATGCTTCAACCAAACTTGCCCAAATGTTAGGCTTCAATGATGAAATCATGTCTATGTAATCTGCTCGAAGTATTTCACTTCAGAAAAAGGTAAAATTTGAGTATTCAAAAGAAAGTATCTCCTATTTCACCTTTGTAACTAGGTGGTGGGCAGAAAATTTGAAATCGAAAAATCGAACCGAATCCGAGTCGAAATTACCCAAACCGAACCGCAACTGTTTTTCTAAAATACTCGAATGAGTTCTAAACATCTAAAACCAAACTCGAAACTGAACCAAACCGAAAACCAAATGGTTACCTGAAGTATTCGAAATATAAATTAACCTAAAAATATTAAGATTTAAGGTCGGGTATGTTCATTTAGTTTATTTATTTATTTTTCAGTCAATTTAGGTATTGTAAATATATTTGGATAAAAATAATCAATCTAAATAGGTATAAATTTTACTATTTTTGGATAATTCAAGTTAAAAATAATTAATTCGAACTAAACTCACAAAAAGGTAATTATGAATATTTCAATAACTTTTAAGTATTTCGGATAACCAAAACCACCGAATCCGACAAAAATCGAACTGAAACTGAACCGAACTTTTACATTACCCGAATATATATTATAACCGAAAATCCAATAACCGAATTAACTTATCCGAAACTCGAATGGTTATCTGAATATCCATGTTTATTTGTAACTATGGAGATAATAACTAGTCCTTTTCACATAAATAGCATTTTACCATAAAAAAACATAAATTATTGACAATATACTATGGACACTATTGTGTAATTTGTAATGGAGCCAAAAAAACAGTATCGTAATTTGTAACTGTTATATTACTCCTTAACTTGTAAAATTTGGTCCAATAAGGTGATGACATCGCAGCAAATCATTTAATTAAATATCAAATTATCATCGTTAATATCGAACCAATCAATGTTCACATATAATCACACACCACCACATTGACCAAAGAAAAAAGTTTATTATCTTTGTCTCTCTGTCCCCCTCAAGAACATAAAAAAATAGTATTCCTCAGTGAGTTAAAAACTGTAACGCCTCTCTTGCTTTGAGCAGCGAGAATCATCATCACATTTCAGATTACCATGAAACTTATACTCTCTAGCTTTGCATCTCTCGTTGTAATCACTCTCTTCTTCATCTCAAGAACCGATTTCTCACCGTCTTCATTTCAGCCGTCGCCGGACAGCACTCTCCAGATCTCCAACTACTCCACCGGATCTAAATCACCGAACGAAGAATCCGTGAATTGCGGTAAAATCCCTCCTTCGGTCGCTGACGCTCTCATCCATTACGCCGCCTCCAATGTCACTCCCCAGCAAACACTCTCTGAAATCTCCGTCACCAAGAAGGTAACAAACACTAACTACGTACAATTTTAAATTTGTGCACTTCAATTTGTTAATTTACCTAAATCAAAAACTCAATTGGTCAATTAAATTGTATTAGTGTCGTAATTTAAACAAGATACTGTAATAAGCAGTTTAAACAACTAGAGCATTGTATTAGTGTCTTCGTCGTGTCATAACTTTAAATCCTTAGACCATAGTTCGTAGTATGAGTAGTATTACAGTAGGAGGTAACTCTAAGAATAAATATTCAAGATCAAGATCACTAGTTCAACTCTACTTGGAAGAGGTAATTTAAACCTTAAACGTGTAATTTAATGGTTTGCATTAGTGTAATATAGTGGTTTGTATTGGTGTGTAGCAAGTGTAGACGACAAAAAAAAAATGAACAAATTAAATTGCATCAGGTGTTAGAGAAGAAATCGCCGTGCAATTTCTTGGTATTTGGTTTGGGCCACGACAGCTTAATGTGGGCTTCACTAAACCATGGAGGAAGAACAATCTTTTTAGACGAGGACGAGTCATGGATCCTCCAAATCGCTGAGAAATTCCCATCTTTGGAATCGTACCACGTACGGTACGAGACCAAAGTGAGAGACTCGGCGGCTCTGATGGCGGAAGCGAGAGACAAAGAGCATTGTCATCGCGTGTCGACGGATCTTAGAGTTTCTAAGTGCGTGCTTGCATTGAAGGGCTTACCGGAAGTGGTTTACGAAGCGGAGTGGGATTTAATCATGGTGGATGCTCCTACGGGGTTTCATGAAGAAGCCCCGGGGCGAATGGCGGCGATTTACATGGCGGGGATGATCGCAAGGAGGCGGAAGAAAGGAGATATGACGGCAGTTTTCGTGCATGATGTTGATAGGAAGGTGGAAGATGAGTTCTCAATGGCCTTTCTGTGCAGGGATTACATGACGGAGCAACAAGGAAGGCTCCGCCATTTCACTGTGCCTAGTCACCGGAACTATGGTGTATCCGGCGGTAAATTATGTCCCTAATCCGCCGGAGATTTTTTTAGAAAGAAGATTTTTTAATGCTATGTTGTAATTTCACTGTAAAATATAAAGAGCTATTAAGCATGACTAGTTGATTTGAGTTGGACCGTTTGGTGATACATTTGACGTCTCCAAAGGGAAAACGATTTGAATTTTCGAACGAAACTCAAAAACGTTACAAGAACAAACTACAAAAACAAAATTAAAGTTTTAATTTCTTCTTGATTGCTTTATAATCGGTGGTCTCTAATTGAGACTAGCCAATTCCCGAATGTTGATAGGAAACGCGACAGTCCGGTCACCAGCAAACGCTTTTTTAGCCATTATGAGATTAACTTTCTCCGTTGGATGAAAAGCGTCCCAAAAAAGATACTGATCTCTGTTTGGACAAGGCGTCTCAAAGGGAAGACAAGTGATCTGTCCTCTGTTTCGACCTATCCCACAACATCCCTTGTCCAAAGTTGTAAACCCTACAAATAAATCCAATCCACAAGACCATCATTAGCCATTCATTCTAAGAGTTGGTCTAGCTAAGCTTATATAACGTTTATTACCATAAGTTGTTGGGTTAGCAATGATGTCTTCGAACATTTGAGCGATATCGAGGTAAATGAATTTAGCATCTGGGAGATTCTGGTTGAGATTAGAGATCATTGTTTTGACATTTGTGTTGAAAGGAAGAACAAGTTGGTTCACTTCGTCCGAGCATTTACCATCGGTTCCTTGAGCTAGAATGCTCGGGATGCATCCCATTCTTCCAAGTCCGGCCACTACAAATTTCCGACCACCGAGATTATACAGTCTCTGCGTTACCAAAAAAATAACACATTTATATGATTACATGTTTAAGCATTTTGCGTAAAGTACTATTAATTAATATTAGAGATAAATTGTTTTTTGTTATGTATTACGGTGAGCTGATTGGTGTAATGTTGAACCAAGAGATCGCCGAACTGTTGGGCGTTGTATTGGCTACGGGTAGGGAAATTAGGCATCAAGTAATTGTTGAGATAGTCGTTGCTTCCCATTCCGATGAAGAATAAGCTTCGAGCCACCGAGTCAGCCATGGCCACTACACCACCGGACTTGCTCACCACTTGATTTAACGTTGTCTCGAAGTTATGAATCTGCTGGTAGAACGGTATGCGCCCCACCTGACCACCGGAACACAAACTCATAAAGTTTTTCAATGTTTAAAACATATATGCTCATCTGACCGACCACCATGTTAGCGCAATGCAAGTATTTGAGTAGCTTTGAATTATTTTTGTCGCAATTTTTATCTACTTAGAAAATGTCTTTTTTTAAAATGAAAATAAAATCAACAATTCTAAAATTTAAGTTGAACATTGCTATTATTAATTATTTCACTAATGATTTTTAAAAATAAATTAAACTTTGGTGTTATACAATTACTATATTTTAAATGATCGGTGGTATCAAAAGCAAATCGAATTAAGTTGAGGTATACTCTTGGACATTTAAAGTCCGTTTTTGAAAATTAAATTTAAAACCATGTAAATATATTTGTACGTGTTCTGATATGTATATCCTATAAACATTTCCAACAATTGGTTGGTTGAAATAACTTCATTTTCTCAACTAGTGCTAGATATATATAGTTCGTAGATAAAAGTAGATTAATACTTATTCGAATAGATGAAAAGATTCAAAAACAAAAGAAGAGTAGATTTAATACTTATTCGAATAGATGAAAAGTTTCAAACACAAAAACAAAAAGTAGATTAATACTTATTCGATAACTTAAACATTATTTACTTCTTACAACAAAAACAAAAGTAAAATAGAAAGAGTGTTAGTAGTATATAGCATGCAGTGATGCAACTTACGAAGTTTCCATTTAGCAAAAAAGCAAAAAAAAAAAAACTTACAAAGTTTCCACCGGTGTCAGGGAGAATCCCGGCGGCTGCGGAAGCGTAGTTGACACCACGAAGCACTTGATCTCCGGTAGCTTCGGAGTACGCCGGAATCAACGGCAGCCCCAAAAGTTGAGCTATATATTGATCAGTGCATGCATGCAGCAAAATACATAAAATCGATAAGCCTCATCCAAACATTCTTCATTTTTTAAAAACTTTTAATTTGTATATTTTCCTCCCAGTTATAGTAGAAAAATAATATATACATGTTTTGAAGCGAAAAGAAACGAAACATCATATACGTTATATACGTAGACATGCAATTAGAACATACCAATCCCATCGACCATAGTTTTGCCATTGCAGAAGCGACCGGTCGGACCGCCATTAAAATCAATGCCATAAGGGAAATAATTGGCTTTAGCAAAAGAAGGTATGTTATTGTTATTCCCATTGTCTATGAGAGAGTCTCCGAAGACAAACAGCGCCGGCACAAGACTATAACCACTGTCTAGGTCGACCAATGGAGGCGGAGGAGCAGAAATAGGTTCCTCAACCACAACAAGTTGGCCGGAGACGCCATGCAGGAGGTGGAAAACCACCGCGAGAAGAGCCGGGATGAAGCAAAGCCGCCGGAAGTGGAAAGCCATTGTGAAGTTGTTTGAGTTTTGAGAGGTGTGTAGTTTTGTAGGGTTAAATGTTTGGGTGAAGGAAATAGAAGAATTTGTCAGATTTATAGAGAGAAAGAGAGAGGGGTTTGGTGAAGAGTAGTAAATGTGTCTATCCGTCTTCTACCACACAGTAATAACATCTCCTGATGATAATCACGTGTATTGTTTCATATTTCTTCATGCATGTCTTTTTTTCTTTTCTTTTTTTTTGGTCACACTTCTTCATGCATGTCTATAAAATCATTTTGCATGATACATCATACATTGATACTATTATTAACAATAAATTTTAGATCATGGAACTATGGAAGTGTATTAATTGAAAGGTATGGTTACGTATAGTTTTCAATTAGTGAAAGATTTTGCAAGTGTTTTGATCAGTTAACTAAATAAAATTTCATTTACAAACAACTGGCTGAAAGAGGAAAGAAAACCAGGAAGAAGAATTTCAAACACAATTTAAAACAAAAAATATAAGAAGAGGAAAGTTGCATTTAAATCGTCGATATTCTCAATGACATTTAAGCTTTCAAGGTGAGACAAACGTGAAGACCAATTATGTCGAAGAAGAGAGCAGAAAAAGCAACAAATAAGTCTCTTCTGTTACAAAAGATGGTTATAGGTTTTAGCATCTTGATCTATTAATTGATCTATTAATTTTAGGGTTGACTTTTAGTTTTGACTTCTCAGATTGTGTAATAAAGGATACAAACTAGTCTTTGGCACGAAGCGGATATCCAAAAAAAATTTGGTATCCGCGATCCGCTCCGTCTTTTACGGATAGTTGTTTTTTCGATCCGATCCGATCCCATCCCGTAAATTTTGGATATCCAGAAATTCAGATATCCGACTTTTTTTAGGATATCTGCGAATATCCAATCCGATCCATTATAAATTGAATATCCAAATTTTTTTTAGATATTCGCTGATATCCGATCCGATCCGTTAAATTTTTAATTGTTATTATTTATTTTAGTATTTACATATAATAAAAACCAAATATTTAACAAAAATGAATGAGTTGAGTATAATTTTTCACGCTACATTTATAATAAAAAAAAACTAATCATACAAATTAGATATATACTTTATATTATAATATATTTAACGGATCAGATCGAATATTAGGTTTTTCTAAAATGATATTTGTGATTTGTTTTGTTTTCTACGGATATTTTAATTTGGTATTTGTTTTGTTTTAAAATTTTATGGATATTTAGATTTATCGGATCGGATCGTAGCGAATTGAATCAGATTTGACGGATTTTTTACCCAACCCAAATACAAACGATGGGGGCCAATAAATGGTAGTCTTATTTTAGCCAGGACATGGTAGTTCAATCGTATGTTAGACAGGTTAAAAGTTTCCTGTTTCCACATTTGTAAATTTGTTTCAAAATTCATGACATTATTGAATCTAATCAAAGAAAAAATAAAATTTGATACTTTATTGTGTTATCATTTGTCGACTCTAGAATTTTCATCATGGATAACAATGTAGATATAAAACCAAAAAAGAAACAATATGTAAATACATTATCCTTAATTAAACCCAAAACCAAAATCCATTAAATTCAAAACACACATGTATAGCAAGTAGAGAGAGTTTAAACACACACCACACTTGTAGTAATTTCATGTTCACACCAACAACTTAAAAACAAGAGGGAAACAAAATACAAATAGATTTTCAACTGCCTAGCAAAGTTCCACAGGCTTTATTATAATTATGTGTGATTTAACAACACTAATTATACTTATACCAAGATTATTTAAATTCGTAAGACATAGTCTTCAAATATCCTATGGTCTAGAACTGAAATATTTCACTTGGCATGGTTAGTGGGTAAGAATAGTTAGCCTCCACAGCTGCGAAGTTAGCATCTAATATGCTATTGTTGTTCTCCTCTATCTGCATCAATTTACCAAACACAACAACAATACAGTCTTAGACAATATTTCCGCAAAGTAGTCTACTAACTCAACCCAATTTCATAAAATATGCTATGATGAGAATGTTATGGTGATTTTGTTACCTTTTCGAGGAGATACTTATTGGCATTTTTTAGGACTCCTTCCTTCATACACAAAAAGGTCACCGTTAAACAATCTTACTTTTAAACTGTTTTATTAGGTACTTATAAACCAAAATCCTGACTCATATAACTGCTATGAAGCTGAATATACAATGATGTTTATGTGCTTACCTTGTTCCTCAGAGACTGAATTTCTTGAAGCATAATCTCCATCTACAAATTTTGACATATAAAATTCTCTAATCATCAATACGTATATTCACTCTCACTATAAAATATTTATTGTTTACATATATATCAGACATACCTTAGCAGAGCGAATCTGAGAAATCCAATACTCAAGATGCTTCTCAAGCAAAAGAAGTTCTTCAAGATTCATCGCCCCATCTCCTACTCCAAACATATACCTGAACCCATTTTACAATTATAACTCCATATAGCTTAGTAAGGAGATAGTATGTAAATAATTCATCTATATATACCTTATTCCTTTCTGAAGCATCTCAATCTCTTGCTTAAGCACGTTGACCTCCTCTTTCGGATCCTGGAAAATTAACTTTTGTTTCAATGTTTCTGTTACTTGTAATAATATTTTGAAGTGGATACGAAAAATTTGAAAATATTGAGTTCCAATTAGTGACCATATGTCCGTACACATATGTACATGTACTTATTTAAACTTTAAAATGAAATACATATATGCATCAATAAAATAATAGGTCAGAGCGTGCCAATAACAATAGTTTAGGGCGACCTTTTTTAAATGAGTAGGGCAACTTTTATCAAAAGGCTACGCTGATTATAAACCATAATACAATTCGTTCTAAATATAATGTGATTGAATAACCATATATTAAAATATTAAGTGTAATATGGGGTATTGTTGTCTCTAAGCATCTTTTACTTTAACAGTAATTAATTTGACTTGTTTTGTTTTTACTTTATGCTTGGTATAACGTTCCAGCATATATATAAGTTCCTCAAACTAGTAGACAAATTAATAATTCGGAGAATTGGAGATAGCTAGGTGCATTGAATGTTTACTTCACTAACTATTTCATGTAGAATCGGAATCAGGTGCCTTACCTAACTGAGTATTTTAATTTCAAATCAATTTACAACGTCCAACAGAGTTTCGTTTTGCATGTCAACACGTGTAACCATTTTGCATATTAAAATAACAATACTTCATATTTTATGGAGGAACTAACTTACCCTTACAAAAGCGAAATAGAAGAATTAATTAACATGTCAAAACATATTCTAGGCATTAAACACCAACTAATTTTAATCAAACCGTAAAATGTCAAAACATATCCTAGGCATTGAGCATCAACTAATTTTAATCAAACCGTAAAATATCATTAAAAACACAGTGAACAATCAAATCCCAAAGGTCAAAGAATTTTTTTCGATATAAGTAAATAAAGTTCAATGAAAACGAAAGAGAAGAGCGACGTACAAGATTTGGGGGTTGCAGTTGTTCTTGAGCAGTAAAAGTAGCAGAAGAAGAACCACGACCACCACCAGTACACTTCATGTACTTATCAATCATTCCCTCCATTGTTCTGATTTTTAATCAAATTTCCATGTATATAAATAAGTTATCATTTAATAACATATAAACATAAATGCAAATTTATAAACACTAGTATATATGAAATATATATATTTAATATACCCTTTAGTAGCAAGCTCAAAGAGCTTGCCCTGAGGAGAGAAGATCACAACACCGATCTCGGCGTCGCATAGCACAGAGAGCTCCTTAGCCTTCTTGAGAAGACCGGTTCTCCTCTTGCAAAACGTCACTTGTCTGTGAACCGGGTTCTCGATCCTCTTCAGCTGAATCTTTCCACGAGCCATCTGTCTCTATCAGATATTTTCTTCTATATATCTGATGATCTAACGTTTGGTTTTGTGTTTAAATTTGGATTTGAATTTTGATTTGAAGTTAGAACGTGGAACAACCTCCCACTAGTTTGAACTAGCTTCGAGGTTACCCACTTACTCTTTGGTTTCTCTTTTTTCTGAGGAGAAAACTTTGAAGTTATGACCAAACTCATGCCACCTTGTTCTGTTTATATATAATCTCCATTATCAGATTCTCCCACTCACTTCCCTGCTTCTTAAAGCACCTTTTGTTTTCCACATCAGCCTACTTTTATATATATATATGTGTGTGTGCGCTTATATATGTTATATGTTAAGTGATCATTCATACAAAGTAAATAGCTTTACATGCGAAAGCTCCATCTAAAGCATTGTTTGTTATATTAGGGGTTTGTATTGAACTAGCCATTCCTTCTCTAGCTTGTATAATTTAATCCCTAGCTAGGTATGTTTGATTGATTGATCTTACATCCGATGTGACATGTGACCTGACAAGCACTATAGTTGTTGTTACAAAATCCAAATTTATTCACAATCCAATAGGTTACATTTTAATCCAAATACCTTCCTATTTTAGTAGGTTATTTTTTGAGCATGTAAGTTATGATATTATGTAAAAATTACATAAGTTATTTCGGTTCAATGTAAGCTATGATTTTATGATTTTTTTATAGCTATAAACCATCTATCGTTTTTTTATCTTGATGAAGCTCATGAGGAAAGAAAATTCAACTATCACTACAGATGCAAAATTTTGAAATTTAATCATTTGTGCTTTGTAAAAATGACTTTATCAGAAATGTGATATTCATAGGTTGTACCGCTTTCAGTCTCTTGATTTCACCTTTTTCTTTGTGTTTATCTTTCTTTTCATAGTGTTTTTGTTGCATTTAGGCTCCTAACGAGTCTAGTTGCATTGTTGAAGTCCTAGAGTGTTTTGTGTGTGTGTGTGTTCATATAGGTGTTTCGGAATGACTTGGCTCAAAGGAGAAGCATATCACTACAAGAAAAAAGAGGTTTTTCCGACGGACATATTGGTCGGAATTTCGTCGGAAAAACATGTTTCCGACGGAATTCCGACCAATATGTCCGTCGGGTACAGGTGGTCGGAAAAATCATATCGGTCGGAAATCGGTCGGAAATTCCGACCGATTTCCGACCGATAATGGCCGTTGCAATAGCCGTCGGAAATTTCCCACCGCCGCAACCGTCGGAAATTTCTCACCGCCTCAACCGTCGGAAATTTCCCACCGCCGACCGTCGGAAATTTCCCACCGCCGCAACCGTCGGAAATTTCCCACCGCCGCAACCGTCGGAAATTTCCGACCGGCGTATCGGTCGGAAATTTCCGACCGCCGTGTCCGTCGGAAATTTCCGACCGTTTTCCGACGGATTTGGTAATTTTTTAAAAAAATTAAATTATTTATTATTTAAAAATATAATCTATTAATAATTTAAATTACGAAATAATTTAAATAAAAATATTAAATTACATTGAAAATATTCAGAATTATTTAGAAGTAATTTAAAGTATTCAGAAATATTCAGAAGTATTTTAAACGTAAATTACAAAACAAAACTAAAACCGATGAGAAAATCTAAAAATGAAAATCAGGAAATTTGCTCCTCATGAAAGCCTTCATTGCTTCAAGGCTCTCTTTTGTTGCGGCGTTCTCAAGCTTCAGTTCTTCAACTTCTTCGTCTTTCCGCTCAAGTGCTTCTTTGAGACCGGCTACTTCGTCATACAGTCCGGGATTGGTCGCGGAAGAAGAACTAGGCCCAAACCTAGTTGCTACATTGCCTAATCCAGGACGACGACCCTTGCGCAATGGGGTTTCCTACGGAAAATGAGATGCGTCAATATAGAAAATTAAAAAAAAAAAACATCGACATATAATTAAAACGTAACAATACCTGGAGGACCATTTCGTTGACTTCGTCGACGGACAACTCACACTGGTTCGAAGAAGAAGAACCATCCAAACCTTGAGAGAGAGCCATTTGCGTAAGCCGCTCTTCCTTTCTCTTCTCCACCTTATCGACGATTTCAGCAATGTTCGGATAATCGATCTTCCCGGTTTTTTTGTTCGTGTGTGTCCGTCTCATCAAAGCAACTAAATCTGGAACCACACCGCCAGATTCTTGAATCTGCAAACGTTTCATAAATATTGTAGATGTGAAAGATAACAAAAATAATTTATAGAAATTTCAAATACACTTACCATCTCGTCCTCCCGCGCTAAGAAACTCGTAGCCCCAGAGTTGTGAGTACCTCGAGGATTCTTCTTACGGTTTTCCGAGTTAATCTTTGCAAGCTTTTTCGTTGCCGGATCAGCCCAATACGCCTGCAATCCCAGCCAAACATCCTCGTTCAAGTTATGCGGTTTGTCATCCCCGGTCTCCCATTTTTCCTTCCACTCGTTCCTGTGTCCCGAGTAACTATCCGACGCCATCTTGTAGAACGCATCCCTAACTTGTCCCGTCAAGCTAGGATGCCAATCAAAATCTTGCTACATTATTGAAAACAAAAATTATTAGTAACTATAAAAAGCATTTTAAATATTATAATTTTTTAATTAATTAAATACATACCGTAAAAGTTCGGAACCACAACTCTTTCTCACTGTGAGGCATTGCGTTCCACGTTTTATAAGGATGTTTGAGGAGTGCACGTATCATCTTCAAAAATGATTTTGAAATCTTATTTTTCTTACCGAACCTAAAAACATGAAAACAATGTATTAGTCAAAAAATCCAAGTTAGTATTAATTTTAACTTTCCCTACAAAATTTAAATTTTCTTACCAAGTCGATTTGCCTCGACACATTGGGTCGAGCTTAGGAATGTTCTCTCGGCCCGGTTGAGTCAACAACTCTTCGATCGTAAGTTGTTGTTGGTTGGAGCTTTGACTGTCCGGAATATGAGAAGGGCTCGGGGGGTTTGGGGCTGGGGGGTTTGTGTTGTCGCTGCTCGCACGATGCGGGAGGTTAATAATTCTACGGAAATCTCGCATCGACATGCATAATTCATATTTCATAATTCAAAACGTCCTAAATCAACAAATACTAATTCCCAAATCATATTTCATATTTCCAAGAATCACAATCCAAAAATCCTAAATCACAAATAATAATTCATATTTCATCATTCCAAAAATTCTAAATCAACAAATCCTAATTCCCAAATCATATTTCATAATTCCAAAAAGCCTAATCCAAAAATCCTAATTCCCAAATCATATTTCATAATTCCAAAAATCCTAATCCAAAAATCCTAATTCATATTTCCATTATTCCAAAAATCCTAAAATTTCCTAAAATTCACATTTCATAATTTTTCTAAATCCAAAAATCCTAATTCAACAAATCCTAATTCCCAAATCATATTTCATAATTCCGAAAATCCTAATTCATATTTCCATTATTCCAAAAATCCTAAAATTTCCTAAAATTCACATTTCATAATTTTTCTAAATCCTAAAATCCTAATTCAACAAATCCTAATTCCCAAATCATATTTCATAATTCCAGAAATCCTAATCCAACAAATCCTAATTCCCAAATCATATTTCATAATTCCAAAAATCATAATCCAAAAATCCTAATTCATATTTCAATTATTCCAAAAATCCTAAAATTTCCTTAAATTCACATTTCATAATTTTTCTAAATCCTAAAATTTCCTAACAATTTTCTAAAAATTCACAATTTCCCCTAAATCCTAACAATTTTCTAACAATTTTCTAAAAATTCATAATTTCCCCTAAAATTTCCTAACAATTTTCTAAAAATTCATAATTTCCCCTAAATCCTAACAATTCACAATTTTCCCCTAAATCCTAAAAATTCACAATTTCCCCTAAATTCACAAATTTCCCCTAAATCCTAAAAATTCACAATTTTACTTACATGTTTTGAATTGGTGGGTGGAGGAGGAAGAGACGGCGTGGGTGGAGGAGGAAGGCTCGGCGGCGGTGGACGGTGGAGAGAGGAGGAGAGCCGACGGCGGTGGAGGAGAAGAGAAGGAGACCGGAGGAGAAGAGAAGAAGGAGAGGTTGCGGCGGTGGAGGAGAAGAGAAGGAGAGGTTGCGGCGGTGGAGGAGAAGAGAAGGAGGCTCGGCGGCGGTGGATCGGCGTTCGACGGCGGCGGCGGAGAAGAGATGAAGCGATGAAGGGAAGATGAAGATCGGATCTGAGGAAGAAGTGGAGCAGATATTTATTTAGAATTTCCGACCGATTTGCGACGGATTTAATTAAATCCGTCGCAAATCGGTCGGAAATTCTAAATAAATATCTGAAGATGCTGAATTTAATATAACAATTTTATTAAAACAATTTTGAATTATAAAAATTTTATTATAACAATTATAAAAATTTTAGCACATTTATAAAAATATAATAACAATTATAACAATTATAACAACTTTAATAATTTTAACAATTTTTAAACAATCCTAACCATTTTCCCACGGATTTGGAATTATAACAATTTTTTAACCAATTTTAACAATTTTAACAATTTCATAATATTTTATAACAATTATAACAATTTTCGGTCGGAATTATAAAAATTTAGGGTAGAAATTTTGAATTAAAATATATTACAAACACAAATTAAAATTTTTTTAAAAACACAAATATAGTTAAAGTCCGTCTGAATCCGATAAATAATCTGAAGATGCTGACTCCGACTCTTGGTCAAACTCCCCAATCTCTTCCTCTGAATCCTCAAATATTGCATCCTCTGCGTCCGTTGTGAAATCGACGACGAGGTCAACCTCAAGCGAATGATCAATCGAGCCAATATATCCGGCGGTGATCTGTTGCAAAGGTTCGGTATCTGCTACCCCATCTACCCTTCCTCTTGGGTTAATTGATGTCACCGTAATCCATGGATCTTGTTTGTTTCGTACTCGAGGGTATGGAATATATGAAACTTGGTTTGCTTGTGAGGCAAGGATGAATGGATCGTATTTTTGGAGTCTCTTCCTCGAATGTACAGATGTAACACCAAACTCGTCTTGTCGAACACCGGTAAAAGGATCATACCAATCACAGTAGAAGACAACGCACCTCAAATCGAGTAAGCCGGGATAATGAACCTCCAATATTTCACGCAAGACACCATAGTAAACAAGATCACCGGAATGTGATGAAATTCCAGAATTAGAGGTGCACCTTCTGTTCATTTCTCTATGGATCTTAAAAGCGTATCCGCGGGTGCAGTACATCGGATATGACATAGCAACCGATGTTAGGCCGGACGACAGCTCCTCTAACCACGTTGGAAATTGATGGCCATTAGATTTCCAATGCGAGATCTACACGAGAAAACTGTTTTCCTTTATTACACGCGCATTTAAATATTTTACACAATTTTATGCGTCGGATAATTTTTCACTTACGTAGAATGGTAACCACCGGTCAAATTCAGAACTTTTTAGCACATTCAATTCATCTTCTGTGTAAAGTGGATTTTCCTGGCGTAATTGGTCCATGTAAATGCTGAAAAAAGCATATCATCATTATTTATTTATTATCGTAAAATGAAAGTTGCGAATTATTTAGTTTGTAATTAAAAATACCTCTCATATGGCATGACTTCTTCGCAATTTGTGAGAATGTACATATGCAAGTGTTTTTGCTCCTCAGATGAAAGCCTCCTTGATTTTGTTTTCCCACTTAGTCGGCCGACTTGTGCGAACATATGTGGGACATAAGCTGGATAAATGGGTTTTTCTCCTCTATCATCGTAACGCCCTGGTTTTCGACTCTTTGATTGGCCTTTTGAAGGGAAGTAGTTTACCGCAAAGTTAGATGTTTTCTGGTTGATGCTTTGAGCAACAATTGACCCCTCTACTTTGCTTAAATTTTTGACTTTTTTCTTCAGATGGAACATATAACGCTCGAACGGATACATCCACCGATATTGAACAGGCCACCAAGAGCAACTTCCCGAGGAAGATGGACCGGAAGATGTTCCATAACATCAAAGAAAGACGGCGGAAATATCTTCTCTAGATTGCAGAGGATCATTGGTATCTTCTCCTCCAAATTGCGTATCCCGTCCACTGTAACGGATCTCGTGCATAAATCTCGGAAAAAGCACCTACCGCTGGAAAGATCAAATATAATTTTTTTAAATACAGTAGATATATTTTTATATATATATATATATGTGATAATGTAAATTGATTTAAATACCAAAAATTTACCTGCAATTGCTCGATGGACGTTTTTGGGAAGGAGGTCTTCAAAGGCAAATGGAAGGAGGCGTTGCATGATAACATGACAGTCATGACTCTTCAGTCCAATAAACTTTCCTTCCCCCATATCAACACAATTACGAAGATTCGACGCATATCCATCTGGGAATTTAACATGATGCGTAATCCACTCAAAGAACTCTTTCTTTCCTAAACCATCCAACCTGAAGACCGGGATAGGACCTTTTCCATTCTCCATGACATGTAGTTCCTTTCGAGAACATATACCGGGCAAATCCAATCTAGACTTCAAATTATCTTTGGTTTTCCCTTGCACATTGAGCACTGTATTGATGATGTTATCGAAAAAGTTCTTCTCAATGTGCATGACATCAAGATTATGCCGCAAGAGATGATCTTTCCAATATGGTAAATCCCAAAAAATACTCTTCTTATGCCAATTATGTTGTTGCCCATAACCGTCAACATGATCATGCCCATTACCACCACAGTAAGCCGTAGTCATAACACCAAAATCACGAAACTGAGTCATAATATAATCACCATTTAACTGGGGGGGGGACGATCGTGAAGCACCTTTTTTTTCTTTGTAAACAACGTGGTGCTCCTCCGGTACGGATGATCAGCTGGTAAAAAACATCTATGACAATCAAACCAACACGCCTTTTTGCCATGCTTTAATTGGAAAGCATTAGTGTTATCTTGACAGTACGGGCATGACAACTTTCCGTGAGTTGTCCATCCAGATAACATTCCATATGCTGGAAAATCGCTTATGGTCCACATAAGCACAGCTTTCATCGTGAAGTCCTGATGGCATGAAATATCATATGTTCGAACACCATGCTCCCATAACTCTTGCAATTCATGAATCAATGGTTGCAAGAAGACATCAAGCGAACGCTTCGGATGGTCTGGACCGGGAACAAAGATTGTGAGGAATAGAAACTCTCGCTTCATGCACAAAGTTGGAGGCAAATTGTAAGGTGTGACAATGACTGGCCACAATGAATATTTCCTCCCATGCTTCCCAAAAGGATTGAAACCATCCGTAGATAACCCAAGGTATACATTTCGTGGCTCTTCTGCAAAACTAGGATACAATGATTGGAAATGTTTCCATGCACCTGCGTCTGAGGGATGCGCAATTTCTCCATTAAAGGTATGCTCTGCATGCCATCTCATATGACCGGCTGTGCGCTCTGATTTATATAATCTCTTTAACCGCTCGGCTAACGGCAAATACCACATCCTCTTAAACGGTACTCGACCTCTACCAGTTGTGTCTTGAAACCGCGGTTGGCGACAAAACCGACATTTCAAGCGGTCGCCATCCTCTCTCCAATATATCATACAGTTGTTGATGCACACATCTATCATTTCATACGACAAACCAAGCCCGGATACAAGTTTTTGTATCTCGTAGTATGAACCCGGGTGAAGATTATCTTCCGGCAGAATATCTTTCACATAATCAGCTATCGCATCCATACAATCCTCTGACAAATTCCAATCAGTCTTTATACTCATCATTCTGTATGCAGAGTATAAAGATGAAATACCCTCTTTGCAACCAGCATATAACGGATCAGTTGATGCATCTACCGTATCAAAGTACCTTTGGGCATCTAAAGTTGGTCCTTCGGATCCATCCTGAAAAAACGAAGGTATATTCTCCCGATAGGCTTCGTTAACCATTTCTTCCATACCTACATTTTCATCTACTTCCGGTATTGGTTCCTCTATCCTATCCGCACTAGTACTAGCATAATTCCCCATTGAACCATCTTCACCATGCAAATACCATATCTTATACCCCGGCATAAATCCGTCTCTATAAAGGTGTTGTAATACAAAACGCCCAAATTTCTTTTTACAATTCCGACATTTAGAACAAGGGCACGACATTTTACCTTGAGCTTCTATGGTTTGCGGTTGGTTTAATGCAAGATTCATAAATTGTTGAACTCCATCGACAAACTCATCCGTAAGTAAACCCGTCTCTGGATCATGAGAAGGTCTATCCATCCACGCTCGAAAATATTGAGGGGGGTTTGAAGGAGCCATTTTTAAGTGTTTTTCTTTGAAATTTCGTATGTGAAAGAGGAGGAGGAAGAAGGTGTGATCTGTTTTTAAAAATAATCTGGGAAATTTCCGACGGATTTCCCACCGAAATTCGGTCGGATATTCAAATTTTTAAACGGTCAAAAAGGCTCCAATTTTTCCTACCGATTTCCGACGGATTGAATTTCCCACCGTTTTCCGACCGAATTTTCCGACGGATTTCCCACCGATTTATTTTCCCACCGATTTCCTACCGATATTGCAACCGCATTGCGACGGAATTGTTTCCGTCGGAAATTTCCGACCGAATATTCTCCGTCGGAAATTCGGTCGGAAAAACCTCTTTTTTCTTGTAGTGTATAGCTTGAAAAAAATGGAGAACACATTTATAAATGCAAAAAAAATAAAAAAATGGGATAGAAACGCATAGAAGTTCAAAGTGTCTGAAAGATCATTTCGGATGAAAGCCTTCTCATTCATAAATGAGCTCAAATTTGTGACAAAATATGAAATTGAGTTAGCTTGTGGGCGTTGGGTTCAACTTCTTCTAAGCTTTAAACTTAAAAAATACAACGTGCAACCTCAAACTCATCTGGCTTCTACTTTCGTTTTGTCTATATTTGAATAAATTGGTACACATGTGAAATCTTACATAATGATATCAAGAACTTCTCGACGTTAAAAACTAACTACATGAAACTTTGGTTTGTAAACAAGCTCTTGAAAAAGAGTTATGTGTAATGAACCAACTAACTATTCAACATTTTTTAAAGTTTTTTTCTCCCAGATCTAGTTTTCGAAAATGGTCACTAACTGCTGGATGCTTGGAGTGTTGACAATTCTTCCAATGGTTCTTTTCCATCTTTGGTAAACTTTTCAAACTTTTCTTTTTCCCTACAAGTCTGATATCCATCTTTAGAGAAACTGTAACGACCGCGAACCAATTTCTATGGATTTTGGTCGTGCGTCGATCGACGCAAGGTGAATTGAACCAGACCGGTTCGATTTCAATTGTCTGATTTAGCGAGTCAGTTTAGGGAACCCTAGGGTTATATATTAAACGCAGAACAGGCTGGTTTGGCCAATTTTTCCAGCAGAAATCAGAATCAGAAATGTTCAAAGAGAAATCCGAGAGAGTTTGGGAGATTTTGAGTGTTTGTGGAAGTTCTGGGCTGTTCTTGATCTCTGGAGGCTGTGTTCTGCGTGTTTGGGTGTGGATTTAGGGATTTGGAGACCGTGTTCTTCGTGTTCTTCGCATTCTTCGAGTTTTCCTCATTTTTTTCCTTCCAGAATCGAGGTGAGTGTGTGACCGTAGGTTTATCTGGGTAAATGGTTGATAAGAATGCATTTTTTGTGTTATTTTCGTGTGGATTCCGTGTTGATTGCGTGCAGGGATTGATGCAATTCCATCAAGATCGATCCATAAGAGGATAGGTTCAATCTTGGCATCTGTGATGTTGCGTCGATCGACACACGAGACAGTGCATCGATCGACACCGGGGTTGCGTGTTGATCGACACACTGGCTGATGCATCGATCGACACATGGTTGTTGTGTCGATCGATGCATGTCTGTTCGAGGTAGACTTGTGTGTTTATTCGTGTCTTGCATGTTGTGTGTTCATCCTAGTATTTTTATTAATTCTTATGCATGTGTGTATAACCTGTAGACGGGATGACCGTCTCACTGAGTATTTGTGATAATACTCACGCATCTCTTTTTGCTATGTGATACAGGTAAAGAGAAATTATGATCGTGGAATCATTGCCGGGAAGAGGAGATGATCTAGTGTCTTGTTTTGTGGTCATTGTGTTAGAATTGCTAGGGTGTTAGTGATTCTGGAACCACTGTTTTATTGTTATTGGAATTGATGATTTGGTTATTGGTTATTGATATTGATTTATTGCATTGAACTGGTTAAAATTTAGTAGAGTAAGAGATTTATTGAATTGGTTAATTGTTTGATCGTTCCGCATTGTTTGTATTGACCTGTCGTGGATTATTATTTGTGATAATAATAATCCGAAAGAGAAAAATTTTAAATTTTTTTTGGGTTGGGTTGTTTCAGAAACCTTTGAAATTCAGCCGGAAAACATACTCCAATTTGCTCTCCAAAGTGATTTCAAAGCTGCAAAGTTGAAGGAAATCAGTGACTATAGCTACCATATTGCTATGGTTCTTCTAATCTAAGGAAGAGTAAGTATTATTCTTATAACCTAGTCTGATCCCCTCTAAGGATTATACAATTTGCGAGTAGTCTGCTCCATTTACTCTAATAACCATGAATAGAAGATTTTTAGCTGCTGAAAAAGGGAAAGGGTCGACATTACCTGCTGAACCTCAAAGGGCTGCAAGGGTTAAGGTTCCACACTTTGACCCTTCTGAGCTCATCCACAACCATGCTCTGATGCTAGTGGGAAGGATTACAAACCCAAAGTTTCAAAAGATGTGGGCTTTGTTACCCTTTCTAGTTGACCACTGGAAGGTAGCAAATAGACTGGTGGCTGTTGACCTAAGGCAGGGAAGATTTCAGTATCAGTTTGCCTCAAAAGATGACCTACAAAAGGTCCTGGATAATAGGCTTTACCACTTTTCCCACTGGATATTATCCTATAGGAGATCTCCTATAGACCAAGGCTCACCACAGGCAAACCCACCAGGAAACCTCTCTAGTGCAGCTATGAAGGCTGCAATAGGGGACTTGAGGGAGGTGATGGTTCAATATGCTGGTTGTGCAAATCCAACAGAAAGTGCTGCCCGCAAGGAGAGATATAGAATAGATGAGGAAGTAGGAGGAGTTAAGGAAACTGTAGTTCAAATGGTAAGATCAGCGGTAGAGCTTGCTGTGAGGGAACAACAGACCTGTAAGTCAAGTGAAAGAGCTCCCATCAGTCAGAGACTTGGACCATCTCATGGGGTGAAACATCTTGAAACAATGGCACAATCTCAAGGTCCTGTTAGAAGAAGAATTTCTCTCGAACCAGCTGAAAAAGACCAAAATGTTTGTAATCCTGAGGAGAGAATTCCTGTTAGCTAGAGGCTTTGACCAACTTCTAGGGAACTTCAACCATTACCTGGTAAAAGGAAACCGGGTAGACCACCACGCAAAGTCTCAGGACTGAGTATCTTGCAAAGTGGAATGGGAACCAAAAAGAGGAAAGTTACAGCTGTCAGACCATCCCCTAGGAAAAGACTCAACAGTTCAGTTAGTAACAAAGGGGTGAGTTCAGAGAGGAAAAGAGCACAAACTAAAGCAGGACCTAGTGGAAACCAAAGTGCTAATCCCTCTTTACCAGCCCCTAAACAGAATAATAAGGTTAGGAAGCACATGGATTTTCAGAATCCGTCCTCTTCTCTTCCTTAAAGATAGCCTGCTAGAACTGTCAAGGATTAGGAAATCCCGAGACAGTTCATTGTCTCCAAGAGATTAAAAACTGTTCAGGCCCATATATCATCTTCTTATCAGAGACAAAAAACCCTGATAGCTTTGTCCTACAAAAAGTTAAAGACTTAGGACTGGCTCATCATTCAGTAGTACCACCCCATGGGCATGGAGGTGGAGGCCTACTACTACTATGGAAACAAGAAATTATCCTACTTTGATACACATATAGGTTTTGAAGGCAAAGGATTTTACTCTATCTTTGTCTATGGAAATCCATATAAAGCTCTCAGGAAGCAATTGTGGGATCACCTTATTGAGTTAGCTGTGATTAGAGACGCACCTTGGTTTCTCTCTGGTGATTTCAGTGATATTCTGGAAATTCAGAAAAGGAAGGAGGTCCTGCTAGACTATAGAGCTCCTTTGGGGATTTCAGAACCTTTTTCTCTGAAGGAGATCCTTATGACCTTCAACATTCCGCTTGTTCACTGTCCTGGAGAGGATCAAGGGGTGACTATAAAATAAAAAGTAGATTGGATAGGGCTATCTCTAATAGTGCATGGACTGAATTGTTTCCAGCTGAAAGATGTGAATATTTGAGGTTTGAAGCCTCAAACCATCGCCTCATTATCACATTCTTGGATCCTAAAAGGAAAAAGAGGAGAGGTCAATTCAGATATGATCAAAGACTAAAGTATAATGAAGAGGTTAAAGCCCTAGTGGCCAAAACATGGTCTGAAGGGAAACATCTATTGGTGCAGTGATGAAAGGGTTTTTCCCGGTTTATAAGTTCAAACCTAGATTCACTAATTCGATGTAGAAATAGTATAGGTTCGTTCAAGGGACCAGCAATACACTCTAATCTTATGGGATACAAATTTAGCTAAGCAATTCAAAGTTGTTTTAAGTGTCACGATTTATCAAAGCAAACAAACGTAAATTCGGTGTAAACAATTAAAGGAAAGACGTTAGATCAAGGGATATATCTCAGGGATTAGACCATCTAGAACCAAACAATTATTCAGGTTATCAAGTTATGAACCAATCTAGAACTCAACCATAATAAGATGATCCACTGTCATGGCATCAACTACTTCAACAATCAATCTAACACCCTAAACTGTCGTTTGAGGTTACAAAGAATGACGAGCATTAAACGTATAGGATTGATTTGTTCACGAGTTGCCTTAACTTCAACTTTTGTTGGCTAAGGACAACTCGCCCACCTATGTCAATTCCAGCAATTTACAAAAAATTTGATGAGTAAATTCAACCTAAAATCAGAGGCTAGGTGATCAATCTAGTCTAGGCAATATGATCGACATTAGATGGAGATATCGAATGATGTTTCAAAACCTATCTATGCTTAGTTCATGGATATCTAATCCCATTAAACCCTTGACCTAACTAAGGAGACTACTCGCACATATTCAAGCAAACAACAGCAGCGAATAAGATAAAAAACTTCATTGAAAATAGAAAAGATAAGAGCTTAGAAATCTTCTCCAAAACGTGGAAGGCAATCCTCAAGCTTACAACTTTAAAAACAAGTATCAAATCTCTCTCTCACTTGTGTTTTCTCTTCTCTGCTGTGTCTTGTCTCTCTCTGGCTCAAAAGGGTCGAAAAACTCCCCTTTTATAAGCCCACGGTGGCTGGGAAAAATAGGGTTGCAAAAATTAGGTTTAATGAATATTTTCAAAACTGGATCTCCTGGGAGCAAGTGCTCCCTCTTCTAAAGCGGATGCTCCTTTTCTTCAGAATATCCAAAAACATCCAGATTCCTTCCTTTTCCACCAAATCTAATTGCAAGTTTCAATTCTCTATTCCAGCCGCATTTAAGACCTATAATGACTCAAAGTAGAGTGAAAGACTCGATAAAAATCTACAAAACAAAGGTTAGAATGCGCCAAAAACGCATTATATCATGCAACAAAAGATATCACATTGCAGACAGGCCATTGTTCATTAGAATAAACATCAACAACGAAACAGTAGAGAGCTGATAGAAAATCTTAAACAAGAGCTTGAAGAGGCTATGGTTGATATTGCTATAAACAATGAACAGATCCGTGGAATCAATGAAAAACTGAAACTGGCCTATCAAGAAGAAGAAAGTTATTGGAAGCAAAGGAGTAGACAGTTGTGATTATTTTTAGGAGATCAAAACACATGATACTTTCATGCAGCTACAAAGGCTAGGTTTGCTAGGAACAAGTTCTCAGTTATAGAAGATGAGAATGGACAAGCCATATTTTAAGAAGATAAGATAGTTAGAGTGATAATTGACTACTTCCAATAATTATTTACCTCTCAAGATTCCCAGCTGTGAAGATAAAGGAGGTGGTTGATGCTGCACTCAAACCTGTGATTACATAAGGAATGAATCAGGCTCTGATCAAAGAACCAACAGCAGAAGAAATAAAGTTAGTCATGTTCTCTATACATCCATATAAAGCACCAGGACCTGATGGATTCTCAGCTTGCTTCTTTCAATCTAACTGGGAGGTGGTTGGTGAAGATATTGTAGCTGAAGTCAAAGCCTTCTTCCAATCCGGAGCCATGCCTAAAAACATAAATGAAACCATGTCAGAATGATTCCGAAGATCATTGGATCAAAAAAGGTAGCAGAGTATAAACCTATAGCCCTTTGTAACGTCTATTACAAGGTCATCTCTAAGCTACTATCTAAATAATGCAACCTATCTTAGACAAAGTCATCTCAGAAAACCAGTCAGCCTTTGTACCTAAGAGAGCCATCTCTGACAATGTACTGATTACGCATGAAGTCCTACACTTCTTAAAGATCTCTAAGGCAGAAGAGAAGTGCTTAATGGTAGTGAAAATTGATATGAGTAAGGCTTATGATCGCCTTGAATGGAATTTTATCCAGTGCGTGCTAACTAAACTTGGCTTCCATGAGATTTGGGTGAACTCGATAATGCAGTGTATTACTACAGTCTTCTTTTCATTCTTAGACAATGGAGCACCTAAAGTTTATTTTAAGCCTAAGAGAGGGATAAGATAGGGAGACCCCATCTCCCCATACTTATTTATACTCTGCAGTGAGGTTTTATCAAGATTATGCCTTAGAGCTCAAGAAAAAAGGGAATCTACTAGGCATTAAGGTTGCTAGAGGCTACCCTAGAGTAAATCACTTGTTGTTTGCAGATGATACCATGTTCTTCTATAAAGCTAATGTCAAAAATTACCAAGAGTTGAAAGGAATCCTAGCTAAATATGCACAGGTATCTGGCCTGGCTATTAACTACCAAAGTCAGCAATATCTTTCTCTAAGAAGACTCTTCTCAGTATATAAGCAAAGATGAAGCAGATCCTGCAAATTAATAATGAAGGAAGAGTTGGGAAATATTTAGGATTACTTGAACACTTTGGAAGAAGTAAAAATGACCCCTTTGCAGCTATAGTTGACCGAATCAAACAAAAGGCTGCGAGCTGGTCAACTAGGATGTTGTCTGGGGCTGGGAAACTGGTGTTGCTGAAGAGTGTTCTATCTGCTATGCCGACTTACGCTATGACATACTTCAAGCTGCCTTAATTCCTTTGTAAGAGGATACGGTATGCTCTAACTCGTTTCTGGTGGGATTCCTCCCCTGAAAAGCAAAAAATGAGTTGGATGGCTTGGGATAAGATGGCAAAGCCTAAGGATATTGGAGGACTTGGATTCAAGGATATAAATAACTACAATGATGCCTTATTTGCTAAACTTAGCTAGAGAATGATTACTGACCCCTCGTGCCTACTGTCTAGAATCATGCTTGGTAAATATTGTGTTGGGCTGTAGGTTGGAAAAACCTAATTATCGGAAGAGATTTACTAAAAAAATAGCTTGGTTGGGCCGTAGGGGATGGGAAAGATATCAACCTATGGAGTGAAGCATGGTTGGACCCAAACAATAGGACCTATCCCAAAGGGCCAACAGAATCTAAAGGTTAGTCATTTGTTCCATCCACAGTTGACTACTTGGAATGAGAAAGCAATTGATTAAGTCTTGCCACATTATAAACCTACGATTCTACAACTGAAGCCTAGTTTTTTTGGGGGATAAAGATAAGAGAATATGGTTACGAACTCCCTCTGGGGAATATACTACAAAGTCCGGCTACATAGTTGCATCAGAAGAAAATGAGCTTAATCAGAGAGAGAACTTGATAAGGGATGCAGACTGGCTCAGCCAAGTCTCCACCAAAGATCAAGTTCTTCCTATGGAAGGTCATCCATGGAGCTTTGCCGGTGGGTGAACAACTGCTAATCCGTAATGTATCAACTACTACCAAGTGCTGCAAATGTGAGGGCTCTGAATCGATCCTCCACATGCTCTTCCTCTGCCCCTTTGTTAAAAAGGTTTGGCAAAAATTAGGCTCAGAGGAATTTGAATTATCTCAGATCCAGGATGTTTATGTTTCCCTGGTGAAGAACCTCTTCTCGTTACCACCGATTGGGCTGGAGAAGGGAACCCTCTCCCCTTGGATATGTTGGGCCCGAAACCATAATGTCTTTAGTGACAGAGATTTTACGGCTGCAGACACAATCCAAAAATCCACTCGAGATGCTCGGGAATGGATCATGGCTCAATCGATCCTCCCAACCCCCCCCCCCCCCCCCCCACCGAGTCTGATACGATCGGCTCACCATTAGAATCTTCGATCTACTTTGGACGGATTCACCAATTGTTTCACCGACGCGGCTTGATAGGCTGAATCGGGCATGGCTAGTATTGGCTGGACTCTTGAACCCGCTGGTGCTCCCTGTTTGGAACACTCTTCCTATGTGCTCAACATTTCATCTACTCTAAGTGCTGAAGCGTTGGCTCTGCGATCTGCAACCCTCAAGGCACTATCCATGCATCAATTGAACGTCGTCTTCAACTCTGACTCGCAGGTACTGATTCGGGCCATTACCTAGGAGATTCCGATATCGGAAATTTATGGTGTCTTAGCCGATATACGACTTTGTGTTGTTTTGTTTACCTCTGTTTCGTTCAAGTACATTTCCCGATCTGATAATGGGAATGCCGATAGGCTAGCAAAATTGGGCCTTAACAGTGTAATGGGCCAAGCAGTTTAATGAATGAAAGTTTGCTTTATCATAAAAAAAAAACAAGTTTTTGAAACTAAGAAATTTGGTTTACCACCGGAGATGCAAATCATTCAAAGTTTAGCACGAGTGAGATCTACCATTTGTTAAAACTTCAAAACCTTAATGTCAATTATTCCCTCTCTATCATATTAATTGATGTTTTAGAGAAAAAAATTGTATCAAATTAGATGATGTTATTCATTTTTCTAGGTAAAAATTTCATATTTTTTAGTCTTTGTGATTTAAATAATACCCCCTCCATTTTAAAATATAAGAAGTTTTGAAGTTTTTTTTTTTTCAAAATATAAGATGTTTTGAACAATCCTAGGTACTTTTTACTTTACTAAATATTGTGCGACCAATAGTATTCTGCAGTCTTATTTATAATTAATGAAATTATTTTTATCTTCTATATTAAATGATTTTTTAAAAAAAAAAAATAATTTCTTAATCTCCGTGTTTTTAGCCAAAACATCTTATATTTTGAAACAGAAAAAGTAATTAATTTTTTTAATATAGAAAATATACAAAATTTACATTATTTATTGAGTTCCTTAATTGTTTAGCCACTATTTTAAAAATCATCTATTGTCATAAGATGTATAAAATAACAGTTTGAAATTAATGTGATCAACTGCGACCTGATCACTGATCAGGCTTGTATACTATAGAAAAACTCCCTCTTATCTTCTCTTCGATTGCTCCTTCAGTTGGGCTATTTAGCAACCAATTGCCCACAAATTAAGAAAAAATCTTCCTTCCTAATCAATCTTGGCATTAATTACTATCTCGGCCATGCAAAACCTCTCTAGTTCGATAGCTCATCTCTTCTAGCATTAGATTTCAATTATATGTTTCTCACATTTACCGACGTGGATCTTTTTTTTTATATATATACGGACGTGAAATTCTTAACCCACTTTTAACCACTAAAGAACAATTAAGTGATGGTCATTAAGCATAATTAGGCAATATTTAAAGTTGCATCATGTGCATCTCATCGTGATGGAGAACCAATGACCTGTCCATGTTATGTTCCAATGTATAGCTTTTTTGGTTCTGTGTATTTATTTATTGAGGTAATAGTATTTTATTAAGTTAATTGTTTTTCCCTTTGTAAATGTTTTTTTGCTATCTTGCTTTGCCCTTTGTTTACGTGACAAACTCCTGAATCTTATTCTTCTTCAACAGTAAGCAATTTTCAACTCGCTTTTTCTTCGTGGAATAAAGGATTATTTTTCTTATATAGGAATAGAAAATGCACCAATTTATACACAAGCATTAATACCGTTTCAAAGGGATACTTATACACTTATTAGACGTCTAGGCCGGTCTTGATTTTTAGAAAACCGCAACCTATAGAGAAAAAATAATTCGATTCACATACTTTCTTTTAAATAAAACCGATTCACATATTTTCGTTAAATATAAATCTGGTTTTATAAAAAAAATCAGTTATGGATTTTAGAAGGCTGCAAACTCATTTTTGATCCGCTTGGATTGAAGGCCGACTTTGCTTCTAATTTTTAGATTAAATCAGTATAATTTGAATAATGGAACTTTTGGCCAATGTGATTTAATTTTCAAACCCAATGGTGCAAACATCTTATTTTTCTTCTTTTTTTTATCTTACTATAAATTGTGAGTGTGCCTTAACAAAACAATGAGAGACAACAACAACAATGGTTTAAATAAGGAACAATACCTTAAGGCAAACCTGCATATTTTTTATTTAATCATCTAAAATTTTAAATTATTACGAATTATGAGAACAATTACACGGACGATTATACAACGGATAATTTTAGCCTTGACATGCGGGACCACTTCGAACGACTCTCCTTGCACCACGTTGAAAATCTTCTGTAAATTTTGCCTCCATTAATTTGCATTCTCCGGGACTCGAACTTCATACCTGCTGGTGTAGAAGCATTAATGAACTTTTTTATCAAACCACTGGACTAAAGGAGCTTCCACAACCTACATATTTTTAGATACCCAAAATATTCGTAATAATTTTTCTTTGTTTTTTAAAAAAAAATTGTCGGGAGAAGCCATGGGGAAGGGATTTACAAACCCTTCATGTTTATATGAGCGTTCAGATGGATCAATGCGGTGTATAAACGTTATATCACATAATAGATCCGAAAGATTAAGGTTCCACAAGTCAATACTCATCTTCATTTGTACATTTTAGGTATGCACCACCATAAAATGATTATACATTTGTATTACAAACCCTAGCTTGGATTCAGGGCCAACAAATTATTTCAGTACTCCCAAAATAGAAACTCTACTCTTGGATTTTGTTTAATTCGTTTTTTCTTATTAAGAATAAACCAATAGATTTTTTAATCTTTTTAAAAAGACTTATGACTAATCTATTTCTAAGAGAGAGAGAGAGAGAGAGGAGACGTGTCTCTCTATGAGGAGGTGATGCATTGGTGGGTAAGGTTAAGTAAGAAGGAAGTAAAGTAAAGAATCTTTGTCAAATCAAAATGCATCAAACATGCAAGACTCAGAAAGTGTTGTGATCGATCTGTTGCTTCTTTTGCCTCGCATCTTTGCGCTCATTGGCTCTCAAGATCGTATCTATGATTGACACTTGGTTTGCTTTTCTTGTCTTGTAGGGACATAAAGCTTCTTTGATTCTCCACTCCCTTAATTTTATTTACTTTTATATTATTTTATTATCCTAATGCATGCTTTTAATTTAACAATGATCTTATGTACATTGCGATCTGCGATAGTGGTTTTCTTGAGATAACTTTAATATATGCATTAGTATATTATGGAATAGTCTAATTAAGTAGTATTATTAGACTTTCGAACCAATAATTTCTTCGAATATATGAATCTAACAATAAAAAAACAAACTAAGTTTCCAAACTAATTATAAATCCTGCAACAACCACCATTAAAACCTCGTAGAAACAATTTCCCGTTTAGAGCAGCATAAATCAGTGACTCTTGAACTTGTTCAAAACTTAGCTAGTGTTTATGTTTATGGTGCGAAGATTTGTTGGACGATCTAACAAAATAGTAATTTAGTGTACACTTGAGTCAATGATATCATAATTTAATCCGAAACATAATACAACCATTATGTTTGGTGGCTGTGTGTGAGAGATAATAATTAAAACCAGAAAGGAGAAAAAGAAAGAGGAAAATACAACTTAGATATTATAAATATCTAAATCTACAAGGAGCACTAAACTTATGTTCCCATCGAAATTGAATCTTTTAAAGAAAGGACTAGATGCCTTAGGATAATTAAGGTTGCCCTTTATACTCTATCAATCCTTAATTATATATGCACTCTTTCTTAAAATAAATTATTTTGGAGGAATCATTGTAATGTTGATTTTATTGTTAGGTTTAAGACAATGCTATTGTTGCATGAATACATTGTTATTGTTGCAATTACAAAAAAAAAAAAAGAGTATACATGCACCAAAATATGACATTGATATATTGTTAGGAGTGAAGATTAAAGATTATATAATTTCATGAGATTAAAGATTATATTGTTGGGCTTAGGACCTTTCCTTTGTGTTAGAGGGTTTGATTTTTTAAGGGGTGTGAGAATTGCTGCTACAAACTTCCTTTTGTTACAAGATCATGATGATTTTAAGGAAATTTTTGAATATTTGGGAAAATTTTCTAGGGTTTTCACAAATTTTTTGTTTTTATCGGGTTTAATAAGAACAATACTCTGCGACGGCGCTTACGAACCCTATGTTCTTGGTCTATTTATCTGTGAATAGAACAAGGTTTGGAAAACATAATGAAGGCAATGACGCTTGACGAAGACGATGAACCGATCATAATGCCAGATTTACCAGAGTTTAAGTCTACAGAGAGTAGTTGTATGAGTATAATCGGAAGGGTACTCAACCCGGATTCAAAAAAGATGTCGAGTTTGATACTTGATATGCCTAGGAAGTGGGGCATATCCAACCATGTTTGTGGTGTGGCATTATCCTAAGATCGGTTTCAATTCATATTCAAGTATGAAGAAGATATGAAAGATACCCTTCAACAAGCGGTCCACACTTACAACGACCGGTCGGTAGTTATAGATAAATGGGTGGATCCGTTTCCGACGGATGATCTTAAGTATATGTTGGTGTGGGTAGAGATTCGCAATATCCCGGTGAATTATCACATAGAAGAATCCATCAAGTATCTGGGAAATCACATTGGTGAAGTAAAGGATACAGATTTTGACCCTACGAAGCATCAAAGCAGAGATTACTTTCGGGCAAGGGTATTGTTTGATGTTTCAAAACCTGTAAGACACTACAAGAAAACAGGTAGTTAGTGACTCCCAAAAGAGTCACAAATTCGTCACATAGACCTCATTTGCGACGACGACAGGTAGTCGCTAAATATTCGTCGCTAATTTTTAGAGTCACACATGCATCGCAAATGTGCGACGCATTTGTGACTATTTATTGTAGGGAGTAATTTATGACTACTTTGAGACGTAAATATAGAGTCGCAAAATAGCGACTAATTAGTGACACCATATAATTTGCGATTACTTAATGACTGATATTATCGTCTTTAATTTGTGACCAATTTATGACGACTTCATAGTCGTAAAATAGCGACACTTTTGAGACTACTGTGTTAGTCACGAATGATCATATGTAGTCGTATAGTAGTCACTAAAGCGTCACAAATTAACCACTACTTGGTGACGCTTTTAATTGTTTGGTCACGAATGATCATATGTAGTCGTATGTTAGTCACTAAAGCGTCAATAATTACCAACTACTTTGCGACGCTTTTAATTGTTTGGTCGTTAATGTTTTGCATATTTGCAACTATATTCTGACTTAAACAATATACCTAAATCGGTATAAAATTGTGTTGTTTTCCAAATCTAAAACTAAAACTAAAACTGAAAGCTAAAATTACAAAGACATTGTACATTACATAAGGTGTTCAAGCTTGAAAGCTTGACAAAAGAAGTTAATAAACATAACCAAAAGTTAATAAACTTGTTTGTTCAAACAAAAGACAGAAACTTAGAGAAGCAATGAAAGAAACCATCAAGTGTTGTTGTCATTTGCAGGAGGGACTTGAGATTGAGCCCCCTCAATCCACGGTCGGTTGTTGAGTTGAGTCCAAGTCAACGGGTTGAGACATGTATGCTGTGATCCGCGGATTGTCCTTCTTCAAAAACAAGAGGAACTTCTCCAGTTCAGATATCCGGGCATGAATTTGCCTTAGCTCCTTTAGCTCCTCATCACGTCGCTTATTCTCCTCATCGTGCTCAGCTAGCTTAAGACGAGCAGATTTAAGCTCTTCTTGCATCTCTACTAGTTCAGGCGCAGGAGAGGTTTCATAGCTTATCTTCCTCTTCCCTTGTTGAATTTCCGAGATAGTCCACCTATTCTAAAAGGATTACCCTTTTAATCAAATTCAGTACAGTACAACAACAAACAAAATATATTCAATGCAAATCCAAATCCAAGTATTCAATACAAACATATTCAATGCATGGCCATTAAATATGATTCAGCATAACAAGCAAGTTTACAATTAACTATCAAATAAGTAAAAGTCAAAATGATTCATCAATTATACTGCAACACACAATGATTCGCAACATAAAGAAAGGACACAAATAGAAATAGAAACAAGGAGAGAAAGGATTCCTTACTTGAAGGAAAATATTATTCTTCTCTTCAATCGTGTGGCTCAGCTGAGTGGAAATGTCAGAAGAAATGTCATGGTCATCTGCTCTATCTCCTGCCCGTTGTTCAATAGCCTCTGCTAGTCTCTTGTCATACTCATCAACCACTTGCTTCGCTTTTTGATCAACAAACGTGCTATCTGTTGATGTATGTGTCCTCACAAAAACTTCTCCAAACAAGGTCAGTAAACAAGTCTTTCGAGCCTCCCGAACTAACGCACCGACCGTCGGACAGAGGTGGGCCCATGGGCCGAGAGTGGGCATGGGGCCCACATTGCAGGGGCGGTCGGGGCCTTAAAGTTCCTCTTCATGCACAAATAGATTTGAAAGATTAGGTAGATGGAGGATAAGTAGATGCAGGTTATAACAGGAAGAAAAGACAAAAGTATTACCATTTATTGCTCAACATTCAAGTGAGATGATTGGCCATATACGTGCGTGTAGATGCCAAGTCAACCACAAGTAGAGTTACGGGATTTTGAAGTAGTAGTGCTCTTAGCCGCTGCCTCTGGAGTTTCCCAATAGGCCCACATATGTTTCCAAAGGGTTTCACCAATCCAAGTTGGCCTAACACCCTTCGTCTTAGCCTGACTCACAATTCCTCTCATCCGTTTTGTAGCAATCCTCCATAAATGAGCCCTAACAAGCTCAGTGATCCCTATTTCCCAATTGTATTTCCCCTATACAGTAAAAAACGTAGTTAAGTATTGATCAATAGAAGTATATCAGTTAGGTAATGATCAAAAATGAAACATTATCGCAAAAATTTGGAAATATAGCTCTTGTTGTTCTATGGGCGTCATCGTCCAGCTGTAGTAAGGGCCATCAAACTTGCGACGAAATATCCCAGCAATCACACGGGTCAATAGTCCCTTGTCCCGAGTAAACCTAAGACATGAACATAAAGAGAAGATAATACAAACTAACACAGACAATGATGCTAAGCTTTGTGAAATAAAAACCATTCTATAAGAAAGTTGAAAATTTGTGCCCGATTTCTACTATTAAACCATATGAGAGTACCAACATATTTCAAGATAAACATCAGTTACAAGCCAGTTAGTAAATTTACAATAGCGTATCTCGCATAGGAACCTCACTGAGGAGGGGTAGTCTATGTCGTCCTCGAAGAGCCAAAATATTGTCCAAGAGCTGCTGGTCGCCTGGTCCTACTGGTACATGATAACCTTCTAATCCTTCAGCTTCGTGTTCTTCACCATCGAGTTCTTCTCCTTCATCCTCGTCATCTTCCTCATCTTCATTATCAATGCCATCTTCTGGTTGGTCAAACTGATGGGCTTCTTGTCGTGGTTGGCGATTAAGGTTGAGGCTGGGAAGTTGGTGATTGGATGGAGCTTGAGACGTTAGGTCAGCAAATGGAGCCTATTAGTTGAGACTCGATATTGCGGAGGAATAGACGTTATTCGAGAAACTGATACAGTCGCCTCAAAGTCTGGAGTACGACCTTGTGGGTTGAAGCAATGAGAAGAACCACCGTCGTCGCTTGACCTAGGTCATTGCAGTGGTGTACCACCACTTTTTCTGGTTGTAACATCTCCGGCGTTGTGTCTATGTGACCGTGAGGTTAAACCATCTTCGACCACCGCTGGAAGCTTTCCAAGACCGCCTTCTCTCGCCGTACCCAATCCGCTATTGTGAGGTGCTGGTGCATGTGAGATCGAAGCATCACCGGCTTTGGCTTTTACACCATCACCAGCTTTGGCTTTTCCACCACCACCGGCTGAGTTACACACCACCACCAGCTAGTTGTCTGTCACCACCACCAACTGTAACTCCATCACCACCAATACCGTCGGTTGGTCTTCCACCACCACCACCGCCGGTTGTTCTTCCACCACGGCCTCGAGAACCTCCTCGGCCTCGTGAACCTCCTTGTCGGGTCACAACTATAGCTTATGGTTTTTGATTTCGATCTGAATCGTATAGAGAGATCAAGAGAGAGAGAGAGGGATGAAAGAGGATGAAGAAGATCGATCGAATCGAAAGAGAGAGGGATGAAAGAGGAAGAAGAAGATTGGATTTCCATCTCAATCAAATCGAGAGAAAGACAGACTGAGAGAGAGATATAGAGAGAAAGAAGAAGAAATAGGGTTTGTGTCTAAATGATTTGGGAATTTAGATTTTCTCTTTGTTAATAAGTGTTGGAGTCACAAAAGCGTAGGTAATGCGTCGCAAATAATTTAGTTTGGTGGGAATTTTCAATGGCCCAAAATGTTTCGCAAACAAAGCCCAAATATTAAGTTTGGAGCCAAATAAGCGTGGTAAAGTAGTCGCTAAAGGGTCACTTATTGTGCCTCTTTTAAGACTCTTCTGCGACGCTAGAAAACAATACCCTAAATCCTAAACATGTGAGACCAATAGATTAGAACAATGTAATTACATAAAAATATGTCGTTAAATTTCCAAAATTCTTAGGTGGAGTTGGAAAAGAGTCACTAAAGAGTCATTGTTCTCCTTCGTTGTCGCAGAGTAGTCGCAAAAGCGTCACTTATTTGTGACTACTTTGTAACTGGACGCAAGGAAGGAAAAAAAAAAGTTGTTCGGTCGAGGGTTCAAACTCAAGTCCTCTAAAGGTGATATTCAATGCGAAACTGTTGGGCTATTGTAGTCAATCGGTGTTTTATCACAATAACTGGTATATATGTTGACACAATTTATCTTTATTAATAATAATACAAAATCTCAGAAATGCATCGAACACTTAATATTTTAACACTTAAATTATTACACACTAAATATTCTACAAACTTTATTTAAATATTAAATCCCGCACATATATTACATACATTTTACAAGAAATCCGATTTAAATTTCATCATCTTCTTCCAAAGATGATAAATTACATCGAAATTTATCTTGTGGCTCACCGTCATCAATTTCGAAATTGATGTGTTCAATTGGATGATTTCCATCAATTAGACCTTCGACATTGATCTCTTCGACCATATATGTAACTGCATCGTCCTCGGTTTGTTGCAAAATAACAAGCTCAGTGTCGTTAATATTTCCTTGCACATGATTCCTTGGATTAACTTTTAGAACTGAAAGCCAATTCTCAGGACGTTTAAAATTTGGGTATGGAAGATAACATACTTGATCAGCTTGAGACGCTGCAATATAAATAAAAATTCTGTTAAGATTTTTTAAATATAATTAGAAGTACAACAACAAATACAGTATTATAGACATGAAATTCATACCTAATACATAAGGTTCGTAGTTTGCATATCTCTCTGACTTTAGCACGTCGACAATGCCTCCCTCGCTGGTTTTAGTTCCTTTGCCGGGTGTGGGGTCATACCATTTACAATCGAAAAGCATGATTTTCAAATTCACAAATCCTGGATATTTGAGCTCAGTGATTTTGTTAATGGTCCCGTAGAAATTATCCTCCTCTGGTTGAGAATAATTTTGGCCTCGGACACAAATCTCATAATTCATTGTTTTTCTGTTTTTCCCATAATCCTTCGTGTGAAATAAATACTCTCTTGTAAAATACATAGGCCATAACCTAATCTTATTTTCAGGACCGTTGGCTATATCGTAAACCCACATTAGAAAATTTTCTTGACTTTTCATTACATCCACCTATACATAAAACAATAAAAATATCACAATGGTTGAAGCAAAATATTAATTTAATAATTAATTCGTCAGGAATACATACATATTGGTGGACCCATATATGAAATTCGTTAATTTAAAATTCTCTTTTAGCTGAGACTTCATCATCAGAAAGTTTCGAATTTTCAAATCGAATTTATGCATCCACCAATCTGTGTTGCCAACACTTGATTATGAATAAAGTGGTGAAAAATGTAAACAATTCCTATATTAAATTTAGGAATGAAGTAAAGTTACCTTTCAAGCGGTCGAAAATATTCACAATTACGCAAAACATATGAATGTGTGCACTTGAATTCTTTTTCGGTTAACCAAGATTTAGTACATTTGCCACTTGGACGATCTACTTCAGTAAATATATTTTGTACCGGTATATCATAGATAGGTACTTCACCTTCATCATACCTAGTTTCCCTGCAAAATTTACCGAAAACAATTCATCTTATTTTAAGAAAAGCACAGTTTTTATATACAAGTCTAATATAAAAAATTATTACCTTTTTTTGCTAGCTATAGAAATTTGAGAGGCAAAGTAGTGTTGTAAGAAATAACAAATCTCATCATTCATGTACGATTGAACGGATACATCCACCCAGGCCCAGCCCAATTAGAGATGTGACATAGTGCAAAAATTGCAAAAAATACCTTAAGTTTTAATAATTTTTTTGCAAAACCCCTATATTTTAAAAAAGTGCTATAAAATCCATGTAAAAAATCATAAAAATCAGTTGAACATGGTGCAAATGCACCAGTTGCACCACGTCAGAACCGGCCCTGCATCCACCTATATTGCACAGGACCACCAAGCTTCGTATGGTAGGTGTATAGTAGGTGCTCCATCACATCGAAGAAAGAAGGTGGGAAGATTTTTTCCAAGTTACACAGTATCATCACAATGTTCTCCTTCAAAATTAGGACGCGACTTTGATCCAATGATCTGCTGCTTAGATCACGGAAAAATGCTCCAATTTCTGAAATTAACATATGTGTAAGTAATGTTTAAAAAGATTAAAATAATATCATGATCGATTGTCGGATTTCATATCTTTATATACCTAATAATGCTTGGTGCATGTTTCACGGGAGGAGTTCTGCGAATAAGCACGGAAGCTAGTGCTCCATAAAAACATGGCAGTCGTGACTTTTCATTCCAGAAAATTTTCCCCCACTGATGTCTGCGCAGCTTGCTAAGTCAGCTACATACCCATCTGGAAACTTTACCTCATTTTTCACCCATTGTAATAAGACATCTTTTGCTTTTGAACTGAATATCCAAATAGGAAATGGGGCGTTGCCACGATCATCGATATGCAAATCTTTCCGAGAACAAAAAATTTCGATATCTAGTCTTGATTTGACTGTGTCTTTCAATCTGTCTTTAACATTTATAACAGTATACATGATGATATAAAAAAAATTCTTCTCGATATGCTTCACATCAAGATTTGTGTCGTAGAGTAAGGTCGCTCCAGTATGGAAGCTCTCAAAATATGCTTTCTTTATGCCAATCTTCGTAGCCGGCCGGTTTTATGTGATGTCCATTTCCACCACAATCAGATGTTTTTCGCGCTTCGGCATTCCATATACGGTGGAGTACTTGTTCTCCAGTTAACAATGCGGGTGGGTCCTCGTTCAGAGCGTTCTTTCCCTTCAAAAAGTTAACTTTGTTCTTCCATAATGGATGTTTTGTAGGCAAAAATCTTCTGTGACAGTCAAACCAACAAGACCAACCTTCAATTGAAATGCATTTGTATCATCCATACAAATTGGACATGATAATCTCCTATGTGTCGTCAATCCCGATAACATCCCATATGCCGGAAAATCACTTATTGTCCACAACAGAACAACTTTAAGGTTGAAGTTTTGATTTACTGACACATCATACGCTTTAACTCCGTTATTCTATAACTTCTTTAACTCTTCGATCAGTGGTTGGAGGAAAACATCAAGGCTGGCTCGTGGATGATTTGGTCCCGAGTACAAAACGGTAAGAAACAAGTACTCCTTTCCCATGCACATTCCCGGAGGTAAAATGTAGGGTGTCATGATTATAGGCCATAACGAATGGTTTTTTGACATACCAAATGGATTGAAAACGTTTGTACAAAATCCCAGATAAATATTTCATGTTTTTTCCGCAAAACTTGGATACATTTGATTGAAATTTTTCTACTCTGCCGCTTCTGATGGATGACACATTACTCCGTCTTGTGACTCGTGCTCATCATGCCACCTCATCGATGCTGCCGTCTTCTCATATTGGTACATCCTCTTCAATCTGTTGGTGATTGGTAGATACCACATCTTGTTGAACGGTATTTTTGTTCATCCCTGACTATCCTTATATCTTGATTTTCTGAAAAACCTGCAATGCTCCAACACCCTATCTTCTTTCCAGAAGAGCATACAGTTATCTATACATACATCGAATATATGGTACGGCAAGCCTAGTTTTCGCATCAACGTTTCTGTCTCGTAATATGAACTAGTTGCCTGATTAGGCTCTGGTAAATACTCCGTAAACAATTCTGCCCATGAATCCATGCAACTTTCAGCCAAATTATGGTCTGCCTTAATGTTCATATACCGAGCATCTAATGATAACTGCAAATGACCATCATGACAACCATCATACAATGGCGTTTTTGCAGCATCTAATAAGTCGTAGAATTGTTTCGCCTCATGGGTAGGTTCTTCAGAAACATGGTCATTTCCACTATGACCATGTTCATCATGATGATAATCATTTAATGGTGTAGAATCAGGAAATGCATCATGGACCATCCCAGCATAAATATCCCCACCATCATAGTTCATTTGTTCATAATTACCGCTACTAAAATAAGCATTTATGTAATGGCTACTACTAGGACCGGCCCCAACTACATTGTAATCTTCCCCATGTTTGTTCCACACATAATAATCTTTCAAAAAACCACGTTGATGCAAATGGTTCAAAACAGTTCTAACAAGTTTCATACCACCAGAATTTTTACATTTCGCACAAGGGCGGTATAACTTACCTCCACTGCTAATGGCCAAGTCCTTGCAACTTGCGAAATTCAGAAATTGCCTGACCCTTTCCAAAAAGTTGGTTGAGAGATTATCTGTCCGCGGATCAATCCTTGTATACATCCAATCTCGGGAAGAATTCCACATAATTTTTGTAACGCTCCGACCGCCGTCGAGCTATCGGTATGCAGGGGAAATCCTCATCCCCTCGAGAGAAATCCTCATCTCTCAATAACATACAGGGGAAATCCTCATCCCCTCAGGAGAAATCCTCATCTCCCAATGGGCCCCACGCCCACTCTCGGCCTGTGGGCCCACTCCTGTCCGACGGTCGGTACATTAGTCCGGGAGGCTCGAAAGACTTGTTTACTGACCCTGCAAATCACCACATGATCTCTCCCCGTGTTTTGTCCTCACTTACACGGTACTGGAAATTACTTCCCAGTAGGTCACCCATCCTTAAATTGCTCCAGCCCAAGCACGCTTAACTCTGGAGTTCTCTCTGGATGTGTGACGGAAAAGATAAGTACACTTTGGTGATATAGGTAGTCAAATCAATTATCTTAACCCTCTCCACATGCACCACATATTTTAGAAACTGGGATGTTACAATTTTCTTCCTCAAAATCTTGTTTTTTCTCTTCTTGCGTTGACTGACAATTTTTCAGTCTTAGATAGCGTTGCAAAGTAGTCACAAATTTGTGACTCTTTTATGACTGTTTTCCGACGCTTTTGTGACTACTTGGATAAATCGGTGGACTACCTACCTCTTTTATTTATCACTTGTCACCTAATTTCTTCTCTTACCGACATACTTGCCGACATAGCTATAGTGACTACTTTGCCACTCTTTTGTCATGCCAGCCAAACGTAACAACGACGTCACAAATTTGTGACTACTTTGCAACGCTATCTAAGACTGAAAAATTGTCACAAAACAGTCGCAAAGTGTGACCAATTTGCGACCACTCAAATAAAAGTCTCTATTCAGTCACTAATTTATGACTAGTTTGCGACGTACTCTTGTAGTCGTAAATTTGTAACATTTTGGCGTCTAACCTTTCTTCAGTCGTTATTTAGTAGCAAATGACTCACAAATGAATCGCTAATTTTGTGACTGAAAATTCAATCACAAAAAATAGTCACTAATTATCTATTTTCTTGTAGTGAGAAGAGCTAAGGTATTTTAATTTTTGTGTGGGACATTAGCAAATATTTTTTATGATTTTGAAGGGATACGGAAGAGATGTTTCACATGTCAACGGTTGACACATGACAACACCAAATGTTTTTTTGAAAAGCAGAGCACCGAGATACAGGGGAATGAGAAAATTATACCAAAAAATAAGTCTCAATTCACTAAGATGACTGATTGGGTGGCACAAGATCCTCTCTTGGACATAGTATCAGCTTCTCAACTAAGCATCAATCCAAGTACTGTTAGACCAAGGATCCACTCTGAGGATATTCACGAAATAAGACAATATTTGATGACTCAAGATGAGACGGAAAAGGAAGCTAAGGAACTACGGAATCAAAAGCACATCAATGTCATTGAGAACTATCCGGTAAGACAAAAAAATCATCTTCTATTAGATACTGGACCACTAGAAATGGATATGGATTTGGAAAAAGGTAAAGGTATTGTAACTACTGGTAAGGATCACGATCAGAGCACTGCTAAGTATGAAGATCGAGAAGGAAGAAGCCAGCTCATGAATAAGGATATCACTACTACCATGCATATAAACTTAGAAAGTCAAACGAAAGAGACAAAGAAAACAGGCTTTGCACTGATGGCTGTTGTAAAAGAATCACCGGCTGGGAATACGAGGTAACAAGGACTGATTCTCACAAAAATTCAACAAGCCCAAGGAACTCGTACGGGATTGGACAGATCAAGTGGTGGTTTTAATCAGTCTAATCCATCACTTAAGCTAAGTCTTGGTCAAAACATCATGCAAGTACAATCCAAGGAAGGCTCGGGTAGTTTCATGCCACCGGTTAATTCGCTGGAATTCAAGATGGGCATGATTGAAGCCACTGAATTTGGTACAAGTGGAAAAAGTAGAAGCTTATGGTCTCGGAAGAAACAGAGCAGCAATGGTAAATCTAAGGCTGAGGTAGACAAAGCTGAATACGCAGTTCATAGTGAGAAGAATCGGATAAGGAAGAGAAAGGTCATGGATAATGCAGAGGTGTCATCAAAAATGTCAAAACAGTTGAAGGTTCGATGGTTCACCAAAAACCATCCAGTAAGGATATATGACGACACTCAGTTGGAACTGTCGGGGATTGAGAGACAACCGGACAGTTCAACGCCATAAGGAAATGTGTCGTGAGCATTTTCTAAATTTCTTGTTTCTCCTAGAGAATAAAAACTCTAGTGATCACATTTCAAGTTTTAAGGGATCGTTGGGTTATGATCACCACTTTTTGGTGAATCCAGTGGGTCTTAGTGGAGGTTTGGCATTGTTTTGGAGAAGTTCTCATGAAGTAGAGATTTTGCAAGCAGATAATCGACTCATTGAAACCAAAGTTAAAATTGGATCAATCACATTTTTCATGACTTTTGTTTATGGTGATCTAGTAAAGAATCGGTGAGGGCTGGTTTGGGACAGAATAAAGACATTGGCGAATCAAGGGATGTTAGATCGTTTTTAGTTGGTGATTTCAATGACATAACGAATAACAAAGAGAAAATAGGAGGCCCGATCAGACCTGTTTCTTCATTCTATTCATTCCGATCTTTTGTTAGACATTGTAGACTCAAAGAGACACCAAATTTTTTAGAAACAAAATGTCTTGGGCGGAAATGAGCGAAGTTCTGGATTCTAACGGTGAAATACAGAATGTTTGGATACAATTCAGACATGAAAAAGCATTTGGAAATGCGGAATGGTTCCGTCTTTTTCCACGAATACACACAAAGTATCTTAATTGGATTAAATCAGACCATAGACCGATCTTGACAAGATTAGTTACTGAAAACTAGAGACAAAGAGGCCGATTCTATTTTGACAAAAGATGGTGTGGTAAAACAGAGGCTATGGAAGTTATGAGGTCAGGTTGGGAAACTCTTCATTCCAACGACGATAAAATTGTGTCTCCGCGAATTAAGGCAGTAAGGAAAAAGTTATCTAAATGGATACGGTTCTCTAAGCCTAATGCCAAGGTTTTAATTCAGAAACTAAGACAGGATATAGAACTAGAGTCATTGAAGACAGCTCCAGATATTTCTATAATATCAGCCAGGAAAATGGATTTGGAGAAAGCATACCATGAAGAGGAAGTTTACTGGAAACAAAAAAGCAAGGATAAATGGGTACTCGATGGGGATAAAAACATATGTTTCTTTCATGGGAGTGTACAAGCGAGGAAAATACGAAACAAAGTATCATCTTTGTTAGATGCGAATGGGATTGAAAAATTTTCAGAAGAAGATAAAAGAGCAATTGCGGTTGATTATTTTGAGAATTTATTTTAATCATCAAACTCAGGCTCAGCTACCGAAGTACTTAACGGGTTGCAAGCTACAATTACTCCGAAAATGAATTGTTAATTAGTGAAACTGGCCACAGATTCAGAGATTCAAAAAATGGTTAAAGCAATCAAAGGTGATAGTGCTCCGTGTGCAGATGGTATGACAAGATTTCTTTCAGCAATGATGGTCCCTTATTGCGACACATGTGACGAAAGAAGTTCAGGAATATTTTGAATCAAGATCATTTCCTGAGGACTGGAATTTCACATAATTGTGCTTGCTACCAAAGAAACCAAATCCAAATATGATAACGGATATGAGACCCATAACTTTGTGCTCCGTCTCTTACAAGATTGTATCGAAGATTCCTTGTAAAAATTTGAAGAAAGTGTTACCTCATCTGATCTCACTAAGTCAGGGGGCATCTGTAGTGGGCAGGTTGATTTCTGAAAATTTGTTGATCGCCCATGAAATGTTACATGGTTTACGAACAAACCCGAAGTTTAAAGATTTTTTAGCAATAAAGACGGATATGTCCAAGGCATATGATCGTGTGGAATGGGTATTCTTGGAGGAATTATTTCACAAAATGGGCTTCGATAATCGCTAGATCACTTGGATTATGTTTTGTGTTCGCTCGGTAATATATACAGTTCTCTTGAATGGTGAAGCTCATGGTCACATTACACCGTCGAGAGGGATACGTCAAAGTGACCTGCTATCTCCCTTTCTTTTTATTTTGTGTGTCGAGGCCTTGGTTCATATCATGAACAAGACTGAGAAAAATGAGAGTATTTTAGAGATACGTTTGTCACCGACATCACCTCCAATCCAACACCTTCTTTTAGCGGACGATAGCTTGTTTGTTTGTCGAGCGACATTATCAAAATGTTTAGAATTTATGCGGTGCTTGAGGCTCTATTGTTTGGCTTCTGGCCAAGAGATTAACTTCACTAAATCAGCGGTCACCTTTGGTGGTGATGGTTCTTATTTGAGTTTACCGGAGTGCTTTAGTGGTTCTAAACAGCAGCTCCTTGCTTTCATTTCCCAAAAGCTAAACAAAAGGCTTAGTGGATGGTACGCCAAAACGCTTTCCCTTGAAGGAGAGGAATGCTTGTGAAAAGAGACGTAAGATTCATTGGCTATCTTGGAAAAACATGTGTAAATCAATGCTCCTTGAATCGGTTGTTATGGCTCTTCTGATGTATGCAATGTCATGCTTTAGGCTGTCTAAACATCAATGCCAAAAGATTACAAGGTAATGACGAGTTTTTGGTGGAATGCTTGTGAAAAGAGACGTAAGATTCATTGGCTATCTTGGAAAAACATGTGTAAATCAAAGGAGAATGGTGGTTTTGAGTTTAGAGATATCACAGATTTTTACCAAGCATTGTTGGCAAAACAAGCATAGAAACTCGTCAATGAGCCAGAATCTCTTTTGTCAAGGTTGTACAAAGGAAAGTATTTTGCAAACAAAGATTTCTTGAGTTGTGGTCAAGGGTACCAAGCGAAGCATTCTGTTAGGTAGGGAATTGATGTTGCAAGGACTAATCAAATCGATTGGGAATGGTAAATCAACAAGAGTGTGGTCGGAGAAGTGGTTAATGGACTCTCATCCAAGGGTGCCAAATGGTCTACAACCTTTGAGAAACATTGATATGTATGTCTCAGAATTATTGACAATAAATGGTACATGACATATTCCTTTGCTTCAAGAACTGTTCCCCCTTGTGGATGTGGAGAAAATCAAACAATTAACAGTGGGAGATGTGGAAGATCAACATATCTGGGCGTACTCTAAGAATGGTGCATATACGGTGAAAAGTTGTTGCTGGTTTTGTGTTAATCATCTGATACTACCACCACCACCACAAACAATACGAGAACAAGCACAAATTGAGTTGAAACAGAGAATTTGGAAGTTGCATACTGTTCCAAAAATTAGAGTCTTCTTATGGCGATCCGTCTCGGGAGCATTAGTAGTAGTGGATCGGTTAAAAACTCATGGTTTATCAATACATCCAGTTTGTAAACTATGCAACTAGGGATTAGAAACGATTTCATATGTTTTGTTTGATTGTGGTACGGCTGAGCTAATGCTTGAGATTGCGCAGATTTCTCCCCCTGAAAATGGTTTCACGATATCTCTCGAGGAGAACATGAAGTACATCTTGGATATGATGGACAACTAGAACCTCAATATAGAAACAAGAGCTTCCATTCTGTGGCTGATATGGAGTATATAGAAGAATATAAATGATGTATTATTAGCGGATACTTAAGAGGTTTTAGAAGTGGTGGTCAAAAGAGCTTTGGATAATGTTACACATTGGAGTATGATAAACTCTTCTACTAGTGAAAAGAGCTCGACATGAGAGATAAGTTAAGATCTGTGACATGATGGCAGGCCCCAATACAAGGTGTAATCAAGTCATGCTAATTGGAGGAATGCTTCTATGCATGCTGGTGTGGCCTGGATAGCTCGTGGTTACTCTGGCTCGGTCAAGTATCATGCATGAGACGCTATCACCTGGTCTACAAACAGAATCACGGCTGAGCTATGTTGCATAATTTGGTCTTTACAAAGCTTACGCGATTTACATATTCCTGAAATTTCGAATGCATTGGACTGCCAAGCAGCATTTGAGGCCATTTCTAAGCCTTTGGAATGGCCAAGATACTGATGGTTACTGGAGAAACTTGAAACTCTATGTACTGGTTTTTTATCTTGCTCATTTGAAATCGAAACTCAAGGTTCTAACTCTATTTCCCGGGCAATTACCAAAAGTGTCACCAGGGATGGACGATTTCATTCCTACTTGGCTTCAGGTGGTCCAGCGTGGCTTCACGAACACATAACAAGAGAACATAGAGCATAAACATTGCTTACCCTTATCATTAGGGTTATGATGTTTTGTTAAGTTTGTTTCATTTTTTTGTTAGAGATTGTAACGTCCGTGAACCAAAAATATGATTTTGGACTGTGCGTCGATCGACACAGGGTGTGTGTCGATAGACACAGGTGATGTGACTTATAAAAAGTCGCAATGTTGGGTGTTGCGTCGATCGACACAAGCGGTTGTGTGTCGATCGACACAAGCTGGAATCAGACTGGGTTGGTTCGATTTCATTTGTTCGATTTGGCGGGTCAGTTAACGGAGCCTTAGGGCTCGGGTATAAAAGACTGGAGCGTGTTTTGGCTGCAGGTTTGGGCTCTCGATCCTAAAGGCTTGGTTTCGTGATTGGGTTCTCGATCCTAAAGGCTTGGTTTCGTGATTGGGAGGATCTAGGAGAGTGTTTGGTTTGTGTTCTGCGGGATTTGAGTGAGGATTTTGGATTGGAGATCCATGTTTTTCGTGTTCATCGCGTTCAACGTGTTTTCTCATTCTTTCTCCTTCCAGAATCGAGGTGGGTGCGTGACTATGGGCTTATCTGGGTAAAAGAATTGATAGGATGCGTTTGTTGTGTTGTTTTGTGTGGATTCGTGCATGTTTTGGTGGATTTGTGTGCAGGGTTCGATGTGATTCGATCCAGGAACGAACCGTGAGAGGAGAGGTTCGATCCTGGGTTATGTGATGTTGCGTCGATCGACACACGTAACAGTGCATCGATTGACACCGAGGTTGTGTGTCGATCGACACACTGGATGCATCGATCGACACATGGTGGTTGTAGATGGGATGACCGTCTCACTAAGTATAGCCTTGTAGATGGGATGGCCGTCTCACTAAGTATTTGTGATAATACTCACGCATCTCTTATAACCATGTGATGCAGGTAAAGACAAAGTGTGATCGTGGAATCGTGGCCGGGAAGAAGAGATTATCTAGTGTCTCGATTTTGTGGTCGTTATGTTAGAACGGCGTAGTAATTCTGGAACTATTGTTGATTGGTTATTGGATTGTTGTTGAGTTAATTCGTTTGAATTGGAATTGGATAGATCAATAAGTATGGGATTTATTGATTTGGACTGTTGTTTAATTGTTTTATTGTTTTCGCATTGTTATGTTTGGACCTTTGAAGATTATTATTATGATAATAATAATTCGGATCGAAAATTTTAAAGTTTACGAGTTGAGTTGTTTCAGAGATTGTTAATCTCTATTGGTTTTATGTATTCCATTGATATTTCACTCATTGAAATCAAATGTCTGGACGTTTAAAAAAAAAAATTATAAGCAAAATCTCGATTAACAAGGATATATTAAAGACTAAGTTTTGTTTTGTTTTGTTTTGAAAATTTATTAAAGACGTTGAAAAAATGATATGTTTATAGGGGTGTTTAGTTTTGGTTTTGGTTTGGTTTATTTGTGTTTTGATTATTCAGTGTTTTTTTGGATTTAGAATAAAAATTTCCAAACTAAAACCAATATAAGCATGGATCTACGTTTTCGGTTTTCATATTAAATTTGGATTTTTAAATAATACTTTTTTTCAATTTGGATTCAGCTTCTTTTTACGGGTGATCAAACAAGGGTAAGCAAAATATTTTGTACGCGCAAAGCAAACAAGGAGCATAAATACTAGTTCCATAGATTTATGAGAAATTTTAAAAAATACCATTTTTCAAATGCTATTTTACAAAAATACCATACTTTTGAAACTTTTGCAAATATGCCACTTTTTAAAAATTATTTTTTCTTTATATTATTTATGTTTGGGTTACCTATGTATTATTAGGGTTTAGTTTTGAGGGTTTAGGGGGGTTTAGGGATCAAAAAAATTTTTAAGGTTTAGAATTTTAATTAGTGGCATTTTGTAAATGAACACCCCTAAGTAGCATTTTGGCAAATGTGCACACAAAAAGTGGCATTTTTGTAATTGCCCCTAGATTTATCATGTATCTATTACATAATATAGTAACAAGAAATTAAAATATATGTATATAACTAAAATAGTACTAAATATAGAGATAACAGTAGATTCTTTTCTGAAATTTAACATACTAGAATATTACTCGTGCGGTGCGCGACTTTTGTATAACAATTTTATAAAATTTGGTATAAAACATTTGAATTTTTATTTATTAATTTAGTTTTTATGTTTAACAAAGCAACCAATTCTTTGAAGATACAAAATGATATTTGATATGAAATAATATAAATTATTAGTTTTATCTATACTGCATAAAAATATGAAACTATTGTCAATCATTTAAATACCATATTTATTATTTTAAATATATTTGTTTAAAAACTTTCTTATCTATGTAAATTTTATCATTGAATAAATTAGGTTTTTTAAATAACCGGTTAAGATTTTAAATGTAAAAATTATCAATCTTTTTTCTATTATCTCTCTATATTATGAGTACTTATCATTATTTATTTATTTTATCTTTGTCTCATGAGTTTATATACCTTTGATCTTTGAAAAATAATTCAGTTTCTTACTATGTAATTTTCTCTTACAGGTTTTGTGTTTCTCATGTATATATGGTTAGTTAGTATTTTATTAAATTTTAGCAAAACAATAGATTATAATATTTATTAATCGAAAACAAAAGTTTAATAGTATTGAAACTAAATCCGACTAATTGACTTATTTTTAGTTGTAAAATCATGATGAATTGTGAAAGTCTACGAATACGATAAAGCGAAATAAAAAAAATTCTTCAAAAAATAACCAAATAAAATTAGAATCGGATTAAGAATCTTTGAAATATTGTTTGTCTTGAATTTAAAAATCAAGAACTCAAAAAAAAAAATGGAAAAGTTTACTAAGATGATATGATAATATATCATTAATTTTTAAATTCAATTAAATACATTCAATTAAAGTTGGAAGAATTTATATAATAACTCTTTTATATTTTATATTTCAAAATTTCACTTTTAATTCCTCAAATCTCTATTTCTTTTATTGTATTTTTTATTTTGTTTTGTTGTGTGGTAATTAATGTAAGACACTTAATAGAAGAATGAAAAGTTTATTAAATCATTAATTAAGTTTTATTGTAATTACTTTTTTTCAAATGATGTGAAAAGTTTAAAGTGATGATATAGACACCTTAGGAGGAGAGAAAACTCTTCCATTATTTGTTTAGACGTAAATTTAAAATATGTTTATAAGAAAATTTTACTTATTCTAATCATTTTCTTAAGAATTCTTACATAACAAACTAAATCATGTATCTAAATATTTTTGAAGCGGATACAAATATTACTTTTACAGATTTAGATATCATATAAAAAAATGAATTACGAATATAAATTATCCAAATATTTGCTCAATGTCTACATCTATACGCAACAACCTCAAGAGCACAACACACTCAAACTCTGGCCCTAAACCTACCAAAAACACCAGAGATACGGCGAAGCAAACCCGAAGGCAAGGCCTAGAAGCTACCACCGATAGCAAGACCAAACCTAAAGCTACCACACCGCAAGAACCGAAGGCAAATCAAAGAGATCAACAAGGGCGATACCTCACAACTCGAGACGCCAGAAGGTCAACACAATAGAGGAGTCACCCGCTGTCCAAAAGGCGAGGCCAAACGATGCGAAACCCAATCAACGAGCCTATCGACAAAAAGAGAAAACTTGAAACACCAAAGGTTCTATGACCTGCAACAAATCAAAAAGAGTCGGGTCCATGAGAACGAGGCTCCAGCAGCCACAGAGGAAGACGAAAGCCACGACCAAAAATGGTGAAGCCAACACCTCCCTTGCCGGACATCTCAAAGAACCAGAACCTAGAAGACAACACAATCAACCTGGTGAGGACAGGGCCGCAACACCACCGTGGCCAAGACCGTCCCCGAGCGGAGAAGCAGCAGAATCACCAAGGGCGACTGGGATACGGCGGATCTTCCAAAAAATTGGAAGGACTCGAAGCCACACACGGACGGAGAAGAAGCTCGCGGCGAAGGACGTGGCTCCCTAGCCGGTCAAAACTCGCCCCATCGCCGGATTGGAGAGGGAGGAGGCGGATCTATGGGATAGATCAGTCGATCGAACTTCGTGAGGCAGGTGAAGGGCTTCAGCTGGAGCCTCGTTCTCCTGGACCTGACTCTTTTTGATTTGTTGCAGGTCATAGAACCTTTGGTGTTTCAAGTTTTCTCCTTTTGTCGATAGGCTCGTTGATTGGGTTTCGCATCGTTTGGCCTCGCCTTTTGGACAGCGGGTGACTCCTCTGTTGTGTTGACCTTCTGGCGTCTCGAGTTGTGAGGTATCGCCCTTGTTGATCTCTTTGATTTGCCTTTGGTTCTTGCGGTGTGGTAGCTTTAGGTTTGGTCTTGCTATCGGTGGTAGCTTCTAGGCCTTGCCTTCGGGTTTGCTTCGCCGTATCTCTGGTGTTTTTGGTAGGTTTAGGGCCAGTTGTTGAAGCTATAAGCTTTTGAGGCCGTCCACCTAGGATTTAATTCAACCTATACTGGCATGCCACGTCAAATATTTAGAATTATGTAAATTTTGTTTTGTTGATAATAATTGAAAAATAAGACATGATTTCCTTATATCATTAGCTCATAATTCCAAGTAATTTCTAAATTTTTGTGGATTTAATTTTCTATTTCAACTTTAGATTAGGAAATTTTCTTAATTTAAAAGTCTTAAATATTTAAAAAAACGTTATTATTTCAAGTTTACGAAAAATTTAGGAAAAGTATAGATATTCTGTTATAAAGGTAAAATTAATTTCACATTCTAATCAATTATTATCCCAATAGAATAGGATATTACATTCATTCTCAATTAGATACAAAAGAGACTAGGAAAAATTCCCAACGATCCACAAAAAATAATATGATTACAATAGAGATTAGGAAATTTTACAAGAAACTGAAAAAGATGGAATGTAATAAAGATGAAGCTAGAAGGGCAACTGATATTGCAGAGAAGAACTTTTATAGTGATATAGAATGATTACGTTGGAGCGAAAAAAATCATAAACAAGACTAAGAATTAGTATCCTAAGCTTGATGGTTCAAACAATTATTGATAATGATCAATGTTTATATCTCTGCATCAAATAATGAAAAAGGAGAAGCTAATTGGTATGGAGTTCTCGGTGTTGATCCTTTAACTGATGATGAAACAATGAAAAAAATACAAAAATTTAACTCTTTTACTTCATTTGGACAAGAACAAGTGTAAAAGCGCAGAAGATGCGTTTAAGTTGGTTATAGAGTATTATCAAAAAAAAAAAGTTGTTGAATTTAGAATTATGGTGTTTGTTGCCTGATAAGGCTAAGAGAATATACTTATGATCATAAGAGGAAATCGAAGACCGGGATGTAGAAACCACCAAACGCTCATTAACCAGCTTTTACTAATGGGAATCGAAATTCAAAAGACGGTGTTGATCTGAGTGCTAGGCTAGAAGTAATAAGCCTACGCCTCCACCATCTCCGTTTTCCAATGGCCTCCATCTCTTATCTCTGCTGCTCCTTCTCTAACTTCCGTTTCCGTTTTGGATCGAGGTAAGTAATCTCATGATTTATAATTAACTGATTTGTGCTTAACAAAGTCATGACAAATTTACGGTGCTTTACTTATGCTTCAATATTCAATATAGCATATTGATTCATGGTGTATACTATAGATCTAAGGTAGATTGACTTTTGCTTGGTCTGTTTTTGCATGTTTATAATATGTTGATTTTTGCTTCATTAATTAGTCTCTTCTCATGCTTTACGAGTAATGCTTTTTTTTTATATGGTATTGTTCTATCTTATGATATAACGACACAAGTTTATTGCTTTATTACATGTATCAAGTAAAGTATTTGTTTCACTGCGCGATGATTTATTTGCTTCGTTTAATGGATTTTGCGATTAATAGGGTCACATGTACTTCTAATTATTTGAGGCGAGGTTTGTCTAAGCATGTGATGTTATTTACATGATCTTCAAGTTCCTTAATTAGTTAGCCATCAAATTATTCATCAAATCTTTCTTCATGCTATATTTTGTTCTTTAAGACAATAACGTATCCTTAGATCGCAGGAAAATGAAACCTTAGAAACAAGGTTTTACACGAGAGATGTATGAAATTTAATAGAATACATAATATATAAATATCCTTTTTTCTATGATACTCAATTTCTTTTGTACTGAAATTGATTTGTGTACTAAAGCAAGATCCGCATAAAGAAGCATATGCAAGTTCATTCAAAAAAGCATGGATGCTTGAATGAGAGGAATATAAACCTTTTTGACTTTGGTTTCTGAATATATGCAATTTTGAAATTCGTGTTATTTTTTTCTTTGGATTTTATAAGGAGCAAATCCATATTTCTCCCACCACAGTCTATCTCAGAAACTACAGTTTAAGGAAGTCATTTTGGAACAACATTGTGTTATGTCATTTAGATTTTGTTTTAAATAATTTTTTCTACTACTAAGTATGAATGGTAAATAACTATATTTTTGTGTAACTATTTGAACATGGAAATTGAAGGTACATGTTTGTACCAAAATGAGAACTTTGGAAAAAATACTTAACTGTCATCAACTTTTTACAAGTATAAAAAAAATTGGTGATGAAGAGAAACTGAGAGAGCGTTTGGATAAACATTTAGCCCATGATTATTTAAAAACAAACTACTAAATTTCCAGCAAATTGCAGATTGTAAAAGAGTGGAAAGTTGCTCAAGATGAGCTGCCAAAGAGAAGTGTCTCCGTGCTTTTGAACTACAATGGGAATATGCTAGGGAACGGTACGGTCTCCTTTACTGATGTCGCTTAGAGAAAGAAAGTGCACAAGGGGACTTAGGATGGTTTTTCAAGAATGAAGCTTAGAACAATAATAAGGAATATGTCGACTCCATATCAAATGTTCCATCGGTCTTCGCAGCCAAATCATGGGCTGTGACCAATGCACTACAGAAGGCTCGAGAAAAAGGTTTTGAGACCTTACACGTATTCTCCGATTCTCAGGTTTTGTTTAACCTCTTTCGAAAGAAAAAATCACATACGGAGATACATAACCTTCTTTTCAAAATTAGTATGTAAGCTACCCATTTTAGACAACTTTTGTTTCTTTTTGTTCCATGAAAATCCAATATGTTGACGGATTCATTATCTAAAAGAGCGTTTTCAGCTATTGATTGTCATCTTCTTAACCAACCAAAAAAAAAAGAGTGGGTGAGAAACAAAACTTGGCAATAAAAAAAAAAATTGAGGTTGGTTTCAGTGAAACACATACATCTCTTTCTCTATCACGAGGCCTCTCTAATAAACTATTTTTAAAACCGTTATATTTAACGAGGTTTTCAAGTCTATTTGGTAGCATTTTGGTAAAATCATTACTTTTTCAACAATTTTTTTCTCTCATTGATTTTGATTTATGTATTTTGTCATCGATGCTAACTTAGCAGCAACATCATTTTGTGATAGGTTGTATGGTGTCTGTAAATAGAATCCTATGGCTGCAATAATTAGAAGATTAGTACTACCTCTTTATTATACTACCTAGCGGTGAAAATTCAGTTTTATATGACCACAATCATGAGAGGTGAACCCTTATGTAAAAATGTCATTTTTGGTGTGTACATTTGTAAAAATATCATTTTGGGTTGTCCATTTGCAAAAAGACCACTAATTATGGATTTTAAAAGATTAAATCTTCCGACCAAAAAAACAAAAAATATTAAATCTTAAAATTCTAAACCCTAAAAATGTTTTTACCCCTGTATCATCAAAACTAAACTCTAATACAACATAATTAACATAAACACAAATAATATAATGAATATATAGTTTTAAAAAAGTGGCATTTTTAAAAATTTCTTTTAATTTTATGGTAAATTAATTAATTAATTATCTACGATTGTTTCACTTTTTACCATAACACTTTTGTATTCTTAAATGTCTACGTCTACCTAATTTAAAAATTAGCAAGTCTAATATATATTAAACGTGTATATTGGTAACACAAACCCACGCGTAGCGTGGGTACAAAATCTAGTTTAGTTAAGAAAACGCCAAGTCTTTCACAAACATTTTTTTTTTCTGAGAAAGCTTTCACAAACTTTTATATGTCTCCAATAAGCATGCAGGGGTCAAAAGTAAGCACAAAAAGATTAAAGACAACGCCCAAAGTTTTATTCTTGATAAGAGAATTTTGACCATAATTAGCGATCTTGGTCACCCATTGGGGTTTCATGTAATGTTAGTAGTGTTTTAATTAAGAATAATAAGATTGAGAATTAAATTCTCTTTAGTTTATCTGTTCTTTATATATCTTGAAGATGCGTTTTAAATGGATCCAGTAATAGTTAAGGGGTTTTCTATTAAAAAAAGTGGGAATATTTTGAAAATAAAGATTCAAACTAAAAGATACATTATGTTAACAACTAACTAATATGATAGTTCGAGTGGCGTTTGGGACAAAACTAATATTATATATTGTGGTTTCAGGTCCGGGGGATTGCAGATTTCGGTCCACAACCTCCTGGTAATTCAAAAAAAAAACTAACAGTAATAGTTAACATGTATTGAAATATAAAAGTAAATTTTTCATTGTCATAATAATCTTTTATATGCTCATAAAAAATTAAAAAATATATTCTACTTGTTTTTTTGTAACAATCAGTATTTTTGTATAGAGTGGCAAACATGCTAATTAAGATCTTTAAGGTTAAATCTTGCTTTTGTGTTTAAAATTAAATTTTATAATATATAAAATCATTATTTTCTTCTTAAAATATATTTGCGTTAGTATAAAGGTTAAAAACTAAAACCGCAATAATATATAGAGAATAAATGTAAATATAGACGCAAACAAACAATTGAGGCTTAAGTTATAAACTTAGACGTAATACCATCTGATTTGAGAGCCAATTCTGCTAAAAAAATATTATTTTCATCTTACAAAAATACTAAGACGATATAAAGCTCTAAAATAATTATAATATAAAAAAAATCTTTACACAGAAAAATATAATAAATAATTTTAAAATGTCATAATTAGTGGTAATGATGCGAAATGGGATGAAGTGGAGCATCATCCAGCCATCCACAATATGGTTTCACAGCTTATAATATAATCCGTACACCAAGTTGATATATAAAAAAATCCAACTTGATTTAGTTATATGAGATATATGCACGCATTTGGTTTTATATTCCCTTACTATTTTATTTAGCATTGTTTTATGATTCCAGCACTATATAATTTGGGACATATGCCGTTTTTGGGAAAAACTATAATTCAAATAAAATATCTTTCTTTTGCCCCAAAAATCATGACATTTACTTTATGCAACTAAAATTAGAGATGAATGTAAAAAATACCTCCACTAGACTACACTCATCACTTTTGCTTGAAACAAACATATTTGCTAGCAATACATCTCCATTCCAATCTAGATTTCAAAGCAATGTGCATTAATACATTCTACCTGAAAACACTACTTCATAAAATGTTTATTAGGTATGAGAATGGGAGTTGTGAAGAAAACATTTTTGAGTGTATGATGTAACCTGAATTGATCCTTTCAGGTCTTATACATACAAGAACGAGGCCATATGGACTTGGAGATGCACAAAAGGAACCCAAATAAAATGTACAAGCCAAAGAACCATGTTTGACTCGAGGGTTTCAATCTATCTTCCCTCAAGAACTAGGAGCAATCAATCTTTTTGGAAAACGAATAAATCCCACATAATCCGACCCACTTAATTTACATGATTTGATAAGTTTAACTCTTTTAAATTTGTGTTATCGTCTTATTTTGCATTTTTGCTTGTTTTTTTTTTCCGTCTAAAAGTTTTGTTTCATTAAACCGGTATCAAACCGGTATTGAAAGTTACATTAAGCAGGGCTGATTTTGCGATCGCATCCGCTTCAGCATTTTTGGATCTAGAGACAAACACAAAAGAAACATTTCGATTTCTAGCGATTTCAATGATATCTTTGACGATTCCATATATTTCTAGATGGAATTTGTCGAAGTTGATGAGATTGATCAATTGTTGTGAGTCTGAAACCATAGTGAAGCTCTCGAGACCCCATTCCACTGCTTGTGATATCGCCTCTTTCAACGCCATAGCTTTGGCCATTAAAGCTTATCCGATCTGGTTCTCTGTTTTAGATCCTTGCGCCACGGTTCGACTCTATTGATCTTTGATGATCCAACCCATTCTCGCTATTTGTAGATCTACTTTCCATGAAGCGTCGGAGAAAATTCGGATCCTGGAGATGTCTATAGTCGGGTCGCTGTTGTTCATCCCTTTTATCTCCGGCTGGATTTGTGCCGAAATCCATTCAAAGGCATCGTGGACCGCCTTTGTTATCATTTCCATAGCTGAGAAGGAGCAGTTTTGGAACACTTTTTGGTTTTGTGATAGCCATATGGACCAGGCAATCCATGGGAATAAGGAACCGTTGCTAATGCCTGTTAGAGGAAGACAAATCATTTGATTCGCTTGGAAAAGCCCTGTTTTGAATGTCTAAATGGAGGCAGGGGAGAGGATCATGAACGGAGCCAGATTCCAAACTTCTTGAGCAAAAGGACAGTGGAGTAGGAGATGGTCTATGGACTCTGGTTCACCACACTTGATGCAATTTGCCTTAGCCATAACTCCCCTAGATGCGAGCTGAGATCCCACTGGTAAAGCTCCTTTAACTGCTTTATATAAAAATAGCTTAATCTTGTTTGCGGTCTTGATTTTCCATATGCCTGAGGTCCAATTGAAACTTTGTATACCCGCCTAATTGCATTGTGCAGGAACTATGTCTCTTGCAACATGATAACCAGATTTAGCTGTGTAGTCTCCGGATGTATCACCAAGACATAGCTTATCATTTGCTCCCTTAGTGCTTGGTTTTAAGGTTGTGATCGTCTTCTCTAGGGTAGGGAAGAGTTGCTTGATTTTCTGTGTGTCCCACTCCCTTGAGTGCAGTATTAGGAGTTCTGAGACTGACATGCTTCCTTCATCTTTATTAGGTGGCCCCATAGGTTGATCCGACTTATTCAGGGATAACCAAAGTTCATACCATGCACTTGTGTTTGCACCATTCCCTATGGCCTTTCCCAACCTTTGCTTTAGTAGGTTTTTCCCTATCATGATGCCCTTCCATCCATGGGAGGCTGAGGATGATGGCTGACTATCCAGGAAGGATTTGGATTTACAGTACTTGCTAAGAAGGGTCCTTGCAAGGAGGCAATATGGGTTCTGGAGTATCCTCCAACTCAGCTTAGCTAGAAGAGAATCGTTGAAACAATCTATGTCTCTGAATCCCAGTCCTCCGTCTTTCTTGCTCATGGTTAGTTTCTCCCAAGAAATCCAGCACATTTTATTTGTTTCACTACTTCCATCCCACCAGAATCTGGTCAAAGCTGACTGAATTTTTTTGCAGAAACTCACTGGGAGCTTAAAGCACGTCATTGTGTAGATCGGCATGGCTGCGAAGACTGACTTTAGCAAGGTCATTTTTCCTACAGTGGAGAGAAACTTGTTTGACTAACTGATGGCTCTTTGCTTGATCTTGTCAGCTATCAAGCTGAAAAGATCTTTCTTTCTTTTCCCAAAGTGTTATGGTAATCCTAGGTATTTCCCCAAACCTTCCTCTTTAGGGATGCTCAAATCTCTTTTGATTCTGTTTTTTAATTCTTGGGAGGCTTTGGAGGAGAAAGTTATGGCAGATTTTTGGCAGTTAATCTTCTGTCCAGATGTTTCTTCATATTGTTTCAAGATATTCCTCAAAGCCTTAACATTTTGCTTATTTGTTTTGCAAAAAAACATGGTATTATCCGCAAAGAGGAAATGGTTGATCCTGGGGCTCTGCTTTGCCACTCTAATGCCCGGTAAGCTTCCTTTTTGTTGAGCTACTTTACATAAGCCTGATAGAACTTCAGAGTACAGAATAAATATATAGGGTGAGAGGGGGTCCCCTTGTCTGATTCCTCTGGAAGGTAAGACAGCTCCCTTTGTTGTACCATTAAGCAGGAAGGAATAGGATACTGATGTAATACAGTGCATTAGCCTGTTGACCCAAATACTATGGAAACCTAGCCTTACTAGAACTGTTTTAATAAAATCTCATTCAAGTCTATCATAAGCCTTACTCATGTCTATTTTAACAGCCATGGAACATCTTTTCTTTGCTTTAGATATTTTCAAGTAGTGGAGGACTTCGTGGGTTATCAAAACATTATCTGATATCGCTATGCCTTGGACAAAGGCTTATTGGTTTTCTCAGATAATACCTTTCAACACCGGTTGCAATCTTCTGGTAAGTATCTTTGAAATGAGCTTGTAGTATACATTGCACAAAGCAATAGTCCTATATTTAGAAACTGTCTTGGGACTTTGTACCATTGGGATTAGGCATATATGAGTTTTGTTGATTGACCTTGGTACTATCCCTGATTTGAATATGTCTTGCACCTCTTTGATGATTACAGCTCCCACTGTAGACCAGTTAGCTTGGAAGAACCCTGCTGAGAAGCCATCAAGCCCTGGAGCTTTATCTCCATGTATAGAGAAAATAGCATCTCTTATTTCCTTAGCTGATGGTTCTTTTACTAACTTTTCATTGGTGGCAGCACAGATGCTTGGGGTGAGAGCTTGGTGGACAGTTCTCTCTCTTTCTCCAGGCTGAGAGGTAAAAGTTCTTTGGAGTAGTTATTGATTGTACATGTTATCTGTTGTTCTTTATAATGGACCTTTCTTTCAATATCTTCAGAAAATGTGATGTTGTTTATGACTCTTCTTGTTCTGGTACTTGCATGAAAGTAACCAGTATACCTATCTCAAAGGCTGAGCCATAACTGCCTGCTTCTTTGACGCCAAAATTCTTCTTCAGCTTTATAAGCTTAGGCTAATTCATGGTTTATAGCATAGATCCTTTCTGCTGTAGTTGTAGGACAAGATGTCAGTTTGTTTTTTAACAATTATCTTTTGGCTATTCTTGTGCTTCTCTCTATTCCACTGGATTATGGCCCTTCGGCATCTACTAATCCGTTGTTTAACTGATGATTCTCCATTTGATGACCAGTTTTCGATATCAGCTTTTGGATCTCTTTATTGTCTTTAAGTCCCCGATCGAATCTAAACAGGCCTTTTTTCCTTTCTTTTTTCTCAGTAAAGTAAGAGACTAGTGGCATGTGGTAAGGATCTAAAATCACTTCTGGCTGTTGGAAATCTTTCAAACCAAGCACCATTGACCATAGCCCTATCCTATCTGCATAATACTATGTGATTGTGCATTTTTCCTCTCCAGGAAAAGAAATTACCAGAGTGTTGGAGGTCATATAAGTCATTCTCTGAGAGGAAGGATCTAAAATCTCCAAAGGAGCTCTCCGGTTTTGTGATTCCTCCTTGTTTTTCTTGTTATTTCGTTGAAATCTCCTACATGTTCTAACATTGTGTCAATGTAGTGATTGTTTGATTGGATAACCTCCAACTTAATTTCTCCTTCAAGGACCCTTTGTTGCCTAGCTCCTCTGTCAGTTGGGTTCTCCACATTAAAGTAATTTATAGTGACATCCATCAATTCCTCCATTAGCTGCTCAGTTAAAGGTATAGTGGCAGGGAAGTCCACTTGGTTCAGGTTCCTTTCTAGTGGAGGGCGTCTCTGACTGTAGGTGGCTCCTTCAGTTGTGGAGATCCTTTCTGATTTTGGTACCTTTTCTCTCCACTGAGCACTTGTCTTTGTAGTCTTTGCTTGACCAGAGTGGTGAGGGCTTCCAGATGAGAGTCTCTCCCCAAAGGGCCTTCTATATATGTCCCTTCTCTCTTGGTAAACCTTCTGTTGTTGGCCCTTTTCCTTTCCTTGTATCTGTTCACTTCTTGGTACCTCAAAGTTGGGCCTTGTCTTTCTTTGCAGGGGCTCAGGAGGAAGGAGAGGACAGTCGGCCTTCTCATGGGTAATGCAGTAGCATTTAGTGCAGTAGTTTTTAAGTCGCTCATAGGTTAGAGTAACTTTTGCCTCATCTCCTTTGTCAAAAACGATAATCGTCTCTTGAAAGAGAGGTTTAAGGCTATTGACTGAGACTCTGATCCTTGCAGAGTTTGCTGTAAGTTCAGCTCCTTCAAAGTGTCCCAGTGCTTCTCCAATATCTTTTGTCCTTGCTTTTTCCCAGTAGTGGAGAGGTATCCCTTTGAGCTGGATCCAGAATAGAATCTGAGATGGGAAGTTCGGGAAGATTACAGGCTCCCACTTTTGCAGAATGACCATCCAGTTGGAGAAGTGATATGGTCTGTTTGCTAAGACCTTTTCCAGGTCGTCTTCCCTTGTGAATCTGAACTGGAACAATCCATTTCCAAGGTCAGCACCTTCTGTGGAGCCTAGCAGTTCTCATCTCCTTGTGAAGTAGGATATGATGGACCAGATCCGTTGTTCCTTTGGATTTGTGAGCCTTCTTATCAAGGTTCGTTCATTCTTCTTAATCAGTTCAGATGTATCTATTCTTGGTGCTTGAATCCTCACCCTTGGTGGAGAATCCTTATCAGTTGCTAGGCCTTTCCCTTTTTCCTCATAAGTTATGCGCCTTTCCATGTTGTAGGTCTTGTTGTGTGAACCGTGTTGATAAGTGTTACCTGGTAAAGTTGTGTTGAGCTCAGCGGAGAGGTTATTGTGTAGCTTTGGAGATGTTACGTTCCCTTCCTTATTGTGTCACTGGAGGGTGTTTGAAGAGAAGCTTAGGACATTGGTTTACAGTTGCAGCAGTCCCCATTCTTCCAGGTTGGTCTGAGAGGCGAAGGTCCAGTCGACCAAGGGGTCACCGTTGTCCTGCCTGAGCTTGCCGAAAATTATTTTTAGGTTTAGGGTTTCTTTTTTGGATGGTAAAAGGGATTGGTGAAAAGTAAGATTCAAACAGAGGGGCTACTTTGAATAATTACTATTGGGTAAAAGAGAGTGAAGGCGTAAATTCTTTGTGTAAAACTTTTTCTCGAAACTCGGACCTGGAAGCAAAATGTGGTCACAAAGTATTTTTTGGGACTAAGTGTCATATATATTATAAGCAACCCATTTTTTATTTGTTTAATTTAGATTTTTTTTACCTATTTGCTTGTGTTTTGTATATGGAAAGCTCAAAAAATATAAGTTTATATTCTCGTAGGTCAATTGAGTAGTAAATTTTATCTATATTTACAAATTTGATGTTCTTTGTATCATCACACACTTCACCATGCAATTAAAGGTTGATTAGTTATATGTCATTAAAGGTTAGTTCTTCGGCTTATAACTCAGTGGACCGTCTCAATTTTTTGCAAGACTCTAGGTAAAAAAAAAAATTTGGACCCTTTTCAAAAGAAATTAAAAAACAAAAATAATTTAGACCTTTTTTTCTTAAAATATTTTACGTGGGCCCTGTGCGATAGAACCACTTGCCACCCCTCACCACTTACCACCCCTCTTAGACGGCCAGTTGTATAAGTGTTGTGGATAGCAATGTTAATATTATTCTTGTTATTATACATAGATTCTTATCTTTAATTATTCTTTAAAAAATCATCAGCTTTGATGAGTGATTTGTTTTCAGTTAATGGCCTACCAACAAAAACCCCTAGCACAAACTCTTGTTAAAAAAAAAAAATGCTCAATTTCGGAATCTTACAAAGAGATGTTCGAATAAAGTATGAATATGAACCACCACGTATCGTCTTCCCCCCCTCCGAATCAATTAGATAACCCAAAGGCTGTCCTGGTATAAAAGCGATTAAAATGGATTGAAATTAAAAGAAATTTAGTAGTATCTAATTAAAATATACTCGGAGCCCTAATTTTTCGTTATGCAAAATTAATTGACAAAGACGTAGTTTAGTTAAAAATATAAAGACACTACGACTTTTTTTTTTAATCAATTCATGATATTCTTTACTTAAACGGTTTCGTCCAAAATTGGATTTAAATTTTATAAAGCAGATTTAGTTAAAGTATCAATTGCGAGATTAAACTTACGTTACATGATAGAGAAAAGAAAAGTGTTACAAGGCCTCTAATATCGCATAAAATGCCCGCAATCTTGTTCTGTTCCAAATCCGAATTAAGGGTATTGATGAGGACACTGCAATCCGATAAACTATGAAAGTCTAAGATTTTAGATTATTAAATAACGATAAAAATGACAGTATAACTATAAGGAATAGTGATCAAAATTAAACAATTGTGATATAAGATAACAAATAGTGGAATCATTTTTCTGTATCACTTTTTTTTTGTCGTTTTAATGTGCATGATTAATATATGCGGCAGTATAAATTATAGCACACGCATGAATACAATGCTATCAATCAAAAGCTAAAAGAAATTGAGAAGGATAAACTTTTAGATACTCGTGTAAAAAAATTTAAACTTTTTAAAAAGATTTTTTTTTTAAGTAAACAGAAAAATGAGAGAAAACAAAACTTAAATCCATATTTGAATTTCCATTTTTCCCTTTTGAAAGAGCTAGTGAAAGAGCTAGGGGTATTTCTCAATTTGTCGATGGAAAGTGAGATGAGGGGTAAATTACAGTTTTCAAAATAACAATCGTGTTCATTCAAAAGTAACAATCGTAGTTGAACTAATTTTTGGCTATCTAAGTAATCACCCTTAATTTAATTAGTGGCAGACATGAAAGAAATGATTTTTATAAGTAGAAGATACTTAAGAAAATTGATTCGTATCCCGAAAATAAGTTTACCACAGATTTGTTGTGATGCGTTTTGTCTTTAGATTTTTTTTTTTTAATCCTCTAAATTTATGAATTATTACAAATTATTAGCATAATTATACAAAATATTATACATAATTAGCTTTGATATACAAGACTATTCTGAACAATTCTCGTTGCACCATGTTGAAAATTTTCTATAAATTTTCATTAATTTGTATTCTCTGTTACTCGAACTTCATAAATACTGGTAATGAATAATTTTGTCAAAACCACTAGAATAAAGGAGGTTCCACAATATCATCTATGAATATGATTGTCTAAATGTTGATTACAACATAAAACAAATTATGGAAATTTTCCATTATTTTGTAAAATGGATACACAAATTTAACTTCCGTCACCAATTTATAAAACAAACTCGATAACAATCCAAAACGGCTACTTTATCGATAAAATAAAATAAAACTATACTCTGAATGTTGATTACGATATATAACAAATAATGGAAACTATTTTGTAAAATGAATACACAAAATTTAACTTTCGTTACCTTCAGAACGGCTACTATGATATATGCACTGCGGTTCATGCCAAAACTCAAATTAAAGCATGTTACGATAGTGGTGTATTCATTTATACAAAAGAGTTAGTAACGTAGAACATATCATACATATAAAGTTTTTTTTTTTGGTTTTAATATTTTTTTTTTTTTATAAATCGTGGGAGTTCCGAATTTTTTGCTCATAATCTCTTCGATATCCAAAAACAATTTTTAAATGAATAACCCTCCGTACCAAAGAAAATTTGAATTTGAAGCACAAAAAAACCAAACTAACCAAACTAGACTACCACACATTTGATTTTAATGTTAAATCATACATATGAAGTTGGTTTTGTATGATTACATATATAATTGGTTTTGAAATAGTTGGGTTTTCGGATACTAATGGAGTCTTGGAGTCTTATCTTAAATTCTAAATCACTAGGAATAGAACATATAATCATGCAAGAGGAATAAAACATATAATATTTTAATCAAGTTGTTAATAATTCTTCTTTGCAGTTTCCTCCACCAAAGTTTGACTCCCTCTCCAAAAAGAATTGAGAAAATAGTCCAATATAATGAGTTCCGTTGAACAAAAAATACATTGTTTATTATGCTCCTTATTAGTATGTTCTACATTTTACACTTAAAACTTATACGAAAAAAAATTTAGAATTCAAATTGTTTTATCTGAATTTATTTAGACACGTAAAAATTTGAGAATTCGCCCTAGTTTCTCTTTTGGGCACGAGGTTCGAGACCACCACTGTCGGAGCTCTGCTTCTCGATCTTCGCCGTCATGCCTCTCGATCTCCGTCGCCGCTAACTCTCCCTTGTGCATATCGTTCTCCGTGGTTGAAAAAGAAACTCTTTCTCTCGATCTCCGCCGCTTTGGTTTATTCGGTTTAACGACAACACCTACTTTATGGCCAGATCCGACGATGAAGTTGTTACAAATTCTCACCGAGCCACCATATCTGAAACTCGCCGCCGAAATAGCTCAATCCCCAGAGCCGCCGGACCTGCCAGATCCACCAGATTATATGCGGTACCTAGTCACTAGTGACGTCATAATGGTATGTTCATGTTCCTTACCCTCTGATTCAGATTGTGGTTGGGTTTCGTGGAATGGGTAGAGTTGGTCATATCTGATCCAAGCTTGGTTGGTTTAGTCCCGATTGTTTCGTTTGTCTTTGGTCCTTTTATTGTGCCCATGACTGGTTTTCTTGTGGTCTCTCTACGACCCGTTACTGCAAGATGCATATTGTTTTCCCTTACTGTAGTATGCAGGGTTTTCATATGGTGCCATCTAGTGGCAATTTTATCGCTTCTGTGCGAGGCTTATTTTGTGTCATCCGCTGAAAAATTTATCGCAGGTGTGCGATGTTTTATTGCAATATGCAGGTCCGGTTTGATGTCAATATGACAATAGTTGCTTAGAGTTTGTTACTTTTCCTTTATGGCAGATTAGGAAAAAATATCAAGTTATGTGTATCTCACTAGTGAATTTGACTTTCTCTTTTATGGAGATAGTTTCCTCCCAATTTTTTTAGTTGTGTTTAGTGGAATTGTTAAAGAGAGTTCTACGTCAAAGGTGTTTTCACTTGGAGTGGAAACGTTCGCAATCAAAGCCGCAATTTTAGCTGCTTCAACTATAGAGATCCGACACTTCAATGTGTTCACGAAATCTCTTTCTCTTGTCAAACTTTTCAAGTCTAGAAGTGTTGTCAATAAGCCGAAAAGCATTTTACATGACATTTTTTTGTTTTTTAGAAACTTTTTCTTCTATCTCTATTTTTCAAGTTTTTAGCACGACAAATGTTTTAGCAGGGTCTTTATCTATATTTTTTGTTAATCTTGAACATTTTCTCCATGATTAGAGCTTAAAAAATTTATAAAATTTGGTTTGATAAACAAAAAAAAAAAAACTTTTCGGAAATTCAGACCGAAAACAAAAATGTTGGAAAACCGAAAGGCAACACTAAATAAAGCTCGTTTGGAGATGCAGATATTTTCAGTGATATAAATCCATATGAAAAGGCTATTAAGTTAAAGCCCAATGACACTCGATTGCGCACAAATGGTCGTGGCCTGGCCTTGGACCAAGTATTCTCCTTTTTATCAACAGACTAAGTTCTTAATTTAGTTATTTTTTTAATTTCTTTTAATCACATTTCATATACAATCTAATCAATCTTCTTTTTTTTTCGTCGTACAATCTAATCAATCAAATCTAACTATTTGCAACACATGAACAAAATTACGGACGAATCCACAATAGTAATTCAGTAATTCTTCGAGTAACACACATCCATGATAATTTCACATGGACCATATTTACTATAGACAATGGTATCCTTAACACATCAAATAACTGTATCATACTAGAAGCTTCTATTGCATCCATAATTTGCAAAAAATATATATATATATTCTTTGAACATCGAATCTCATGCCTAGTGTAAAAAAAACAGTAAATCTTTGACTGTTAGACCAATGGGCTTTTACGACAAATTCTCTTCTTTTTAAAATTTTTTTGGTATTTTGTTAAAAATATTATAATTAAGTGTTCTTAAATTGAGGAATTGAAAAAAATAACTATTTATTCTGTTTTAAATTAGTTGTCATTCTACACTTGTTTTTTTTGTTTCATATTATTTGTCATTCTGTAATTTCAATACACAATTATTACCAATTTTTTCATTTTTATCTATATTTTTAAACTTATTAATCACACATATCAAATAAAATATTGTATTAATTAGAATTAAAATAAATTTTATTTTTTTAGTTTGTGTGAAAAATTTCAAAATGATAATTAAATTGAAACAGAAAAAATATCAAACAATTAATAATTGGTTAAGTAGCCATTATTTAGTATGGCACCTCCATTAGTCAAAGGTGTCTTAAACTTAAAATATTATATAAATTTGACTGATGTTGTGATATAATCGATATAATTAAAAAAATAATAATAACATCTAATAATATGGTGACAGTCAGTTTCTAGGGTGTCTTCACGGTGTCGTTTGTGTCTATACACAGACACTTGATTTTCCCTTTTTATGTGAAAATTTATCCGATGGGGTGCTAGTATTTTATGTATAATATTGTATTAAAGGACAATTCTATCCTTCACACACACACTCACGATTATTTCTTTTTTCTTTTTTCTTTTTTCTTTTTTCTTTTTTCTCTTTCTCCTTTCCTTTTTATTTCCATTTGCTTTGGATCTTTAAAAATAAAAAGTGAACCAAATTTATTCAAAAAGCAAATATATAATTACGTGACAATGCATAGAGTCTATACTATTTAAAATTTGCATATAGTATAGATTGTTCTTTGTATTAGTTTTAAGATATAGATATGGTTGCATATGCCTATTCAGTTCACATATGAATAACTAAACTAATATGATTCTACGCAAAAGCTCATGTATGTCTTGTGGATGAATCAAATTTTAGTTTTCAGGATTAAAATCTTACGTGTTGGGAGCTGAATTGTTGTTTGTATCAAATCTATACATTTCATACATTCATAAAGTATAATTCGAACTTTGTATAAATCTTAAGATATTGTTAGATGTATATACAAAATTAGTTCATAGATAACAGAAAAACTGGTACGTTTTTAAAAATTCAAACTATGTCATTTGCAAAAAATGTATTTCTTTATAATATAATCATAAAATTAAATTAACTTATACAAATAAATTGAAGCAAAAATGATGAAAGAAAAAGGCCGGAAAACTAATTTTATAAAGAAAACAACAAAAAAAAAAAGAATAAGTAAGTGAGTGCATCCTCCCTCTTACGCAGCCACGTCATTTTTTTCTTGACAACTTGTTGTTCTCAAAATGTAGGGTTACAATGGGCATTATCTCAATGACTTGGTTATTGACTTAATTATTCAATAAGTGGGTTTGAATCTCTTCTTCAGCTTGTCTTTAAAATTCTTCCAATCACACAAATCTTCTCGATCCTGGGTCATTCTTAACCTTGTCACAGCACATTCGTCCATACTCGCCAAAGCTTGCCCAAATTTTTCCTCTTCTGGAGTTTGGTTACCATAAAACATCTTTCTGCTCGGTAAATCCAATTATCTGGATTCTATCCATCATAATACGGTATCTCGATCTTATATTCTTAATTGTTTTGTCCAATATGAATATTGAGCCAATTGACCCTTCTTAAATTTATATTTTTCGACCAACTTTCGATTTAATTTACTCTTGTCTTTCTTTATCTTTTTTTAATAAACGTTTAAATATTTCCTGAACTTTTCTTAAATCTTTTTTAGTCAACACTGTGGTCTTCTTATTCTTTTTCATCTAGTCTTGTTATTTGTATAAATATTATTTTTGCCTTTTGTAATTTGGCACGTGGGCTGCTAGCCTGCTAAAGTGCTAATTGGTACAATTTGCGATTTTCAAAGAAAAAAAATGATGATGGGTCTTCTTTTGAGTAGTTATAAAATTTTGCTTTCGGTTCTTTTTCCTTGTAGAATAGAGTAGGAATCAATGTCTAATGTTACGGTACATGTTAATAATGACGCAACTTTATGTGCGTGTTATGTAATGTAATCAATTAAGTGGGGACTTTTAATGATATTTTGCATGCTTGAAGCCATTATCTTTTATTCTTTTATCAGTACTCTACTAAAACACTCGGAGACATGATATCCCATACAATTAGAACGATACAAAAACTGAATTTTTCATTCGCTTTTTTTACTTTCCACGAAACTCTTTAATAGGTTCTCTTTAATGGATTAGAACAAAACTCATATGGAAATAAGGGCATCATTATAGGTGAAACTTAATGGGTATTATTAGATATAAAATTATTAAAATTTGAGTAAAAGGAAGAAAGAGAGTGTTTTTTGTTGAAATAATAGAGTGTATTGAAATATAAAATTAATAAAATTTGAGTAAAAAGAGGAAATGAGTTGATACTTTTGGAAAGAGAGTGTCTTTGTATCAATGTGTTGATACTTTCGAAGAGAGTTTAAACTTTAGTTGGAATATGTTTAAATATAAAATTAATAAAAGTTGAATAAAAGGATGAAAGAGAATGTATAAAGTTGAGTAAAAGGAAGAGAGAGTGTATGTTTTAATAATTTTATATCTAATGATACCCACCAAATCTCATGGATAATGATGGTCTAAGTTACCACTACACTAAGGTTTGAATGATAATAGAGTTTTGAATACACTTAAGTGTGTCCAAAATTACAAAAGTCAAAAATATCCTCAATTCTAAATATAATAAATTTTTAATTTTCTGTCAAAACTGTAAAATAATTGCTTTTCCGCCAAAACCATAAAAATATATTTTTTCATCAAAACTGAGTTACCCGCCAAAACCGCAAAATCTCTTTTTCCGCCAAAATCGCAAAATCGTGTTTTCCCATCAAATCGCAAAATTATTTTTTCTCGCCAAAACTACAAAATCGTAAAATCTCGTTGTTTGGGCTAAAAGTGGGATTAACTTTATCCCTTATACATTAGTATATGAAAAGTGATTTTCTCAAATGTGTCGTCACAAGAATCATTCTCACATATTTTATTATGACATGGCTTGAAAAAAATATGACATGACACATGTGAATCATAGCAACATCTTCTACAAAATCTTTTTTAACTAAATTTATATTTCTTTCCATAAATAAATTAAAAAAATAATTAAAATTTATAATATTTTCGTTTTTCATGAAAAAAGGTTTAAAAATTAAATTTGTCACAATAAACTTTAGAAATTTTTTATATAAATATATTTTTACCCAAAGTTATAATAAAGACTTAATAATTTTTTTTAAGAAATTTTATTATGTTTTGCGACAAAAACTTCCCAAATTTATAAACAAAAATACACGTATTCCTAAAATAAATCAATTTTTAACACAAGACAATTCAAAAATAATAAAATAATTTTAGATAAATTATTATATAAAATTTTAGATCATTTTATATTTTTACATTAAATATAATTGTATTTCGTTTTCAAAATGATAGGTTATAAATTCAATCAAAGTTTTACCCAATGTAAGACAATCTAAACTGCAAGTGCACAGTCAGTGGTTGTAGTACTTAGAGATCGAATTCACAAAGAATTAGGAACACTCAATAGCAATATGAATTAAGAATTACGCTAAGTCAAACAAGTGGTTTTGAGAATAATCAAACGGTGTTCAAATTCGGTTTTTAAGCAATAATAAAGAAACGTTGGGCCTTTCGGACATTCTCAAGGTTTCATAGTCCAAATTATTCAGGTAATTCCTAGGGACAATTGATTCGGTTTTTCTCGTAGAACATGAACACATATTAAGCTAGTCAGGCCGTCACGATTCTAACTACTATTTCGAACTAGTCTTATCATTCTACTCTCGCAACGACAAAGACTAAGATCTAATGCAATTACAAACAGGTTCAATTGTTCATTTAATCCTAAAGATCTAACTCTCTTCTTCCTATCGAATCAAACTCATCATACATCTTTTTCAGACAAGCAATTGGAACGATTAGAACTCTATATTTTATCTAAGATCTGTTTCAAGGAGATTAACCCCTAAAACATATATCAAGCATGATCAAGATGAAGGAGTACTTTAAAATTAACAAAGTAACGACCGTGAATCAAAAATTGTGATTTTTTTGTCGTGGATTTCGAATCCTTGAGGAGTATTCTTCTCGTTCTTGGTGTTTCTCTTCCTTTTGCTTTCCAGATCCAAGGTGAGTGCGTGACCATGGCTTATCTAGGTAAAAGAAGTGATAGGATGTGTTTGATTATTGTTATTGGGTGTATTTCGTGTGGTTTTGGTGGATTTGTGTGCAGAGATCGATTAGGATGCTTCTGGAATCGAACCATGAGAGGATAGGTTCGATTCTGGGTTCTGCATCGGTGCGTCGATCGACACACGAAACAGTGCATCGATCGACACCGGGGTTATGTGTCGATCGACACACTGTGGATGCATCGTTTGACACATGGTAGTTGTGTCGATCGACGCATGCCTGTTTTGGGAGAACTTGTGTTGATTGTTCGTACCTTGCGTTGTTGATTGTTCACCCTGGTATTGTCTCATTTTCTTATGCGTGTGTGTATAGCCTAGTAGATGGGATGACCGTCTCACTGAGTATTTGTGATAATACTCACGCATCTCGTATAACCATATGATGCAGGTAAAGACAAGGTGTGATCGTGGAATCGTCGCCGAGAAGAGGAGATGATCTAGAGTCTCGTGTTAGTTGCTTTATGAGCTTGTTAGAATTGCTAGGGTGTAGTAATTATGGAATTATTGTTGATTATTGGTTGTCGTGAATTGGATTATTGGTTGTCGTTTCGTATTGGAATTGGATTATTGGTTGTTGTTTCGTATTGGAATTGATTTAGAGATTTAGTAAAGTATGAGATTTACTGAATGTTGTGATTGGTTTAATCGTTGTATTGTTTCCGCATCGTTATGTTTGGACCATTGAGGATTATTATTTATGATAATAATAATCTGGGTCGAAATTTTTTAATTTTATGGGTTGGGTTGTTTTAACAAAAGTGCCACCCTAGTTCATAAATCCTATCTATCAAACCATGAAAACCCTTCGAATTGATTTCCCTAGAACCCAACAATGGAACTACTCAGACATGGTGAAGTAAATCAAAGCAAAAGCAATAGATAAACTCATTGTATTAAAAATAGTAGTAAAGTGTTCGAGAAACTTCTCCAAGGGTTCAAAGTGGTGATAATCCTTCTCCTAAAAGTAAAGTAAACAAGTAAAGAGATTAATGCTTTTGAACTTAGTGAAGAACCAAGACTTTGAAGTGATGATGGTGGTGAGCGTGGGTCTCTTCTCTTAAGGCAGATGAGTCTCCTTTTATAGGTCTCTAAGTCGGATAGGGTTTTTTTAAAAGGATTTAGGAGAAAATCTCCAAAAAAGAAAAATACACAATCTTCTCGGAGTGGTGATCGGTCGATCACCGTGTTAAAGCATATGCCCGTCAAAAACAGTGACTTGGCGATCGGTCGATCATCTACAACGATCGGTCGACCACAAGTGAATATTATGAACCGCCTTTAGCTTGATCTTTACTCGAACAGATTTCTTTAGATCGAAGATATCTCAAGATCTAACCATCGGATTGAGGCGATCGAATATTAATTTTGAAGTTGTGATCCTCTTTTATTTCGTGGTAAAATATGAGATTGATCTAATTAATTTTGAAGTTGTGATCCTCTTCTATCTCGTGGTAAAATATGAGATTGATCTAACGGTGGAAACTCCTTCATCTTGGGCGATACATCTGACAGTCAGGATTTTTTTCTTTAAAAAGATTTGATTTCACTCCTTTCCAGTCCAAAATGCTCTAAAATTCTGTAATCACTTCAAAATCCACAAAAATACAATTTTAATGGATTTGGAATTCCAAGTCAGATCCTAGGTTATTCAATCAATCATTTTTAAATCCTCATGGAATTTCAGTGTTATTCAATTTGTGATTCTCAAATACAAATTCAAATCAACTGTTATTCAATATTAAGAATTTAAACATAAATTTGATTTGATAATGAATTTAAATGGATTTGAGAATGATTTTGTATTATAAATACAAAAGTTGAAATCTTTACCCAAACCTTGTTATTTTGAATTGGATTTGACAAAATAAAGTGTTGTAGTCAAACTTCTCAAAACACACCTCATATATTTTTCATATCAGCTCATATATCTACAACTCTTCATTCCAATGTATGGTAAAAATTCAGTATTTTATGTTTTTATGATATAACAATTTTTTCATGATTCCATGTATAAATAAAAACTGATTTTTAATTCAAAATAATTATTAAAGAGCTAACTTTTAATTAAATAAATAAAAACTTAATATACTAACTGGCTTTTTTTATGTGACCAAAAAAAACTAATTTTTTCATGATTTCATAAATAAATAAAAACTAACTTTTAATTAAATAAAAAAATTATTGAAGAGCAAATTTCAATTTTTTTAGAAAAAAATTATCGTTTATATCATAATACTTAATATAAGTTAATTTTCTTTATGGGAGAATTAAAAAAATAGGCAAAATTTAATAGAAAATTTAAAAAATAGGCCAAATATTTAAAAATTAGAGAAATAGGCCAAATCTTATAAAAAATTCAAGAAATAGGCTCAAATTTTTGTACTCTCGCGCCACTTTCTACCGTCCAAATAAAAGATTGTGCGTCTCCCTCACCAAGCAAAACACTATCCATGAACCATTCTCATTCGGGTGATGAAACGTGAACATCTTAGTGAATGAAAAGATGAAAATCATATTCTCACGTTTTGATAAGATGCAATTTTGGTTAGAGAATTAAATTGTGTACAAATATTTGATTTTGATTTGGAAAATCGTAATTGTTTGCTGCTAAAACAAAAGAGAGAGAGACCGAGTCACATGTTCTATAATTTTATCGAATTTGAAATCCTTTATTGAATGTTGCTAGACCAACATTGGCATTTTCGTCGCATATGAGGAGATTCGAATTTATGGACCTTAGTAAATTTTATTTTAGTTACAAAACTCCTTTTCAAATAACCTTTTAATTCATGTAGAGAGATTTGAAACTCTTTTTAACTCACGTAAAAATGTGTTTAATGTAAAATTTAGCCTACTTTCTTAATTATAAAGATGTGGTCTATTTTTTTAATTTTAATAATTTTTGGGTTATTTTCATAATTTTCCATTTATTTATTTTATAATGTGTATTTATATCTAAATCCACTTTACTTGGTTTTCAAATCCATTTCATTTGATTTCCAAATCCTCCTCACTTGATTCTTAAATCCATTAGATTTGATTCTCAAATCCAATTTATTGATTTTGAAATCTATATAGAATTCCAAATACTCATAGATTTCCAAATCCATTAAAACCCACGAACAAATAAACCCCTCTAAAAGTACCAAGTTAAGTCTAAAAACCATTAATTTCTTTATTAAAAACATATTATAAATCATAAAAATAAGTAAAATATCGTATATATCACAAAATCAACGATTTATATTTTTACATGTTAATATTTAAAAGTTAATATTGTAATGTTTATATTATATGTAATGTTTAATAAAGAAACCACTACAAAAAAATTAATTTGAAATAAAAAAGAGCGAGGCCATAGTAAATCATTCTATGACTCAATTTGATCTTTAAATCTTATATTTTTCTAATTATTCTATATATCTAAAAAATTTATTTTTTTCTAACAAAATATGAAAAAAAATGTATGAGAAATAAACCGTAAGAAAAATAGAAAACAACAAAAGTTTAAAAAAGAAAAGAAGAGGAAAAGATAAAGTACTTGGTTAATATTGCATGAAACATTATTAATTTTTTTTTGTTTACAAAGAATTGTTCATATTAATCTTTTAATATTTCAATGTCGAATTCAGTTTTTATTCAAAATTCAATGTGAAGAATATATATTTTTTTAGAAGATGATCATATAAGAGGTGCAATATTTTATGAGAGGAATCTCAACTTTGTATAATATATTGTGCACTCTAATGTATTAAATTAGTATACATTTGATTTTACATATTTACGTATATAAAATAATAAAATTAAACTTCCGAAAATTCATATTATTGACAAAAACAATATGTTTGACAAATATAATTAACAAAAATAAATATCAACAATAATATATATAATAAAAATAAAAAATAAAAAAAAATTTATTTCCAAAGTGTAAACTAAAAACAAATTATAAATAATTTATTCAATTAGTTAGTTATATACAGACCCGGCTCTAAAGCCATACACATGAAACACTTGTGTGGGCCCCAAATTTTTGTGGGGTCCACTTTTTTTTTTATGTAAAAATATATAATTTTGGTAGATAATTGTGTAATAGAGAACAATAAACAAAACTTAAATACTGATTTTTATAAAAATAAAAAATTAATGTGGTGAAAATATATATAAACAAAGAAAATATAACAAAAATATATCAATTAGTAATTTTTTCCTAAGCAAATGTAACTTTTTATATCAAATATAAATTTATGAAATAAATTAATGTTCTTTTATTGAAATATTTATATATCAATATAAATATTTTTGTCACATTTGTTTTTGGTATAGGGCTTTGAATATCTCAAGACCGGCCTTGGTTATATATTCTTGTCATGGAAATATAGAATATTGGCGCTTTTAACTACAGTAAGTATTTCCATATCGATCGCAATCGGAAATGTTACTAACATTTGTAAGTTCAACAAACAAAAAACAAAACAAAAGAAAAAACAAACAAAAAATGAACATTCGTAAATTAATGTGATGTAAGAGATTAATTTCATTTCATGACTAATTTTTAAACTTCAAACAAATTTCTAATTTATTTTCCTGTTTTGTATAAGACTAAATCATAAAAAAATTTAATACTTAGAGCATCATTAATGTTAAACTCCATTAAAGGGTCTAAAGCAATTTTATAATATTAAAAGCTTATAACACTCTTGATAAAAAGTTCATAAAACTCTTCCTATAGAACTTTTTCATCAAAAGTTTATTAAATTAAATAATTTTTTAATCACATTTTACTTTAAAACACCCTTAAGGGTGTTAACATTAAGGATGTTCTTAGTATCTAACCCCTTATATCTAAAATAATCATATTAAAAACGGATGGATAGTAAGGTGCATTATTTATTCGACTACAAAATCATTAATATTTTGATTTGTTATGAATTTATGGTGTGTGATATGTGTTTACCTCTAACTTTTTTCTTGTTAAAAGTTAATTGTATGTTTCGAAAAAAAAAAAAAAAGTTAATTGTATTAACAGGATTATTTATAAATAATTTTTTTGAGTTTTTTTTTGTTTGCAGAATTCAAGTATTGTCACTATGATTTTAACTATTATTTTCCATCTATAAACGTTTTGGAAAATTAAACCAGAATTTTTATGGGTTTTGGAAGATTAGTTTAGATTTAGGTATAGTAAACCTCTAGTTAACAAAAATAATTTTTTGAGTTACAAAAATGTATACCAATAAGAACGTGACGTCAGTTTTACGAAACGACCCCAACACTTTCTCAAACTTGATCTTTTTGCTCTTAAGTTTTTGAAACCTAAATGAGTTTATAGTTTAACTATTTGTTCCTAAAATAATCATGGAATTTTATGTGAATGTAAATGATTTCCAACCGAAATAATGAAAGGGGGAAAATATCAAAACGACTGGAAATGAAATTTAAAATAAATATATATATATATATATATATATATATTGATATTTCACCAAAATTCTTGTTCTAAAAAAGTTGCATGAATGTTCACACCTACCATACCTTTAAGGTGATTATGTATTTTAATTACTTTTCTCTCTTCTGTTATTTCTTACAACAGTACTATATTTCATCTAGAAAAGTATTTTTGTTTTTAATAAGTCTAAAATATTACATTATTTTGATTAACCAAATAAAAATAAAAATATATTCATTAAAATCAAACTCCATTTAAAAAAAGAGTTTTTTACAAATAAACTTTCTAATTGGTTAGAGTTTGCGATTTTACCTTCTAGGTTTATTAAATACAGGTCAACCCTCCAAGTAATAGTCAACCCGCGATATATTCCTTCGGATATGAAATATTGAAGAACATTTACGCCTATAAATCTTAGAGCTCCTGAATTTTAAGAATAGATTTGGTCATTTGAATTTTTTATTTCAAAGATTTCGATTTGATATGTAAATTTTGTGGTTTGACAAATTTAAAAAAATTATATTGCGAATTGACTCTTACTTGGAAGATTAACCTGTATTTAATTGATTTAAAGAGTAAAATCGCAAATTTTAACCACTTAAAAATTTTATTTACACAAAACCCTTTAAAAATTACTCTTTCTCCTAAACTTTTAAAAAGAGTACTCACTCCCTACTTTTGATCTTTTATTCGATTTGTATACGTTCGCTTTGATATCAAATTTTATACTAACCGTCTCATATTGGACATACCTTTTCTAATTACATATGTACATATTATAATTACATATAAATATAATTAAAAAAATTCTAAAATAAATTTTACTATACAATCAGTTTCTTCAAATGCTGAAATATGCTTTTGAATCATATGTTGCTTGGATATGGATATTTTTGGTTTAAAAATATGAATTTTAGTTTCAACATTTCAAAAATCTGTATATAGTTTAAAAATATGCTATATGGATAAATTAGACATAAAAAGGTTATTCACCCAATTCCCAAGAATTTAGTATGTGGGAAATATATATTTAAGTACAAACACAAACAGCGGCTAGTGATAGATATACTATCTTTTTTTTTTTAAATTTAAAAAATATCATTTTTGAAATACCATTTTTTAAAAATATCATTTTTAAATAAATTTGCAAAAATGTCACTTTGTCAAAATTATTTACTCATTTATGTTTGGGTTAACTATGTTGTATTAAAATTTAATTTTGAAAGTTTACGGACTTTTAAGGGTCAAAATATTTTTTAAAGTTTAGAATTTTAAACTTTTAAAATCCATAATTAGTGATATTTTTACAAATGGACAATCAATAATAGTATTTTTAAAAAAGTATACTCCAAAAATAACATTTTTGCAATTGTCTTTTTTTTTAATAAACCCATCCATAAAAGTTAGTGATGATAATTAGTTTCTAAAAGTATAGAACACTATTACAAATTAAATTTGAATCTAACTGATCATTACCATTAAAATAACATAGTGCATGTTTTGAGAAGATTAAAACCTATTAAATTTAAATTTACCAGTAAAAACCCCTATAATTATATAGCAATAACACTAGTATACTTTTTTTCAAAAAAAAAATTAATAACACTAGTATACATTTTATGGACCTTCGGACACTGTGTCATGGTGTTATAAAATTTTACTTTTCCTTCTAAACGTAAACAAACTTTAATTTCATCGGAAAATTTTCACAACAGTTCACACTCATTTATGGAGACGGACCAGTTTTCTACGTTATAAACAAAAATTATGTCGAATTTTCTGGATGTAACGTATATCTAATTAATAATATGAAAGAGAGAGACAAGAGGATCGTGGCGAACACAAACCAAAAAGAGTCTGAAGCACATACACATGTCCAGCTTCTGAGAAACATATTTGTTTTGGTGGTGCTACAATCAATCACGTGCTGACTTTAGGTTTTTTTCTTCAAATATCAGTGTCTTTGATGATTTTTTGGTAATTTCAAATTGTCCCATCATTTCTGAAATTTCACAATCTTCATAAATCAATTTGCGATCCACTGACTTAACGAATATACCAACACAAGCGCGCGTGACTGTCTTGAGATACATCTTCAAAAGTCCTCATATATATGGACACTAAATTTCTTTTTCAAAAATGGATCATTTCGTTTTTTGTTTGATTCTCCGACCAATAGTACTAACTATTAAGTAAATTATTTAGATTAGGTTCGTTGTATATTTGTTAATTGCTAGTAAAAAGAAGAGGAAAAAAAGTATACCAGTAACACCATTATTTTAATTAACTAAGAAATTAATGATATTAGACTAAATAAGATGAGTGATACTATATATTCTACTTGAGACTTTTGTTGAGCTTCGGCACGTAGTTTCTCGGTAATTATTTTCCGCATACCAATCCAAACCACATGCTACTAAATCGCATACTTCGAGTCTTCAATACTAGACCTTATTTTCTTGATTAGTATATATAACACAATATAAGCGGATTTGTTCTTCATCTATCGAACTTATTTGTTATTAAGAATATCTTAGTTTTTGTTCTCCGTTAATTTTCGGACATTTGCCTCATTATTTTCTAAATGCAAATCTCTAGTCCTTGATAATACAATTGAAAGGACCTGAAGACGTAAAAAATCTCTCTCAAGGCATATAACAAAAGACTCGAATTTGGATTCAATAGCACTAAAACAATATCGATCCTTCTATAACCGGTTGAAGTATTTTGATTAATTGTTGTACACACAAAATTTAACCTCCACGTTGCTAAGCCTAAGTACGTATTACAAATATGAATTTATATCCAGTGTCAATAGTTAAGTTGATTTATCAGAAAAAATCTTGAATAATATGACCAACGTCACAAAGTTGAATGCCAGCGGAAGAAAATAAATGCGGTTCGTACATATTTATCGCTTCAATCTTTCATCCAAAAACTATAAAATTAATACTTTATTAAAAAAACTATAAAATTAATTGTTAAGTGTAATATTTTTGTCACCATTTTTTTTTTCAAATTGCTATTTAGATTGAACGAGAATACGGAAAAATAATACGTTAATTTATAATGGTCCCGTTCCTAGTTTCCTATGTACCTACCGCAAAATTTCTCTTTAGATTTTTCTTTTGAATAAACAAAGTCTCTCTCCCCTTGATAAAAAAAAAACTAAATTAAAGACTTTGGTATTTCTTTTCCCTAATTAAAATATATATTTGAAAAAAAAGAAGAAATAAAACAACACAATTAAGGACCAAAATCTGCCTATAAAATATGAAGTCGTTCTACAACAAGAAGCAGAGAAGAGAGAGGCTCTTTTTACTGAAAACACCATTCAAAGAGAAAGAAGAGGAAAAAAATGGCAAAGGCTTATTCCACACGTGTCCTCACGTTTCTAATGTTGATCTCGTTAATGGCAGTAACACTGAACCTTGTGTCCATGGCAGAGGCACAGAATAAGAAGAAGGCACCGAGGAAAGATGTTCCTCTAGTGAAAGGTCTCTCATGGAGCTTTTACCAAAAAGCATGTCCCAAAGTGGAAAACATTATCAGAAAAGAGCTCAAGAAAGTCTTCAAGAGAGATATTGGTTTAGCTGCAGCCATTCTTCGTATACATTTCCATGACTGCTTCGTTCAGGTCTCTCTCTATTTCTTTTTTTATATTATTAACAAAAATATATAATTTTGTTGTTTTTTTTAGCCTACTCTAATTACGGGTAGTAAATTTTTTTATAAGAAACCATAGACAGTTACATACCCACAGGGGAGAAAAATAAAGGTTGATTATGTTTTTTTGATAATTCGTGGAAATTTGAAACTTTTGCTCATAATCTTATTAATATTTAAAAAACAGTTTTTGGATTTTCTGATTTGAAGAATAACTATCCGTTTAAAAGAGAATTGATTATTGTTTGCCACGTGTTAATATAAATCCGACCAAAATAACCTAAAGGAAAAACATAAAATCGCCTCGAAATGCTCACGAACAAGATAAAGAAAGGGTTGAAATTCGCATCTTTATTTCTCTTTTTTTTTTTTTAAAGAAAGGTTTTCTTAGTGTACATGAACTAAAATGTTTTTATCAAAAAAGATTAATTAATTAATGTTTTCAACAAAGAAGAAGAAGAAGATTAATTAAGTGATCGAATGGTATTGTTGAATACATGCACTAGGATAGACTTGAATATGCCCGGACGTGTCGCATTAATATTATTCACCCGATTTTCGTGGGTTTGTTGAGTTTCATTTATGGAACGTAAAATATCTTAAATAAATGAATATCGAACCAATGGTTCAAATTAAAAATATAAGGTTTTTTGTTTAATACAAGAATAATAGGATATGATAGTAGTATACCAGTATCAATACATTTGGATAAAATATCTATGTATCTATGTGATTTTCTTGTTCCATATAGATTTATCTACCTTAATACATATATATATATATATATATATATATTTGTTATTATCCACTGTCTTCTATAAAACAATGGTAGATATTATTCCTCTAGACAAAATACTACTCATCAGATATTACCAGTGTTACTTTGCAACACCTTTTTATTGAAGTGTGGCCTAATTTGATGATCAGACAAATAATTTACGAGGAAAACTTTTGAATATATATGTAGGGATGTGAAGCGTCAGTGCTACTAGCTGGATCAGCGAGTGGACCAGGAGAACAATCATCGATCCCGAATCTGACACTCCGTCAAGCCGCCTTTGTCGTCATCAATAACCTTCGTGCCCTCGTCCAGAAACAGTGCGGTCAAGTCGTCTCTTGCTCTGACATCCTCGCTCTAGCCGCCCGTGACTCCGTCGTCCTCGTAAACAATTCTCTCTAATATCTACTTTTTTTGGTTTACAATAAAACACTATGTTATATTTTCGGTAGTACTAGAATTAACCACTATGTTATATTTTAAGTGATAATTTTTTCTTTTGGGCATGAATGTAGTCAGGAGGGCCAGACTATGCTGTCCCACTTGGCCGACGAGACTCGCTAGCGTTCGCAAGCGAAAACACGACTTTGAATAACTTACCACCTCCTTTCGCTAACGCGAGCGCGCTCATCACCGACTTCGACAATAGAAACCTCAACATCACCGACTTAGTTGCACTTTCTGGTGGTCACACCATTGGAATTGCGCATTGTTCGTCTTTCACAGACCGGCTTTACCCGAACCAAGACCCAACCATGAACAAAGCATTCGCCAACAACCTCAAACGCACTTGTCCCACTGCAAACTCGAACAACACGCAAGTGAACGACATAAGGAGCCCTGACGTTTTCGACAACAAGTACTACGTTGATCTCATGAACCGACAAGGATTGTTCACATCCGACCAGGATCTGTTCGTGGACAAGAGAACACGTGGTATTGTGGAGAGTTTTGCCATCGATCAACAGCTGTTTTTTGATCATTTCGCAGTGTCCATGATCAAGATGAGTCAGATGAATGTCTTGACGGGTAAACAAGGAGAAATTCGTTCCAACTGTTCGGCGAGAAACACTAGAAACTTCATGTCCGTTTTGGAAGAAGGCATCGAGGAAGCTCTTTCCATGATCTAAATAAACCATCCATATCTCGATTTTTCTTGTGGTTTGTCAAATGGCCTAAGACTATATCAGATAAATAAAGATAGTTGTTTCATCTTAACTTTGTATTTTTTAGTTCACGCACTTGTGGTTGATTTGTCGAATGTTTTGAGACTGTATTATGAATAAAAGATCGTTTCACCATCTTATATCATATCAAATTTGAGTTAGAAAAAGGGATTTATGTGATGTGATTAACTATATATAGCAAAACTGATTCAATACCATGATACAAGACTTGGTGAATGTTACAAAAAACAAAAAGACTACGGAGTTAAAAAACATAATGGGCTAAATAAATACAGCCCATTAAGATATAGTGACCCATAACCCAACATTTTTAACTGTCTAAAAAGCCCAAGTTTTAGTAATCTTTGCTCAGGGTCAACGGTCTAATGTTGCTTTTTTCTTCTACTCAGTTTCCGGTGGAGCTCCGGGAACCCGGCACTGCTTTAGCGAAACAATCGGCAAGGAAGGGAGAAGGGAGAGAGAGATCTGCATGTTTCTAGCTATGAACAAGTTCAGATGCGTTCACATTCTCCTATTTGCGACGGCGATCTGCTTTTTCCTTCCTCCGATCGCCGCAAGAGGCGGCCACTCCGACAATATCCGGCCAGGTCCGCCGCACAAACCTATAGTTTCTTTTTTTGTCTTCGATACCTAATTATTATTCCTACCGCACAAACCTATAGTTTTCGTCTCTCAGATTGATTACTTCCGTCATCGATTACGCTTGATTTGAATTGGCATATGAACGTTAATTTCATATATAAGAAGAAGAGACATAATTTGGTATAAGTTTAGCTATTATCATCTCTTCGAATATTACATTTACAGTTTTAGATTCTTTGTTGAGGTTTTATACATTAGCTGCATACTTGCTTCTGAATATTCAGTGACTTGGTTACTTTGTGTATTAGGTGATGGCAATTCTAGTTTACATGGTGCTGCGAGGAACTTATTTTCCCAAGTAGAACCTCGACCGAGGTAATGTCGTTTGGCGTTACAAGCTGTTACTGGGATTTCCTTACTGTATGTGTGATGATAAGTGTGTTTTTGCTGTTTGAAGTGCGGAATTAGCTCGAGGATACATGACGAATGATGATCTTGAGAAAGCAATGAAAGATTTCACCAAGAGATGTAGCAAGATCTCGAGATTATACAGGTAATTTTACTTGGCTGACACTCTTATGAAGAACAATTGTTAACACGTCACATTTACCAGTCATTATGTTTGGTTTTAATAGGACCTTTTATAGTGTTGTTGATTTTGTTCTTTATTTCTCTCTTTGAGGGTTTTCTGGAACGTGCTTTCAGCATCGGAAAGAGTGGAAATGGATTTCCTTTGGTAATGCACTCTTGGCTATCAGAAGTGAATCTTCTTGTTTTAATAATTTGTGTCTCTTAAGATCACTATCGATGATTCTTGTTGTGTTTGTTTCTTGCTTTGCCTTTTTAGTGGGTCATAGAGATTTCAGACAGGCCTGGAGAGATAGAAGCTGAACCTGCATTCAAGGTTAAAATTCTGCTCAATTATCTATGCCTATATAGGCAACTTTTGAGACATTTGATTATAATCAGTTATGATTTCGGCTGGTGAAAGCCTGAATTATTCTCCTATGCTTTAATTTAATTGGATTCCTTGGTCAATATTTTATTCTCAAGAGTGTATTTGTGTTGTGTGATTCAAACTGATTACTGGTTGGTAGTGCTTTTATTTTCTTGGAACCTAAATAGTTGAGTCATTGGTAATGCAGTACATTGGGAATGTACATGGAGATGAACCTGTAGGGCGTGAGCTCTTACTACGTCTTGCAAACTGGATTTGTGATAACTATGGAAAGGATCCATTGGTAAGTGGTTTTTGCATCTTTATTCCACTTTGCCTTGGATGATAAATTGATCACTCATCTGCAATAAAGTTGCTGAAGATAAGGTTTTGGACATATATTGATATTATCCCTTTTGGTATGCAGGCTCAGATGATTGTAGAAAATGTTCACCTTCATATATTGCCATCATTGAATCCAGATGGCTTTACAGTCAGGAGACGTAATAATGCAAACAATGTGGATCTAAATCGTGACTTCCCTGACCAGGTTGACTTGTCTGATCGTGCTTATCACACTCATAAGTAGTATTTTCATCCATGCTTTGAGTAAAAATCATGAATGCCGTTATTTGCACGACAGTAGTTAAATCTGGTTGGTTTAGGTTATTCATAGTCACGTTTAGCTTGCTTACCTCATAACTTATGTTGCAGTTCTTTTCCGTAAATGAGGACTTGGGTTTGAGGCAACCTGAAACTAGGGCAATTATGACGTGGCTGAGTGATATACGATTCACAGCATCGGCTACTTTGCATGGGGTAATTTCTCGACACTTTTCTGTTAAACCTTTTATATACATCCTGTCTCAAGTATGCCCGGTTTAAAAGTTTTCGTTCAAGAATCTCTGAGGGGTTTGATTTAACGTCTAGTAGAAAATCATGATTCAATGTGAATATAATATTTGTTAAACCGCGGTATGTTTCAGGGTGCCCTGGTAGCAAATTTTCCATGGGATGGTACTGAGGATAAAAGGTTTTGCTTCTATTTACAATGATTTTGTACACAATGCGAGGCTCTTGACTTGTTTATGCAATGCAAAAATCATGTAGCAGTTCTGCATTCTTCTTGCAGGAAATACTATTATGCATGTCCTGATGATGAGACATTCCGTTTCTTGGCACGTATTTATAGCAAATCTCACCGTAATATGTCTTTGAGCAAAGAATTTGAGGAAGGAATCACAAATGGAGCATCCTGGTATCACATCCAATCCACTTTCCTATGTCTTCTCCAACTAATGCGTTTCTTGGTTGATGCTCTAAGCAAAATGCTCTACAGGTACCCAATTTATGGTGGTATGCAGGACTGGAACTACATACATGGAGGATGCTTTGAATTGACGCTGGAAATAAGCGACAACAAGTGGCCTAAAGCCTCAGAGGTCACAAATCTTATATTTCTATATGTTACTGCTAACTTTTTCTCCTTTACATGTTAGTTAACAGTTAGCTGATAGAGTTTGCATCTCTTATTCAGCTTCCTACCATTTGGGAGTACAATAGAAAGAGCATGCTGAATCTTGTTGCAAGCGTAGTGAAGGTACTACCATTTTTATCTTTGCTTTCAGAACCCAACGTTTTAATCTTGTTGTATCGTTTAGATTGAGCCGCTAGATAATAGTTACATTAATGGAAGACGTGTTCTGTGTGACGTCCTTTTAGACAGGAGTTCATGGGCGGATCTTTTCATTAGACCAGGGAAAGCCACTGCCTGGGTATGTTGTTGTCAAGGGAATAAACTATACGGTACACACATTAACTTTGCTTTCTGGAATGTCCTTACTCCAAACTCTGAAACTTTTTGTTATTTATTCGGTACTCATCGTAATCCTTATCCACTCCAGGTTAAAGCCCATCAAGCGTACGCAGACTACCATCGCTTACTTGCACCTGGACGGAAATATGAAGGTCTGATGTTGTTTCCTTACATTAAGCTTACAATACGTGTGATTATGTTACCAGGACCAAAATATGGAAATCAATTTACTGATTTGAAATTTCTATTTAGATGTGAAATCGATTGAGTTCTAATCAGTATGATATTAGAGTTGTCCACCAAATGATCTCTCTTCTTTTAATCTCAAATCCTTGTTATTTCTTAATTGCTTTGCCTCTTTTTGAGTTTCCTTTTACTGATTTGCAGTCACAGCATCGTCCCCTGGATACAAACCGAAAACAACGAGCGTTTGGTTAGGTGACGACGCTGTTAACGCGGATTTCATCCTCATCCCAGAAGCAAGTTCCCGAGGCAATCTACTGAGAAGCGTCTGTGACTGTAGGGGTCAGCCGCTTCTAACGCACTTGTTCACAAAGACGAATAACGGAATCACTTTTACGCTTATTGTGGTTGTAGCGTTCCTGTTTTTTTTGTTACAAAGAAGGGTGAGATTTAACCTGTGGAAGCAAAGACAATCATCTAGAAGATCGGTAACAGTATGATGTATAGGTATAGTAACACATCTCCATACTCTCTAATAAGCAAAACCAGAATCTGAACACCTGAGCCCATTCCTCGTGTAGTTTATTTCATAGTATTCGTATCAGTAAACATTTCTTTCAATTATACCATGGAAAATAAAAGTTGTATTGATGTGCGTTTTGGTGTTCAAATCGTCTCTAGTACCAATCTATCTTTAATTCAAAGTCTCTTGTACGACCAAGTCACGAGTGCGACATTGTCGCCAAAATTATGTCATGCACATTAAATACTGTATACCGAAGAAAAACCCAGCTGATTAAGTGGTTGGACTTGGATAAGATTGTTGCTACTAAGGCAAATAAAAATGCGTTAGTCAAATGTAAATTCTAACGTACAAATCTATTTTTGTGGTTACACATAGCTTTCAATAAGATTTTCTTATTACTTTTATGGACAATTGGACATTGGTTTCTTTCTATCATCTCAGTTGCGAACGAGCTTTATCTAGAAAGTAGTATTCTGGTTTTATTAAATAAAAACCTTTCCTTGTTTAAGTTGAATCATTTGTATTAAAATGATTGATGATACACCCATATCTTATAATACTGCTAACTCTGGCTATATAATAGTGTTCTTGTTTGAAGAAAATAATACTGAAAAAATTTCGGGATATTCACTTCTACGAGATAACGGTTGACCTGTAACAACAACTGTAATATTCATCCGTTGACTTTGACCTTTCTTACAATGAACGCCTCGTTACGTCGTTCACTTATCGCCCATAACTTTCCACGTGTGCATTACTAATTGGCTCCGACAAAACCGTCGGTCACAATAACCGTTTTTAAAAACACCATTCAGTCGCCAAAAAGCCAATTCGTATCACACACGGGAACAAACTTACGAACGCCGAAATTACGCGTTTTTCTGGGTTTTTAATTTTTCTTATATAATCAAAATACCCAGTAACATTATTTCGTCGTGTTTCAAAACTTCAATTCCCAGATTATTTCTTTCCATAAAAAAAAAAAAAGATTCCCAGATTTTTGTGGATAATCTTCTCTCTCACAAAAGAATTCGAATCTTTCTTCACCTTTTTCTGGGTTTTATTTCTCTCTGCAACAGAATCTCAAATCTCTCTAATAGTCGATTTACAGAAACCAAATTCCTCCTCCCAAAAAAAAAAAAAATGGCGATTAAAACGAAGACTAGTTTGATTCCGAGTTGTTCTTCACCAGAAGATCTAAAACGCGTTTTGCAAACGCTAGGTTCGAGCTGGGGAGATGTAGTCGAAGATCTAGAGCGTCTTGAGGTCGTTCCTTTAAAAGGAGCTATGACCAACGAAGTTTATCAGATCAATTGGCCTACTTTAAACGGCGAAGATGTTCACCGGAAAGTTCTTGTTCGGATCTACGGAGACGGCGTTGACCTTTTCTTTAACAGAGAAGACGAAATCAAAACCTTTGAGTGTATGTCTCACCATGGTTATGGTCCTAAGCTACTTGGTCGTTTCTCCGATGGTCGTCTTGAAGAATTTATCCACGCAAAAGTACGCTTTCTTGTTTCTGATTTTTACTTTTTCTTTCAGAAACAGAGATTAGGGTTAGTGGAATCAGAGTTTATATTGTTTGCGTTTCAAGAAATGATGCGAGAGAGAGATTGTGTATATTATGACATGAATCTGTTGGTTTTGGTCCGTTTACCAGACTCTTTCTGCAGATGATCTTCGTAAAGTAGAAACATCCGATTTCATCGCTGCGAAGCTAAGAGAGTTTCACATGCTTGATATGCCTGGTCCAAAGAACGTTATACTCTGGGAAAGACTAAGGTAAACAAATTTCAATTTCTGTATATGTATATAAAGGACTAATGTTTGTTTTTTTGCTAATCTCTTTAGTGATATTTTCAGGGCATGGCTTAAGGAGGCTAAGAATTTGTCGTCACCGATTGAGATGGATGAGTTTCGTTTGGAAGCTTTGGAAGGTGAAATCAACTTGTTGGAGGAAAGACTGACTCGAGATGATCAAGAGATCTGTTTCTGTCATAATGATCTTCAGTACGGTAACATCATGATTGACGAAGAAACAAACGCCATTACAATCATAGTAAGCTTTTCATATTATGAAACCGGTAATTTTCTCCTCTCCACCAAGAAAGTCCTCTGTTTTTCATCATTTCAATGCTTGATTGCAGGACTATGAGTATTCGAGTTTCAACCCGATTGCTTATGACATCGCGAACCACTTCTGCGAAATGGCTGCTAATTACCATTCCGACACTCCTCATATATTGGACTACACTCTATATCCAGGTCTATATCCGTAAAAAAACCAAGATTTATCGCTTTCGCTTATGCTACTCGGTAGTCTATAGAGTCTGATTGTGTGTGTATGAATGATAAACAAAACAGGAGAAGAGGAACGGAGAAGGTTCATTACCACATACCTTGGCTCTACAGGTTTTTGTCCTTTGGAGCATTAGTTAGTTACTTCTTCACACACCTCAAGAAAAAAAAACTCTTTTCTTAATCAAAACGTATTCCTCTTTTTGTTAATTCTCAGGGAAAGCAACAAGTGAAGAAGATGTAGAGAGGTTATTGAGTGATGCAGAGAGCTACACTTTAGCAAACCATATCTTTTGGGGATTATGGGGAATCATCTCGGTTCGCTCTTCTTCTTTGTCTAAAACTCTTATGATACTTTTAACTCTAATGTTTGAACTTTGTAGTAATCTCTATTGTGTCATTGATGCAAAGCAGGGTCATGTGAACAAGATTGAGTTCGATTACATGGAATATGCAAGACAGAGATTTGAACAGTATTGGCTTAGAAAGCCCTTGCTTCTGGATTTACCTTAAAAGGATGAAGCAGATTCGCATCGAAAACCGGATATACAAATTGAAAATTTCTTAATGTTTCTGCGATTAGATAAAAAGAAAAGTTAGGTGACTATGTTGGCTGTTGTTACTTACTTTCATCATTTCATGTGTTTTCTTCTCTTTGTATATAGAGGTTAGTAAACTTTCAAAGCAGTACACTTAAACTCTATTAAAAAATAAAATATATACATATTTAGACACGAAGCACCAGTGGTCTAGTGGTAGAATAGTACCCTGCCACGGTACAGACCCGGGTTCGATTCCCGGCTGGTGCATTCTTTTTTTATTTTCCAATTCGTTTTGCGCTTGTCGGGAAAAAAAAACGATGAGAGACCTTTTTTGCCTGTTCCTTTTAGTAACTAATCATGGATGTAAAATATTCTTGATTTCATTATATATATCAACTAAATTTACAATCGTAAACCAAACGTAAAACAAAGAAGATACAAACTATAAGAATGTGAACGTTTTCTCAGTGTGATGCATCAGTAAACGACATGAGAGATTATAAAACCTAACCGTAGAAAGAGAATGCCTCTTTCGCCAATACTTCATATGCAAAAACAAACAAACAAACAACAAATCTTCGTTTCTCTTCTTTGTTTGTTATTCTTTTAAACAATGACGGCCACAAGTTCCTCGTTCTCAATCTCTGCATCCGTAAATGTCAATGCTCGTTGAAGCTTTCGAGCAGAAAACACCTCGACTTCAGCCATGTATATCGCTGTAACAGGACGATGATCTGAGAATCTCTGTTCTGATCGCCTGTAATGGACCAACCTCATTCCTTTCCCGTATGATAGTACTCTATCACACCAAGCTGGTGATCTCCTCACCGCCTTTCCATCATTTCCCGTGTACTCATCGGAATTCGCTTGGTACTTGTAAGTCGGTGCAAAATTTAAAGTTCCTTCTGACCATCCGTCAAATGCTCGACCTTTCCTGTATTCCTTTACCAACTGCAATATGTATTCATAATTTGAGTCAAACAAATAGGTTGAGGAAACTCTCTAGCTATGATCGACTTGTAATCGTTTTTAAAAGTCGCATTTGGGATTGTATGTGTGTTTTTATTGTTTCTTTGCTAGAGATTGTATTTGAGATCCAAATCTTAACAGTATCAAAGCTTCTTTATTTACCTGGTCATGTTCAAGCAACTTGGACCATTCTTTCTTTGAGATTAAGTCTCCGGTCTTCTCATACGATAGATTCAGCCGATAGTTGAGATCGCCTAACCAGATTATTCTTCTGCAAAGAAGTGAAAACAGAGTTAAGTATAGAAATCAAAACTGGTTTTTTTTTTTTTTGTGTAAGCAGAAGAGAGTAAGAGACAGACTCGTGATCATAGATAAGCTTGGGAAGTCCAAGAGCTGAGACAGAATGAAAGATTGTTCTTTTATGTATCTCGTGAACATCGGCATTTCTCTTGATCTGATCAACTTCTCTTTCTCCTGCCGCCAAATGCGTGTTTATGAAACAGAAGAACGTCTGGTTTATCGACATGCTCACAGACACAGCTCCCTGTAAAGAAGTTTGATATTTTCTTTACAATGTTTTGAAACTATTGTAGCATAAATTTGATTTGAATATCTAATCTTTATTTACCTTGTTACCAATATAACCCATGATGCCAACTCCAACCGTAGAGACTCGAACGTTTTGAATGTGTTTTCGCAGGCTTCGTTTAACCCAAATAGTCAAAAGAATCCCAACCATTTGTTTACTCACTAGCCTCACATAAGCCGGTCTTCGTTTCCTCTCCATTAGTAACCTCAGGTCCATTTCCGCTAGAGCCAATACCTCTGGCGGTATCCCGTTGATGCTTCCGGCTACAGACTTGAACGAACTGTAAGCCTTGAAAGATTTCGAAGTTGTTAGTGACTTTGCTGTTTTTATCGACGGCTGTATATCGAGTACACACAAGGGTCCTAACAGGTTCATAGGAGGCTCAGGCCAGCTCAAACCAATCCGTTCTTTCCCGCTTAGCATCCGGTTTAACGTTTTCATACCGGTTTCAGCGGTATTCTCCTCGTTCATCTTCTTCTCAATGCTATCAACACGTAAACATATCTGTCTGTCTAGATGCTTCTTAGGAGACGAGAACTGTCTTTCTAGATGCTTCTTAGGAGACGAGAACTGTCTTTCTATATGCTTCTTAATCTCAACAACCGGTGAACCGGAATTCGGGTCAACAAGAGTGTTGACTTCACTGATAACTCCACCATCATGATTTAACTCTCCAAGGGTTTCACTTTCTTCCTCCTCGTCAATCGGGTGAACCTCAACGCCTGCGTCACTATCAGTCTCGTAAGCTACTTCTTCCTCTATAACGTCATGTGTTTCCTCAAAAGGTTTAAATCTTCCCGGAGATGGTGGATCACTGTAACTCTTAACCCCAGAGAGTTTCGGTCTAACTCTGTTCAATGCTTCTCTGATCACTTCTTCCCATTTCGCAACCGGTCGATTATCTTCAGCTCCAAGTATGTTTCCAGCATTCAAAGGTACAATCTCTTGCAAACTTCATACCCACAAACAAAAATAACATGAATTAATAAATGAATAGAGTTTTTTTTTTATGAATATTAAGAGGTTATGGGTCTAAGCCCGTACATCCCCTCAGATCGGGGACCAGAGCATTTTCTCCCAAATGCCACTCGAATCAGCGACCTCTAAACTTATCCTGGGATCTTTACCAATTGAGCTATTGGCTCTTGGTAAGAGAGTAAGTTTTGTCTATGTCGTTTGATTGAGAAAAGTCAAGTTTTTTAAAGATTACCCAAGAACGTAGATATCAGCAGGATGATTAATTTCGATCCAGTCATCGATGTCAAGATCAGAAGGTGGTGAGATTCCTCCAACGTTCCACGTACCAACACAAACTCTGTACACAAACACAACAGATTTCGTTATGTTTCAATTTCCGACATGTTGATGTTGTTAGGTCTCCTTTTCAACACACAACAAATTTTACATGTGAAAAAGAAAAGACGATAAACATCCGAATCTGTATAGTGCTACTATAGAGTAAAATACAGTATTAAAACAGTTAAGAAATTATCAAAATTGTACCTTATTTCTTTGGTGTTAATATACTGTGTTCTTAATGTTTCTGAATTTCTTCTCCGTAACTTCATTGGAGCATCTGATTTCACCAAAAACAAATTTTTAATAAACAGAAAAATTTAAAGATTAAAATTTTGTTTTAACTCCAATTTCTTGTGAGATATTGAAATTCAGCAATGGGATTAGATAATCAAAAACCCAGAAAACATCCCACAGTGAATCTCATAACTACCTATGCAATTTCGGCATTACCATTGCTAATAAACTCCCTAGCCGCTGCGGCGGCGTCTACAGCGGCTGAACCGGCGGCGATTGCGTCTTCCGCGTTCTCACAAACCCGCGAGCTCGATAGTCCACCTTCTGTTAATTAAAACCGGTTTAAATCAGCTTTTGATAACCGGAAAGTACAAATAACCGGTGATTCCGGTGAGAGGAGAGGAGAGAGAAACCTTCATCGGAGCTAGAGTCGTCGTTTTCATCTCCAACGTCGTCGTTTTCGGATTCGTCTTCAGTATCAGCACCATACTCAGGATCTCTAGCACTTATATTCAACCACTTTCTCATCACTAGCTTTGCCCATAATCTCTGTAATAAATATATTAAAAAAAAAAAAACACTTTTTGTTCAGACCCAAATCCTTAGTTTCAGACAACAAATTCTGTTCGGACATAAAAAGTTTTTTTTACCTGAGATTTCTGACGGTAGCTTTTCTTCATCATTCCGGCGGGTTCAACAACTAAAGAAGACATCAAATCGTAGTTTCACAATTTTTTTTAATAAATTAAAAAATGAAAGTGATGAAACTTTATAAAAAATCTGGATATTTTTTTTTTATGCCAGACCATAAATCCAAAAATTACTTGAAAGAATTTAGCAAACGCGTGAGTAGGCAGTCCTCGTCTTTCTTTACATCATTTTATGTAAGAAAACTTTCTAAACTTTAATTGTTTTTTTTTTTGTTTTTAATAATTGCGTAACAATAATGCTTTTTTCCCTCACGTCATGGTTATTTCTTTCTTTTTTTCTAAATAATAAAAAGGAGTTTCAAACCAAAATCCATAATAGCGTCACGAGACTCACGACTAATGGGAAAAAAGGGGAGAATTTTTATAATTTAAAGCATTTTTAATGATTAATTACGATTATAATTACATCAGGATAACAAGAATTATGGTCCCTCTAAACTTATTATAAGGTGAACTTTTCACAATTTGGACCACAATATATTATCTTACTAAGTTAATAATGCCGTAACAATAATACTTTTTTTGCCACACGTCATGGTTATTTATATAGGTGAGCAAACGAGAATATGGAACAGAATTACATAGAAATAGAACGGAAACGGAATTTTTGAGATTAGAAAATATGTATCATTTGTGTCTCATTTAAAATTCGGGACGAGAACGGGATGGGATGAAAACGGTACGAAAAGTTTCATAAGATAACTGGTTTCAAAATACTAAATTAAATAAAACGATGTTGCAAATTGCAAACATGTAATTAACCTACTTCTTTAATTCATCAAAAGCATCTTCGAAATTAAGAAAAAAAAAACTCTCAACTGTATTTCATAAATAGTTAAAATAGAAAAATTATAGTCGAATTAAGATGAATAAAACATAAAATAAACCACATAAATATTTCAAATCAAAACATAAATTTAATAATATATAAACTTTTTAAAAGTATATATTCCTATTCTACAAAAGGAAAATAAGAAAATTAATTATTTTTTGTAATATATAATATAATATATTATATGATCCCACAATAAAAATATATAATATATAATTTAATATATATTTATTTATATTAAACGGGATTTCAAAAATTTCCGTTTCTGTTCCGTTCCCAATCGAAAATTGAAAATTTGTCCTATATAGGAATACGAAAAATATATGGTACAGAAGTTAGGAAACATGTGCGGAACGAAATGGAACTAGACGGGAATTATGTCCACCCCTAGTTATTTTTTTCTTTCTGTAATACAAATAAGGAATTTCAAACCAAAATCCACACTAGCTAGTGTCACAGCTTATGGAAAAAAGGGGAATTTTTCACTATTTAAAGCATTTAATGATTAATTATGATTATAATTACATTGGATAACTAAAGTTATGATCCCTAAACTTATTTATAAGGTGAACTTTTCATAAATTGGACCAGAATATATTATCTTGTTACGTATGATCTTATGCTTTTGTATGACCATATAAGTTAGTTAAATCACATACTTAAGAACTATAAAATATTCACACTAGGTACATATTGGACTTGGTATAACAACTCCCACGGGAGATACTTTTCAATCTCAAATCTTTACATAGATTATCCTGGTTTTTTTTTTTTTTGTTAAAAGATTATCGTGGTCTTAGTCATTTGGATTTTAACTTTTGGTCCATAAACTCAACTGCTTCTATAAATATTAAAGTGAGTTTATGTATTAAGTGCTCTTTAATAATCATATCTATAGACTCACATTATTAACGCGACTCGCATTATCTCTAAACTCAAATGTAAATATCTGTTTTGTTAAAGTTTGCCTATATTTGTAAGACCTTACACTTCATTTTATATGATATTTACATTTTAGTAAATTTTAAATCATGTATTTATATTTTATCTAACAGATGAGAACCGGTAAAGGAAAAACTGAAGTGGTGGGTCGACATGTGAGTGGTAGCGTGCATGACTCGAATGCATAATGGGTACACCACTACCAGCAATGTTAACTTCCTACCAATAATTTTTATTTTATTTTTATGTTCGGAAAATTTTGAATCAAAATCCATATTAATGTTCGAAACGTATTAAAAGAATCCGAGATCTTTACCTTCTAAAACAATAGCCAACCAAAATTAAAATTGATGTAAAAGGGATTTGAACCGTTATTAATTAGTTGACAACAAAAAGTTAATTGAAAAAGTAAAAAGGAAAAATCCAAAACGGGTGGATGATAATGTGACTCGTATGCATAGTGGAATTTAACTTTCTATGTCTTTGACCCAAAGGAAAAACAAAAAAGCTTAGTATGCATAATGAAAAGTTGGTAAGAATCGAGAATCTATAAAAGTTGGGAAATTGAAACCAGAAAACAGAGGTTAAGAAGAAAGATAGTTTTGAAAATTAACCATGGAAATTTTACCATGTGAGTAAATATTGGTGTTCGAAACTACGAATGTGAGGGAGATGTTAAAAAGCGAAGTTTATTTTCGGAATACTAAAAAAAGGAAAAAAAGAAATGCAAAGTACATGGCGCCGCCAAATTGGTCGATAAGGTGGTAAAAGCAATCTACAAGAGATCCGGTCGGGATGTCCGGTTTATGTCCGGTTTCACGGATAAGGTGTTCGGGTCGGTGAGGTGCGGTATGGGACCCAGGAAATACGCGGACCACAGAAGAAGCCTACGAAGAGTTTGGACTCTATTGGGCCCACTCACTTTTAGCTACGAATGCAACGAGTCTGTTGTGTACCCAACCTATTTGTTTCATAGCTCCCAATTCTCACCTAAAATCCAAATCAGTTAAATCAACGATTTAAATTACTACAATTTCCTCTCTCTTTTTTTATTTATTTTAACAAATCATTCAACAATAGTTAATTTTTGGAATGAAATTCTAGAAGCTATAAAAGTAAAATTATTGTTAGTGGAAAACAATTTACCATTAAGAAAACAATCTACAAAAATAAGAATTTGGCAACTTTTTAAAATAGCTAGTGATAGATTCAATAGAATGTGAACGGAAATTAGTGTTCATATCATTCTTCATCATTTACATTTTACAGGCTTGAATTTTTCTTTTTTTATCGTCGAATTATATTTTATGAAGACAGTAGGTCGGTCCATCCAAAATTTGCAGAATCTACATCATTTCTTTTTGTGTCTACATGTTTTTTTTGGTATCTGTAACAGAAATATCTTGAAATTTTAATTATGTTTTTATATCATAAGTTTTAATAGAATTTGAATCCCAACATAGTTCATTGTTTTATTTATTAACCGATATTATACATTTATATATGCAACTCATGTGCTATTTATTGTCTTTGGAATTTGTCAGAATATGTTACAAAAAACTTAAAGATTCAGAATTATTGTGCCAAAAATTTAGATATTTCCTCAAAATTAGGTGTTATCAAATGTTAAAATAGTGGTTGTATCTTGAAATAACTTCAAGTGGATTTTATGTACTATACGGTAAAAATTATGTTATTATTCAAAATAATATAATTCAGAACCTATGCAAAATTATTCAAACCTTACAAAATAGAAAACATATAGATTTGATTTTCCTACTTCAAACGAACAATCGTTCCTTAGATAACATAATTTAGCATATTTAAAAATACTAAGTGCTGCATACTACAGCCATTAAAAGTCAGATACTTTTACTTTTACTTGTACAGTAAAAAAAGATACTATGACAAATAATACAACAAATGTGTATCCAGTCAACTGCTTATACACCACTTCCAGTAAGATTTTTTTTTTATATAGTTTATAATGTTTTAGTTATATTAAATTTGAACATAAAAAATTGTGAGCAAAAAATTGCATAATTTGTATTTTTCTTAGAACCAAAATAAATATTAAATGACAAAATTAGAATTAGTTTATAAATGAAATATGTAAGAGCATTTTCATTGATAGTATCTCCCCTTAAATATTTTTTACTAATTTTATATTAGTACTTTTAATATAATTTATTAAATTAATGTTAGTAACAAAAATTGAACCAATAGAATGAAAGACAAATGTGATATGAGTCTTTTATGGATATGAGATTTTTGTCATGGATATCTCACTTTTTTTTTTCTTTTTTCTTTATATTATTTTAATGTAGATATCTTATTGAAATATCTCCATTAGAGATGTTCTAAAACTAACTAAGTTGCTTTAAATATTACAATTCATTCATTCAATGTTATATTTTGAATACGATGCTCGTGTCATGACCTTGTTTTATCCTGATTGTACCAATTAAAGCAAGAAGGATGAAATTAAATAATTGATAATTGGGTGTCCTAATTAAGTGCATAAATTTGCAAGAAGAACTTCTTTATCCAAAACATAAAAGGGGTTAAGAGAATATAGATCTAATTGCTTATTATATCAAGAAATATGAATTGCTTATTATATCAAGAAATATGAATTGCTTATAATACCCCTCTTAGCCAGATACATGTATAGAGAAAATATTTGAACTAGATGCATAAAAAGAAATATCGACGAGATTGGGTCGAAAGAAAACAAGGACTGAATTAAGAGAGCAAATAAAAAAAACAAAATAACAAAAGAAATAAGAGAGAATGGAGATAAATAGATCATAAGAAAAAGAAAACATGTTTGGTCGCTTTTGAGATCACATCAATCTTGACCACAATCCAAATTATAGGCAATAGTCGACACTCAAATCTTTAGCCAAAACCTTTGGATACACAATTTCTACACCAGTCATATATATTAAATATATTTAACATGATATTTAAAGATAAGATAAGGCGGTATTTCAACTTAATTCAGATTAAATCAACTAGTTCTTTAATTTTTACAAAACGAACAAAATCAAGCTAGCTAAGTCAACCGTATAACAAAAATGGATAACTCAGAAATGAATTTTAATTCTTTAAAGTGTAGACTGAAAATAATAGTATTAATTATTTTATACTTTGATTAAAAAATATTTTTTTAAATACCGAGTCCGCACAAAATTGAATTCAAAGGAACCAATTTTTTTCCTCTAGATTAGTTTCTCTTAGTTTTACTTGTTTTTTTATACTGACAACATTTTTTGTTTTTTTTAGCCTAGTGGCAGAAATATACCACTTTAAACTCAGCTTTAGGTGAATTCGAATTCAGCCATGTTGAAAATGACATGAAAGATTAAAGATTCTAGTCCAATCAACTACTAGAAATGTATGATTTCCAAGTTTTTAATTAACCCCATGCTTGCTTATGAAAAATGTCTTAAAATACTAGAAAATTCGACTAAACATGCAATGCCATGAATAACGATACACTTGAGAATTTGTTTTTCTTAAAGAAAATGAAACAATATTGGAAAGAGACAAAAACAAAAAGCACATAATATCTAGCTATGATACACAAGTTTTATCTACCACAACATATATTCTAATAAAGATTGTGTAGATAACGAGCAAAGTACAATACAAATGAACTATATAGACCTTTATTTAGGAATCTATGGTCCCAAGTAACACAGTAACTCACTGTTCTTTTTGTTTACTTGTTTTATTCCTTGTTTTTAGACTTTACATAAGGTTCAAAACAAAAAATATTCCATATCCATGTTGACAACCAAAGAAATCCCATATCCATTTCGAAGTAATAAATACGAATGATTTATTTTTGGTTACATTGAAGTAATGAAAGAAATAACCAAATCGGTAATGTTTATTAGTACGGAGAAGAAAGTGATCGTAAATTGGATCTCAATTAGAATATTTCATTTAATGTTACATGAAACATTTGCTTAAACTTAGATTTTCAAACTTAAATTAAATGAATAAATGAAAAAAAACTGAAAATAGATTTTTTAGTACCTGCGAGTGTGCGAGAACTGAGAAGGTGACGAATTTGAAGAAGAAGACGACGAAAATGGAAAAACGAAAGAGCAAAAGCAATTAATGCTTCTTTGGGTCTTTTCTTAAGTGTGAATGTGAGCTTTCATTTTTTTTGGGAAGGTCGAAACAAACTCTTTCTTCCTCCGACCTTTTGTTTCTCCATTTATATTTGTGTTTATAGATTCTGTATTATTGTATACATTACTTTCAATCTATAGTTTTATGCCACGTGTTAAGGTTTTGTGCTGTAATTGCTTTATATTTGATTGGCAAAAATAAGGTTTTGTGCTGTAATTGCTTTATATTTGATTGGCAAAAATAAAGTTTTTTCTTTCTCGATCTTGAAATTTACAAATTGTCCTACATTTTTTTTTTTGGTTTGAGGAAAAGACAAATTTAAAATATCGAAAACGATATATGAAGGAAATGTTTAGGGATATCATCTTCTATTTTTGTTCGACCAAAAAAAAAAAAATCATCTTCTATTTTTGTATTATTATATATTACATCACCGAAAATAGTTTGCTTTTTTCTAATTTAGGTGCATCGTGCATGGTAAATTTTTGGACAGGAAGTCAAAAGTTGATTTCACATTTAAATCTAGATACATCGAACAAGAAATCTTGGGTGGTTCAACTATAACATTTAAATGAATATATACATATACAGATTATTAGTAGGAATTTAAAAACATGAGATGAATAGAGTTGAAATAATACGTAAAAAAAAAGATGTAAATGGTAAAGAATTTAAGACGAAATATATTAAAGAAAGGACAATAACTATAAAAACATATGATGAAAAGAATTATATTTTTTGAAAGTTATTTTCTATAACAAAAACAAACCTAATTATTTGAAAAATACTCTTTTAAATGATTTAAAGGTTCTAGTTAGGTCTCTTTCTTTTTCGTATGACTTGTAAAAAGGTTATTTTCTTGCAATTATCTTCGTTGTTTTTACTTTTTAGCGTCAAAAAGCTGAAAATGTTTTCATAACTTTTCCTGGTGAGTGAGTGACAACTGGTAAGTAAAACAGTAACTTCGTTGTTTTATCTGATTTTATCTCTCTACCACAAGTCAAATCTATAAAATTACTGTTTTAACCGGCGAGGAAACCAAAAAACCAACGTAAACCGGATGACACATCGAGTAAGTTTCGTAAATTGGACCTCCGGTTTTTATAACCACGGCTTTTTGGTACATCTTAAGCACATGTCATTTGACGTTAAAGAGCATTTTTTTATTCGTTGTTAAACTTTGTCTTATTTGCTGTACGTGTCATATGTTTATTTGATCTGTAATTGATTAAAACTGATAACTTAATTAATAACGTTAATTTATATAACAATTTTTTTTTATTAATACTGGAAGATGAGAAGGATCGCAAAAGCTTGGGACATGTCTTACTTACCACATACTCCATTTTCTAACTTATCTGTACAGCGATGATTACGCCCTCATTATCACAGACACAGTTTTTAAGTTTGATGCGAAAACAAATACTTACACTTATTTTGGTGTTTTCTTAAAGAGTAGTAACATTTAGTAGATAATCAGACAAGTGTAAATATTTGCTTACATTGATTCCAATACTTATCTTCACAAACTGCAATTACTTTGATCGACCAAAATGTATAATATTGCATCTACGGGAGTCTGGAACTCGAATTTGAATTCTAATTATGTTTGAAAATAAGCTTTACATCTCAAACAGTCTAAATAATAATTTTTTTCCGTTTCAAAATAATTATCGTTTTAAATTATCTAATAAATAAATAAATATCGTCATTGAATTTTAAAAACAATATAATTTTGAATATAAATTTTAAAAATTTGCTCCTACTTGATATTACTAAAAAATGTTATAGAATATAAGTTAAAGAGCCAATTCATCAAAACAATATTTCTATCAAAATGGAGGGAGTACGTATTAAGCATTTGTAACCACTAATCTGAATCTAGGAATCTTAAATTAATTGTACTATGAGGGATCAATATTATATTCTGATGAAATCAGCGACCACTAAAAAATTGGTTTAAGTAGTCTTCGACGAATTCGTGGCAATTGTATAAGGTTTTATCTTATGCTATCGATAATGACACATGATTTATCAAACATTCAGTGAATAATTAATTATATCATTTTGGATAGGTGGCAAAGTGATGATTAATCATAATCGATCGGTGCATTTAATTTTGATTTGTTTTTCATGGTAGTCACAGTTATGTAAATTAATGGGAGTTAAATTATTTTGCGTGTTGTTAGGTTGTTGTCAGGCTAAAACTTGATGATCATCATAAACAAAACAAGTATCATTTCATCACATTCACCATCGAGTTGTAGGAGTAATTTACAATTTGAAATTATGCAGTTTGTGTAATCGCGGTCTAGTGTTTAAGTTTCAGTATAATACAAAGTTACATATGAACAAAACTTCTCTCTCATTTATTAAAAAGAAAAACAATTCAAAATTTGTTTTATATTGAAATGTATTGTGAATATTGTTTTTTATTGGCCGACGCAAAAGATTTTTCAGCCAATGTAGTAATTTGTTCGTTGAGTTTAAGGTTATTCACTTTATTATTCACCAGTAGCCACTAGGAATGTTTTAATCGAATTATCGAAAACAATGTTCAAGAAAATATCAGACGCTAAACGGATAGTGATATATGTTAAATGTTTACCAGAAACAATATACTCTATTTATTAGTCATATAACATATAAATATCGTGGTTCATAAATAATATATTTTAAATATTTATATAGAAAATTATTTTTTAGTCTTAAGATATACATTAAAACCTAAAACTACATAAAACTTAAAATAAAAACCATATTATAACTATAATAAAGAAATATCATGAATGGAAATTAGACAAAAAATTGGAACAATTGCAAAAATGTCACTTTTAGGGTATATATTTGCAAGAATGCCACTTAGAGGTATCTATTTGCAAAAATACCACTAATTATGAATTTTTAAAATCTAAATCTTAAAATTATAAACCCAAAAAAATGTTTTGACCCTTAAAACCTCTTAAACCCTCAAAACTAAATCCTAATACAACATAGTTAACCCAAACATAAATGATATAATAAAAAAATAATTTTAAGAAAGTAGCATTTTATTAATTTTTTTGAAAATGTGGTATTTTTTAAAATTTATCCAAAAAATTAGGTTGGAAGATTTAGACTGTTAAATTTTAGGATAAACAAAATTCCAAACTAAGTTGTCCAAACACAATCAATTACATCAAATTATTGATCGTATTGGTACAGAAAACATAACATAAAAAACCATATTATAAATACTAAAACTAAATAATCAATAAAATATAAAAAATGAGAATTAGACAAAAAAATTAGTTTGAAAAAATTAAGATTGTTAAACTTTGGGGGAAACAAAATTCCAAACTAAGTTTTCCAAACACAATCAACTACATCAAATTATTGATCGTATTGGTACTACTATCAAACCAAATCATTTTTTTTTCCAAACAATATATGCTTTTTGTTTGGTAACCATTTACTTGTGAAGTCATAGATTATATATAGAATAATGTAATTAAAAGGGTTAATTTATGTAATAACCACAAAAATATTATAATTGACAATCTAACCAAAATGTCTAAAATGAGTGGCTATAATTTTGTCACATGGAATATTTTTGATTAGATTGCTAATTATAATTTTTTATGGTTATTAATGTCAATATCCCGATTAAGGGTTAAATTGAAAAACTACTTTCGAAAAGAAAATAAAATAAAACTAAATTGGATAATTAATTAACAACTACTTAAGGGTGAGTTTAGAACCTTTCAAACCCGCATATAATAATAACTAAAACGCCTAATTTCAACACCTAATTCACTTGTATTGTAAGAGTCCAAACCAAGAATGTTTATTAGAGTCTACTAAATTCGTTACGCATTCAATTGAATTGCCGACCACATAATTTAAACGGTATTAAATAATCTATCAATTTCATATTAGTTGTCATTTTAGATTTAATTTTTGTTTCATATTATTTATTATTTTGCAATTTCAGTGCATATTTATGATCATTTTTTCTATTTTTATTTTTATTTTTAAACTTATTAATTACTTATATTAAATAAAATATTGTATTAATTAGAAGTAAAACATATTTTTAATATGTGCGAAACAACTATTTTGAAACGGAGGGAGAAATAACATCAGTTTAATAAATGCGACGGTCCATTTAAGTGACGGATCCATTATTATTAGACACATAACCACAATATTTATTAGGTCCATTATCAATGTTGGGCCTATTTGTTAGCTGTCGTCAATAACATTGGGTTACATTGTAACATTTGAAACTTCTAGTCTGATTTGATAAAATTTAGTTATAAAGAGGGCACTTTTAAAGAAAACTGGAGAAAAAAAGAGAAATGGATAAAAAGAACCGTTTGAAGAATCGGCGGATAAGAGAAAAAAAAAAGATGCAAACGCTTCTGAATCAGCCATGTAAGTCTCTATACATCACTGCTTCTTCGTCGTCGTCAATTCGTAGCTCCGGTGATGTACGAGACTGTATCTACTTTAGACCATCGGAGAAAACTTCTCAGTTTCTTCAATTTCGTATAACCCTAAGCCCTTTTCCGTTTCGTAGTTTCGCTATTTGTCGCGATTTTGTTGTCCGTGGAGATTATGGGATTAGGTTTTGTTCTCGAGACGGTGTTTCCGATGTTCAGAACGGAGGAATCGTGGCTGAGAAAGAGAAGGAGGAGGAGCTTGAGCTGTTGAATAAGCCTAATCCTGTAGCGAAATCAGACGAAGACGAGAAGGAGAGTGGGAAAGCAAACGATGACGAGATTCTGGAGCCGTTTATGAAATTCTTCAAACCGGAAGAAGAAGAAGAAGGCGAATCGGAAGTTTCCGAGGAGAGGAATAGAGTCAGTGTTGAGTATTACGACCCTAAACCTGGTGATTTTGTGGTTGGTGTTGTGGTTTCGGGTAATGAGAACAAGCTCGATGTGAGTATTGGTGCGGATATGTTGGGAACTATGTTGACGAAGGAGATTCTTCCACTGTATGATAAAGAATTGGATTATTTGCTGTGTGATTTGAAGTATGATGCTGAAGAGTTTATGGTTAATGGGAAAATGGGGATAGTTAAGGATGGTGATGAAGATGGTGTTGGGATTGCGGGATTTGCAAAGCAAGGTAGGCCTGTGGTGGAGATTGGGACGGTGGTTTTCGCTGAGGTTTTAGGGAGGACGTTGAGTGGAAGACCTTTGCTTTCTTCTAGACGTTACTTTCGGAGAATCGCTTGGCATCGAGTGAGGCAGGTTCTTTTCTTGTGCCTTGATTGTTCATTCATTCTCTGGATTCAAAAACTGTTCTTGGTTTGAATCATTCAGATATTGATGATTTGTTCTGTGGCAGATCAAGCAACTTAATGAGCCTATTGAAGTTAAGATAACAGAGTGGAATACAGGAGGGCTTCTCACTAGAATTGAGGTACCCGAATTTTCGTCTTGATTTTGGGGATTCATATGTGCTTGGACTTCCTACCTTGAAGTGGATGATCAAAAGCTCTTTGTTGGTTCGGTTTTCAGGGTTTGCGGGGTTTTATTCCAAAGCAGGAACTGGTGAAGAGAGTGAACAGTTTCACCGAGTTAAAGGAAAACGTAAAGCAAGAGTTTCTTCTTGTTACACTGTAACAAATTTGTTTTTTCGCTGAATGTCAGTAAGCTTCTTTGGCTTCACAGTTCTGCATTTGCTCAGCCTTTGTTGTGTGTGTTACAGGTGGGTCGTAGACTCGTTGTGCAGATTACGCGATTGAACGAAGACAAAAACGACTTGATACTGAGTGAAAAAACAGCCTGGGTTAGTTTCACTTTTTGTCGTAGCATTGTCGGAGAAAACCAACAATGAGATTAATGATATATCTCGCGTAATGTCTCAGGAGAAGCTATACCTTCGAGAAGGAACACTCTTAGAAGGAACAGTTGCCAAAATTTTACCATATGGAGCTCAAGTCAAACTCGGAGATAGTAGTAGAAGGTTAGTTCAAGTCTAATGCTTCCATATGTTTGCTCTTCTTCTTCTTAGTGACTAGCCGTTTTGAATTCGTTTCGTTTGCCAATCAATGTTTTTGCAGTGGACTGCTACACATTTCAAACATAACTCGTCGAAGAATTGGATCCATAAGCGATGTGCTTCAGGTAGACGAAAGCTTAAAGGTCCTGGTTGTGAAATCTCTATTCCCAGACAAGATATCTCTCAGGTCAAAAACCTTAAACAGAAACACAAATTCCAAAATTCGATGGTTCTCCTCACTAAACAACTAAAAACCTCTTTTCTTCTTATTGTTTTTCTTCCTACAGCATTGCAGATCTCGAAAGCGAACCAGGTTTGTTCATCACAAACAGAGAGGTACAATTATTCGGTCTTTCTATTGACAGTGCTCACTCATATGCACCTAACTTCTTCTCTTGTATCCCGAAAACACCATTCATGCCCATTCTTTAAAAGTGCTCTGTGAATTTGTTGTTACAGAAAGTGTTTATGGAGGCTGAAGAGATGGCAAATAAGTACAGAGAAAAGATGCCTCCGGTGGATATAAGCCCGATCACTGATCGTCCTCCGATCACAAGCAGTTTCCCTCAGGGCAAGGATGAAGAAATCTATGCGAACTGGGACTGGTTCAAGTTTGAGAGTCAGTGATTCGTATGTTGTACAATAATTTCTGTATTTGAAATTTTGGATTATATGTTATATTATGAGTAAATTGGTTAACTTCGTTCTTCCTCCTTTCAAACCTTGTTCCATTACAGAAGATGTTTATCTATGTAAAGATCAAAACACAAGAACGAAGCTCACAGAAACATAAACTTATAAAAAATTGTTTCCAAGTTTTGTTTTCTCTACTCCAAAGAGTAAATGTAGTTACTTTATTGAATCACAACACAGATGATAAACAAATGGCTCGGTACCCAAATCGTAATCGGTGAAGAAGAAGAAGGAATTTTTCTGCTAACCTCTTCTTTCTCCATAGAATCAACCATCATCAATCGTATCATTCCTTTAGCTGCTCAAGCTCAGCTTTTAGCTGTTCGATCTTAAGCCCCATGGATCGTTGCAAAGAAGCTTTCTCTTTCTCTGTTACTTTCTCGAGCAAACCATCGAACAACTCCAAAACCTCCGAAACGGCGTTTCTCGCGCACTCAGCTTCCTCGTTGAAGTAAACAGTCTCTTTCGCATCCATCGCCATTTCGATCTCCTCACGCGCTTCAGCGAATTTGAGATTGATCTCGTCTACTACCTTGTTCACATCTGGCGCGCCGCTAGAGTCGGTGCCGTATCTCCTTTGAGATGAAGCGTTTGGGATCCGGAATATCAGTGAATGATATGGTGCTTGTGAGAGACTCGAGTTCGAATAGGGAAACGATGATGGAGGTCGGAGATGACCGGAGACATCGCCAAGCGAGTTTTTGGGTACCGGAGAAGATGTAATGCTAAAACTCTGAGAGATTCGGAGAGACTTTCTCGTGAAGAAGTTTCGGAGAGAAATCGCTGAGTGGAGACGCATGGCTCCGCCGGTTAGGTTTCTCCGAGATTCTGTTAGGTCGGCGGCGAATATAAGTGCAAATGAGAGGATTTGTTTCATTAAAGAGGAAGAAGAAGAGTTGTTTTGGGTCTAATGGGCCTCACAATTTAGGCCCATCTTAAGGTCTTAAGAAAAATCAAGCTACGGTAATTGGTCGGACAAAAGTCAAAATAAGACATGTTAAAGGTCAAAGTATCAACTAAACCACAGAAGCACCTGAACCAGAAACCAAAAGCTTCTCACTGACCCCACCGATGTCGAACCACTACATTTACATTGACTATTATGCAAACTAAACTCCTACATAAACCCCTTGAGCCCAAAGACACTGAGCCGCAATACCAACAATCTTGCTGTTTAGATTGCATCCAATGGCTCGCATTATTCGATCATCTCAAACGCAGCCACATAAAGTTCTACAGATGAGTTTAGCTGCTGCAAGTCTCGTTCTGGTTGGCCTTTCAGTGTTCATGTGCGCTTCGAAGAGGAAGCTTCGTCGTTGGGCTGCTTGTTATGGTTCTGGAGATCATGAACCTGTTATACATCTCCAAAACGACATGACTATGATGATGATGAACAATGGTGGTGTTTATGACCCACACAACGGCGAACCGAGCATGCTGCTGAGTGGGGATCAGAGACGAGGCCCATTGTGGCAGAAGAACATTCTCATGGGAGGCAAATGCCAGCTTCCAGATTTCTCAGGTGTTATCTTGTATGATTCCGATGGACTTGTTGTTCCTCCGGCCAAGAACTCTCTTCCTCTGCTCACCTGGAAGTAGAAAGGGAAGAAGATAGATCACTAAGAAAAGGCTAAACCTTAGTTACTATCCAGTTTCGGTTTGGCTGTAAGAGGATTGAAACCATTTGCTTGTTTGTATCAATTTCTTGGAATATAATGTATGGTTTTTCTATAACTAAAAGATTTATGGATCTATGTATTGTATAGCACTTTGCTGAAGACATTCATAATAACATATCACAAACCTACATGCATTAGCTTTTGCAACAGAATCATTGTCAAAATGTAGTAGAACTTTGGTGTTACTGCTTTTTGAACAACAATATAATGGGCAAGTCTTGAAAGATATCATGATTTTCCCAGTAACTATGATTGTCTGAACTGACTTCAGTTCATGTAATATTGTCACATGTAAAATTCAGGTTTCAATACGCCAATGTAAGATAGGTTGCGGTATTGCTCTGCAAAATCCATGCCATATCCCACGACAAAGTCATCTGGACACTGCACATGTTCAAAAGGTACAACTTTTGTTCAACACAATGCCATGAAATACATATTCTTAAGTCAAGCTAGTTCCTTATCATGGTTTAGACAAGCATAGGCATAACATTGCAACAACCGAACAAAGAGATTGAAAAAGATCATGCTACGACCTCACCTATTCCCTAAAATAAGATCATATCTTATTGATCCAGACTCTAAATAACTACTTATTCTGGTTTATGCATTGATGGTTTAAGAAAGTCTCAGTTATTTCAAAATGTTCTGAGACCGATTATACTGAAGACTGAGATAAAACGATATAGAAATTTGAACGGAGAGGGAGAGAGATAAGCAGCAGCTTACTTCAAATCCACTGTAGAACTTCCCATTTCCAACCAGCTTGAAATGAACCTTTCTTCTCGATGGCTTGTCGAGTAGCGTGCAGACTGAAACAGATGATGCCTTTTTCGATTTCAGGTGCTCGATTAGGCAGCTGAGTGTATTGCCAGTATCCACAATGTCCTCGACCTTTAAACAAAACACATAGCTAGTTAACAAAAGAGGTAATGATTAGCAATACATCATCAAATGTGAAAACATCAGAGTGGTCTCTTCGAACTTTAAACTTCCATAAAAAGACTCACTTTTCAGTACCCTCCACACAGTAATTTCAAGCTCTATAGATTCAAACTTTTCCTCAAATCTATATGAATCTGATGCCCAAATGCTAAAGAAACCAGAATCAGACCCAAATCTGGATTAATCCAGATTAAAGAGATCAGATTTAGTAGACGGAGCTTACCAAGATAACGTGCTTGTTCGTGACGTCCAGCTTCAAGTCAAATGAAATTCTAGGAGCTCCACTAGAGACAGTACCAGAGCCGTAAGACTCAGCTCTGATGAAATCGATAAAGATGGGTAAATCGATTCGCCTTACGAGGTCAGCCAAGAAGAGGCAAGCACCGGTGGCTACACCGACGAAAACAGGCGATGCAGATTCACCGGAGAAATCAGAAGTAATCTCGGATCCAAGTTGACCCACACGATTCGCGATTACTTCGGCGCTAAAAAGCACTTTCTCTATGTGCTTCTCCAGCGACATCGTCCCTGTGAGCTTGAGGATTTGCGTTTTTAGGGTTTACTGTTTAATCGCTACTGTACAAAAAACGCGGGAGTTAAACCAATACTAACCGAAGCTAATTAACCAAACCCGGTACAGAAGCCAAAATCTTTTGTATATCTCAAATTGGCGCTAGAACCATTGAGAAAACGAAAATTGAAATCCCTAGAGAGCTGAAGAAGAAGAAGAAGAAGAAGAAGGAAATGTCGAATATTCTCTTCGTCGCACTTCAATGTTTCGAATGCTCAACTATGCAGGTCGATCTCTCTCTCTCTCTCTCTCTCTCTCTCTCTCTCTCTCTCTCTCTCTCTCTCTCTCTCTCTCTCTCTCTCTCTCTCAATGAGTGTATGGTCTGGGTTTTTTTGTTGATTTTTAGGGATTTTGTTTTGGGATTTGGTAGGTGAAGCAGAAGAAGAAAAGTAGCAACAAATGGGTTTGTGTGATTTGTAATCAGAAGCAATCGGTAAGGAAGGTGTTTGCTCAGGGTTACAAAGCTAAGGAGCTTCGTTTCTTCGTTCGATCGTTCAACATGTCTCGCAAAGTTGCCGATGAGAAGGAAAAGTATGTTGCAGATACGTTTTCGGAGGTTGATTTCGATGGAGAAATCGATAAGGAGGTTTCAGATGTTTGTGGAAAGAAGAAACGATCTGATTGGAGTGAGTATCTTGATTCCGATTCACTTAACGATGCTCGGAGATTAAATGTAGAGGAAGACGGTGAAGAAGATATCGGTAAGTCTAAATCGAGAGAATCAATTGCGTTACTTGAAATGTTATTGATTTGAGACTTGGTATGTTTGCATATTGAGAGAGCATTAGATTATACTCTGGTTTTGGAATTTCGTTTTTCAGATGTGAAGATTGTGACTGAGATGCCGAAAGACATGTTCAAGAGGCCTAAGCTGAACAAATATAGTAATGCTGGTGGATCATCATCAGTTACAGGAGGTGGGAAGAAAGATGGTAATGAGCTCTTCAAGCCATCTTTCTCCAGACGTAGCATCAAGAAGCCGGATTTTCGTTCAGGTGAGAGGGAATTTTGCTACAAATATCAGATTGCTGGTTTGATTTCATATTCGTCAAACTATATATTTGAGTAAAGCCGCTTCGAATATTGATTATTGACATACTCTCAGACAAGATCTGATTTGAGCCGTAAGGGCTTATGATGTTGATTTGGTTAAGCCTTAATGGTTTATTACTAGTATGATATTTTCGTTTGTGTAGTGACTCCTATCCTTCAAATGTTGCTCAGATGGAGCAATGACGAGGAAGAAGGATACAGAACAGAAGCATGTAGAGTCAGAAAAGGTAACTAAGCCGGCTTCGAAATGGGATGCTTTCCTGATCGATGACGAAGGAAACAACCGAGCCCCACCACGATTAGGTCAGAGATTAGTCTTGAAGGATGATGATGTCGGAGAATGGGATAAAGCAATTATGGAGATAAGTACGGGCTACCAGATAGTAGACGACGAGGTACATCCAGATTTCATGTGAACAGAGATAGTATTATGTTTAACTAGCTAGCGATTCATTAGAGATATGCTAAAGAGTAAAGATTTGAAGAAGATTCAAAAGACTTAACTCAGTATATTGACTCAAAACTAAGCAAGAAAAGGTGCTAAGAGTAAAAAGTCTCAAAAGAAAACTAGATAAATGCTTAAGGGTTCCTAAAAGTTTTAACGAAACTGTCTAATAAAAGCCAGAATAAATATTGTCTTGAGTAAAAGCATGAGTTCACTCGGTCGAGGAGAGAGCGAACTGGTCATCGACGGAAGAAACAGCAGGCGGATTAGCAGAGAGTCTGAGAACATCCAAAGCCTCAGACACTTTCGCCTTAAGAGCTTCAGGTGACTCGATCAGGTGCAAGACCTCGGCTTGGTCCATCTCGAGCAACATACCGGTGACTTTGGCGGTATGAACTGGCTCATGCTGACCCACAAGCGGGAAAAGCTGCTCCCCAAGTATCTGTCATCAGTTCACAGTTACCTTTATTTAACTTTACATTGGAAGGAAATTGTCAACAAATCTCTAAACTAATGCAATTCTTAAATGAGAATAAGAGAAGGAACACAAGAGACAAACCACTGAGTGCTTTTCAGGGTTAGCCAGAGCCAACGCAGCTGTGAGCTTAGAAATGGGGAGGAGAGGAGGCTTCTGTGGGTGTTGATGAACATTGTGAGATATTGCAGATGCGTCCGATGGCAATGGTATGATACCTTGTGGAGCAGCTCCTTCCATTCCATTCCTCCTGTTGCCCGCGCCTCCCATGTATCTCATTCCCGAACTCGCATTCTGTTGCAGCATCTGTCAGTTCCACATAACAACAAGCCACAACCAAGTTAAAGATAACAAACTTGCTAATAGTCATAGGGTTGATCAGGATAAAGGTAACATACTTGTTGCTGCTGAAAGTGCGGATGCATGTTAGCAGCGCCACGCCTGAACCCAACACTAGGACCAGGCTGAGTTTGCCTCTGAAGCGAGTAAGGCATCACGAAGTTTGCTGGGCCTGCACCTGGACGCGCACCGGGCATGAACTGAAGTTGGTATCCATACCCCATAGGCTGTGACGGTACCAGACCTTGACCGTTCTGGGCTATGAACATTGGATGGTGTAGCCCTCCTGATGGGTGATGATGGAACCCAGGCATTGATGGCATTGGCGACAATGTCCCTGCTGGTCTCATATGAGAAAATAGAGACTGAAACAAGCGAAAAACATAAAGAGAGTTTAAGAATCAGTATCACAACAACACAAGTCGCTTTTTGATGACAAATTAACACTTTAACGTTCAAAGAGAAGGCTAAGAACCTGAAGGTGAGCACGTCTCTCTTCCTTGCGTTGAGCCAAAGCGATGTAAAGAGGTTTCCTTCCTATCATCTTTCCATTCATTTCATTCAACTGCATACATATAATCATCATCACCCAATTAACAATTCGCTACAATCTAAATATATGTGTATATGTGTAAGAAGATTGTGAATTTAGTTAAAACTTACAGCTTTCAAAGCTTCTTCAGAATTGGCATAAGCAACAAAACCAAATCCTCTGCTCAAGCCTTGTGAATTCATCATAACCTTTATAAGACCACAAACAAAAACAATTTAGTTCAATGTAATGCAACATAAACCAATATCTAGTTTTCAGACATGTGTTTTAGTATCAAGAACAAACCTTGCATGAAGTCACATTCCCATACTCAGAGAACATCTCCTTGAGCTTCTCATCATTCACACTGTCATCAAGGTTCTTCAAATACAGATTCGATCCTTGCAATTTCTCGAACCGGCTTAACCTCTCTTGCTCAAACTTTCTCCTCAATTCCTCTTCCCTCTCAGACTTCTTCTGCGCCATACCAACGTACAACACATCCTCACCGAGGCTAATACCATTCATCTTCTCAACTGCAACCTCAGCAGCTTCAGGGCTCTCGAAATTCACAAACCCGAAACACCTCGAGTTCCCACTCTGATCCTTCATCACAACCGCACTAGAGATATCTCCATACTTCCCAAAAGTCTTCTTGAGCTCATCATCAGTAATCTCTTTAGGGAGATTCTTGACATAAATGTTCGTGAAACGCGGTACCGCCCCGCTCTCAGAGCGAGAGCGGTACTCGCGACGAACAAAGTGTCCAACAAAGACTTGCTTGTCATTAAGCAACATTCCATTAAGCTTGTCAATAGCAGCCTGAGCGGTCTCCTCTTTGTCAAACTGGACAAAGCCATAACCTTTAGACCGTCCCGTGACATCGGTGGCTACCTTGCAAGAGAGAATAGTCCCAAAAGTCGAGAATGTATCAAACAGAGCTTTGTTATCAATCGATGCATCAAGGTTTTTGATGAAAACATTGCCTTTTCCACTCAATCTAGTGCTAGGATCACGGTTCGAGAGCATGATCCTTATAGGTCTGTCTCTGATCGGAGTGTAGTTGAGATTATCCATCGCTCGCATCGCTGATCCAATAACAAAAAAAAAAAAAAAAAAATCACAAATTTTCTCAGAGGACGTTCATGAAATTAAACGAGAGTTTTAAACATCAATCCATAATAATAATATTTAATTCGTCAACACATGAATGAAAGATGGAGTTTTTGAACATTACCATCATCAGGATTAGCGAAATTGACGTAAGCGTAACCAAGAGAACGACGAGTCACATCGCGACAAACCCTAACTGTCTGAACAGGAGCAACTTGATTGAACAGATCCAGAAGATGTGTCTCCATGACGGTCGGGTCAAGATCTCCGACGTAAAGAGACGAGTTTGGATGGGCTTGAAGCGCTTCCGCCGCCGCAGCAGCAGCAACGGCGGCTACTTGAGTGACCGTCGGAGGAGGAGGAGCAGCGGCCACAACGGTGGGTTGATTAGGCACTTGATCAACCATCGCGGTGGGTGCAATTCCAGAAGCGACTGCAGCCGCCATGAGCGATGAGAGGAGATTGGATTTTTGTTTCTTAGGTTTTTGTGGATGGATAGAGAGAGATTTGTGATATGTGTGAAAGATTTTGTGAAAGAAGGAAATTTTTAGAGGAGATTTTATTTTTTTATTTTGTAGGATATTTGATTTTTTTTTCCTTTTTTGGTTAACTCCGGAGAAACGAAAAGGAGTAAAGAGAGACGAGAATGTGTGTGGCTATTTATACATTCGCTAAACGAATCGGTACTTTTACGGATCTCATCAGTTTCCATCTGACGTGGCTTTTGATTTGACCGAGTTATGTGGGGTTTATTGCTTCTGTTCTGTCTTTAATTTTTTTATTTTTATTTTTATTTTGTATAAGTCACGTCGTTTCGGTTTTTATTTTTCTTAACAATTTTTTATTTGTTCTCATAGTGTGTTATTTTATTTATATGGAGATATTATTCGCAATACAAAATGATGGCAATAGTTTTACAACCCAAATTTAGTGATTTCTTTTTTCAGTAACATATCTATGTTTTTGTAATTATTTCACTACTAAAAGTTATATAGTATGGTAAATTTATATAATACATTTTAATAAGTTTGCAATTAATATAATATCTGTTTGTTTTCAAGTTGAATTACATTTTAATGAATTATTCATCAATTTTATATACTTTTTTGTTTCATTTTAATTGATATCTAAGACTTTTGCACATAGATTAACAAAATATTTAATTTTATATTTTTTTCAATATAAAACATATTTCCTCATTAGTTTCAAAATGTTTTGGCCAATGAAAAATGTAATTTGCAGAATTCAAACAGTTAAAAACAACAAAACACAATTAATTTTGCATATAAATTTGAAAACATCAATTAAAATGGAGCAAATTTTTTTTATAAAACACCAAATAATATAAAACGGAGTAAGTATTTGTTAGCACTCACATTATTATCAATACTTCAAGTACTCAATAGCCATTAGCTTAAAATTACAGTGCACTTTAACCTAATTATATATGGACCATGATCATCTAAGCAACCATAATAGATTTCACATATTGTTTCATAAGGATTTAAATCGCTATATAGAACAAAAACAATTTTTCACTTGATGGTTTTTTTACTTATTAGTGGCTTTTTGTTTTGACTTTTTTTTTAACAGCTTTGTTTTGACATATTTTGAAAATTGGTGATAATTTGAAATTCATTTAATCTAATCAGATAATATCCTATTTTTGTGTTGCCTGTAATTTGACCAATTTATAGTTGGACACAGTCTTCGTAGCATATACGAAAATTTAGGTCAAATTCTTATTTAGGATCGATGGTTTTTAAAATTTAAAAAAAAAAAAACACATAAGAAATAGTATCATTCCTGTAGATGAGTTAAAGGTGAATTTGTTAAATGACTATAGAGAAAGATTTATCTGAGAAAAGAGTAATGCATACAGTAGTGTGATCTTTATTTCAATTTTGATGTTAGAATAATACAGTACTTTAAATACATATACTGACCTGCTTTTGTGGATGAAATCACCAACTAGAGAATTTGTTTTTGTCTGACATAAAAAAACATAGGTCAAAATTGATTAATTATAAAGTAATTCTATAAACTGTAATATTTTATTAATTAATTTATTGATATTTTACTGTGTTTGAAGGTCCAATCAAAATAAAGTCAAGAAACCAAGGCTGTGATCGGAGAGCAAGTGCGATGCGGATTTTAAAGCACATATGTCAAAACCGTAAATGTAACATCAATCATGTTTTTTTTATAAAAATCTACGGTTTTAAAAAATGTAAAAAAGCATCTAATGTACGAATTTCAAAACTGAATATTTACACAGGAGATAATAAAACACATTTAAAACCGCACTGCATGTAATAACCCAGCAGATCAATGAATTACGCACAAAATAATACACATAATTCCAATAAATCAAACATTTTTAATAATTGATTAAACTCATATATTACTACCATGCACAACACCACACACTTACAAAATACAGGCACAACACTCACACATTTACAAAATACATTCGTGGCATATTTTCTTTATTTAAAAAAAATCAAGTATATTAATAATATAGTTACTGCATAATAATTTATGTTGTGTATAATAGATTATTTAATAAATTTACTACTGCATAAACTGTTTGATATGTAAAATATGTATACTAATTGTTTAAGTGTGTATATTTATTTAATTATTAATAATTAGCATATCTATTAAAAATGATACTACTTCGAAAATAAATTATATGTATTCTTCAATATTTAATAACAAACTAAATTTACTCAATGAAAAGTTTTATTTAAATGATACAATTATTCAATTATATTTCATAAAATTATTATCTAAAATATAATATATATTGAATCGTTTTTATTGTTTTTTACCAATCAAACAATTACCTTATAACGCATGTTATTTTTTTTCACCAGTCAAACATTTCTATGTTCCGCTTTTTTCACAGAAACTGCACTTGTTCCGCAAATACATTTTTCCTACAAGATTCGCAGTTGTACCGCACCGCACTATCCAATTTTCTTATCCGCATCGCACAATTTTATGTTACCATTCGAACCCCTAGTGTGAAGGTTGTGGTGGGTAGGGGGGTAGACAAACCATGTTACAATTACAAAGAAGAGATCTTCACAACGATTTTGGTTCGGTTTCAATTTATCAAAATTAAAAATAAATTTCAGTTTGATTTCGGATTAACTATTTCATTTTGGTTACTTTCGGGTTTTTCCACTCCCTCTAGTTGTAAACTTCATTATCAGGAAGAATACGAACAGGCTTGTCGTATGTGAATATGAACAGGCTTGTCGCTTTACCAAACTTTTTGGTTTTAAGAAGACAAGTATCAGTTCAGTTTCCATCAAAATGGCAAAACCACACATACACATGAAAATGCATAAAACTAAAAATTTCAAAAAGATGCAAATGGAGAAAATGCTTGCTCTCTTTTGGTTCTGAAAGCAAGCAATTTGGGGCCTCAAGGCTTATCAAAGACAAAGAGTGTTACCACAAAAGAGAACTTGTTGGTTAAGACAAGAGAACCTCTATATATATGGTTGACGAGAGACTACAATTTCGACCACATTTCAAGCCAGGCGAGTGTTAGGGTCTGTGATATTACCACCCATACTTCTTGAAGAAGTCTCTGGTTCTCTTCCTAGCTCGGGTGAATACTATTACTATGCACGCGAGCACCCACGGAGGAAAGTTCCCAAGGGAGATATTGTTCTTGATCCACGCTGGAGGGTCTTTCAACAAAAATGTTATTAACAGCGTAACAATCACGACTCCGAGCACAATTTTCGTGATGGGTTTAATCAAGGAATCCTGAAAACAAGACATGTTCATATAAATAATGTGTCATTAGATGAATCACACAGTATAATTACAACTTATTGGAGAACCTTTGGTGTGTTAAAGCTGCATGTTTAAACAATTTTCTCTTCTTATACTATAACCACAGTATTCAAATCTTTTCTTTACTCCAACTAATTCAGAGTACTGTGTCATCCTTTCTAATATCTACGTCTTGTAAATCTCTGTTCCAGAGGTGTGAGTCCAAGAAACTGTCTAATCTACAAGACGCTGAATCCACATGAATTGAAATTCTAGAGTAATAAAGCGTGGAAAGTCTATACTATTGATGACATGAATGTGGTTTCATGGGCTACAAGCAAAAGTAAATCATAAACTTAAATGGATGCAGAAAGGTAATCTTGAGTAATTCTACTATCCAAGAAGATGAAGAACAAATAAAGAAGACACAGATGCAAAAAAACTTATAATTTTCCAGCAAATGCAGAACTCATTACATAACACTACGAAGAATTGAACTTACAACACTCTTTATCGTGATTCCTACAGTTTTGTTCAACAGATATAGTCTACAATGCGATGCACATATACCAAAATTCAACAGAATTTTCAAATTCTTCTTTCAAGTACCAACTGTGAACTAGAACTGGAGGTAGGTTGAACAACACACTAGCTAAGTAAATCGTTCAAAATCGAAACAATCAGAAGACGACTCAGAAGAAAGGAGAGAGATTACCTGAGGTTCACCGTCGATGTAAATGACGGCACCATCTCTGTAAGGAAGCACAGACCGGCCATTCCTAGGGTGAAATCGGATCGGTACGGCACGACCTTTCTCGACGTTGAAAGCGTAGATAGCTTTTAATCCATATTTCTCGAGAATCGATCGAACCTCGAGCTGATCTTGCTCCCAACCACCGAGACTCGACTTGAACACATCGATCGGACCTTTACCACACCGATAAAGATGGATCTCAACCTCCGGCACCTTCTTCTTCGCCGTCGACGACCTCAATTCATCTTCGGGTAGAGAATCATCGAGCAACGGAGTAGTCTCTTCAATCTCTTGCGGCGAATCTCTCTCCTTCTCCGGCATCGTCTCCATTGACTAAACAATTCGCCGGTCCGATCAAAGTTTTTTTTTCAATTATACAAATATTCTGCCTATAACGACGTCGTTTTTGATTGGTGGAGTTTTTGGGCCTTATTATGGGCCTGAAGGGTTATGAAAAATGGTCCATTAGATTTGGTTATACGGTTACGATTAGTTGTTTGTTCGTCTTCCTTTTAAGCCTTCTCGGCGAGAGGGATTTTCTCCGGCGAGCTTAACGATTAGGAGAGATAGTGGTTGAAAAAAAATGGAGGCAGCTTTGGGACTTCTCAGAAGAATGCCGCCGAAACAATCGGAGACGGCTCTCTCTGCACTTCTCAGCCTCTTGCCTCAACATTCTTCCGATCTTCTCTCTCAAGTCGATCTCCCTCTTCAGGTATGTCTCTATCTTCGTCGAGATTTGACATGTTTTGCCTTAGTCTCTCGATTTTACTGATCCATGTTTGGTTTTGGAGAATCCTGAGGTATTGTTTAGGTAGGAAAATCGTTTGATAGGTTTAGCCCATTTTGGTCTAATTCAATTATTGCTTCCTAGTTATTCTGTATGGTGCTTAAGTGGATACCATTTGTCTCATTTCCTCATTTGATGCATGAAAGAAATGTGAGTTCTTTGTAATCTTTGATCACGGAGAAGAGTATCCATGTTTACTGATGAAACAGGTGTTACGTGATATTGAAAGTGGGAAAGATTTCATTTTGTGCGAGTACAATAGAGATGCAGATTCCTACAGGTACTTTTTTGTTCTATTTTCATTGTGTAGATGATAGAGTTTTGTTTTACATACTTAAATTGTTGGATGGCTTTTGGCTTGTTGCTCGGAATCAGGTGAAAGGGAAATAAGTATATTGGATCAAAGCTACTATGATAATTATGGTCATACACTACTTCTTAGCTAAATTGCTGTTTGTTGTAATCTTTGCTTTTGCAGGTCACCCTGGTCAAATAAATACTATCCTTTGCTAGAGGATGCTCTTTATCCATCGTCAGAATTAAGAAAGCTTGAAGTTGAAGCGAACGACATCTTTGCAATTTACCGTGACCAGTGAGGTTCTTCACCTACCTCGTTCAAGTTGAAAATCCTGTAATTTGATAAGCGATTGAGTTATCTAAAACAGAGACCTAGTTAGCGTCTTATCTAAAAAAAAGGCTCGCCGACTTGTTCTGAAGATTCGTTAACACTCTTCTGTGAAAACACATTTTCAAAATTTATTCTCATGCTTTAAAGTTTAAACATGTATGATATGTGTAAAACAATATATGTGTTTTGATAAGTTTTGTTTCTTCCAGGTATTATGAAGGTGGTATATCTTCAGTCTACATGTGGGAGGATGATAATGAAGGCTTTGTGGCATGTTTCCTTATCAAGAAAGGTATTTTCTTTCTGTTGAGTTCAACCACACCGAAGGTTAGCCAATAAAAACTCTTTACCTGAGCTGTTCTGGTTTTTGTTTTTCGAAGATGGGTCAAAGTCAGGTCATGGTCGGAGGGGATGCCTGGAAGAAGGAGCTTGGGATGCCATACATGTTATACAGGTGACTGTCTTAACATCGTCACAATAGCCATGTATGGCTTACGGACTTATAAACGTCGCAGTTTATAATATTTTCCCCAAGCAGCTCTTTCATGACTTCATAATTTACTTCTAACGCATGAGTTTCTCAATCTAGGTTGGTCCAGAGGAAGAGGAAATGGCACAGTATTGCTTAACAAGTACCATCATGCTCTCTCTGACCACTGATGATGAATCTTCAGGCAAATTCGGCTTATCTGGATCAATTAGAAGACAGGTAAGTTTTAGCGTCTATGTAACTCATGCCTTCATAGACAAACAATTCCTGGTATGATCCAGTTCGATAGTATTTCAATGGAGAAATACCGAATTTCTCTAAAACAAGAATCATTTTTCTGCTACTGCTGAAATTAGATGAAAATGGAGCTCGCAGTAGCGGAGGGACATCTGTGCAATATGGGAAGAATGATTGAAGAATTGGAAGGCAAACTTAGGAACTCACTTGATCAGGTTCTTCCTCCGTTCCCTGCACCAATTCTACAGTCTCTTTCGATATGTATTGTGAACCTCAATGTTTGTTTAAATTGACCTCATTTCGTTTGCTTAGTTTGTTAATCTCATGGTTCCAATTCTGTAACTGACTGACTAGCCCTAAAATATACAGAGTAATTATCATATAACCATATTCAAAAATCTTAGGATAAGTTAAAGATCAGATCACTTTATCGTCTCATAAGTCAATCTAGAAACATCATGTGAACCGATGTATCACACAACGAGAAAGAAGAATAATCTACTGTGTGGCTCTAAAGTTTGAGAGTTGTTCACTGGAAAAATGCAGGTTTACTTTGGGAAGACTAGAGAGATGGTTTGCGCATTGCGTCCACCAGCTGAGATTGTACAGATGAGACTACCTGACACCTAACGATCCCATCACACTTAGGTGCTGTTCGTTTGTCTGTCTGGAAGCAGCAACCAGATGATGTTCGTTTGTGTTTTTGGTTTATGAGTCCAGAAATTGTATCTAAAAACAAATATGTTCGTTTAGTGTTTTTATACTTATATCTGGATGCATTTAATGTAAAATGACCAAAACCCTCTTATGCTGTGTTAAAAAGTTAACACTATTATTAGTGATTTAGATTATAATTATAACTAAATAATTATCAAATTAATTTTTGAATAGAATTATAATAAATATTATCTCACAAAATAAATAATTTTAAGAAATAATGTCATATATAAAAATTTAAAATCAAATTCATAAATGACCAAATATCCCATATTTTATATTAATAATGTTATTTATTATTTAAATTATGTTTATAACTAAATAATTGAAAACAAAATTAAAGCCATAAATTTTGTGATTTTAACAAGAAACGAAATTTTGTTGTTTTGGCGAAAAAACGTGATTTTGCGGTTTTGGCGAAAAATGAGATTTTACAGTTTTGGCAGGAAAATACGGTTTTACGATTTTGTTGTTTTGGCGAGAAACACGGTTTTGCGGCTATGACGGGAAACATGATTTTGACGGATTAATGAGATTTTGGCGGAAAACGCGGTTTTGGCAGAAAACGGGATTTTGCGATTTTGACGGGAAAATGAAATTTTGCGGTTTTGGCGGAAAACGCAGTTTACGGTTTTGGCAAAAAAGGGGATTTTGCGGTTTTGGCGGAAAAACAGGATTTTGCGGTTTTGGCGGGAAAACGCGGTTCTGCGGTTTTGGCGAGAAAACACGGTTTTTATGAAAAAATACATTTTTGTGGTTTTGGTAGAAAAAATCGTTATTTTAAAGTTTTGACAAAAAAATCATAAATTTAATTATTTTTAGAAATGAGGTTAGTTTTGACTTTTGTATTTTGGACACACTTTAGTGTATCCAAACTCTACTCTCAAACGCATCCAAAATATCTAGAAATTTTGGATAAGTTTTATATTACTCTAACTTTTGTATCTAGATACACTTCTTAATTTGTCAAAAACAAACAACATCTCATCACAGAATTTGTCAAAAACAAACAACATCTCATCACTGCATCTAGATGCTGTGTAGAAAACGAACATACCCCTAATAACATTTCATATCTCTACTTTTGTTTTGTGGTTGTTCGGTTTCTCGAAGTTCTTGTGTGCATCAATCCCTCCTACTTGGTCACGTATCATCATGTAACCATCTTTTCTTTTTCATAGATATGCAACGGAACAATGCTGTTTTTAAGATCGAACAAATCTTTGGGAAATGCCTTATCTTCTCCAGAGCTATGAGGTTTTGAGGATCAAATCATCAAAACTCGAATCTTTAACATGCTAATGAATTAAAAAAGAAAATGGAACAATCCATATTGGTGTATAAACGGTTCTATATAATCACAAATCTCTATTCTTCATCATCCTTACTTCGAAGCCTCCCTCAGGCCTCTTCACGACGTAGTAGGGCATGTAAGTCCCCATGACTCTGTCCCAAAACGTGAAAAACGGTTGCGAGTAGTTATACTTAACGCCGTTAACCTGATGATGAACGTCGTGATAAGCTCCGTTATTGTTGAACAAAACGTGGAACACGTTCCCCGGAAGCAGTAGACCGCAGTGATCGTCTATGGTCTTGACGGTGGCGAGGCAGAAGAACCAAACGCTCGTTCTCGGTGTCATCCCCGTCGCAAAGAACGCGGCGGCTCCGCCGAGCATGTCGGTTATGACTTCGACCGGGTGGTTGTAGAGAGCACCAACTGCGTAAGGGACTATGAGACGGTGGTGGTGCGAGTGAACGTGACGGTAGAGGAACTTGTTGTGGTGCATGTAACGGTGGACGAAGTATTGGCACGTGTCGAATATGAACATGGCTAGTAATATCTGAAGGATCTGGATTGATACTGGAGGTTGGACCGTGGGTTTCAAGGTTTCTTCACCATAGGAAGTAATCTACAAATAACACAAAATTCATCATTAACCCGAAGTCGATGAGGTAAGATAAAAACCGGACTTGACCAAATATGAATGTTCAATTTCACAAACTTTTGTTTCACTCAAATGGTAAAACCCTAAAAAGAATGCTTAATTCCACCAATTTTTATTCCTCTAAATAAACAACCATTTTAATCTTTTGTTTTGATGTAACATCTCGATACAAATACACCGGATGTTATTCTTTTACCAGCTTGGTATGTAATGTGTGTTCCGATGTTGCTTGTGGATACAAGTTCAAATTAAAATTCAAAAATATATAGAATTTGGATGCAGATTTGAATCTAAACTTAACAAACGGCTGAAATTACTTTTTCGTGTCAAAATTATGAAATCATATTTTGGCGCAAAAAACTCTATAATCCTATAATTGACATGAAAAAAAACGGATAGAATCGCTCTTTAACATTAAAAATGTGGAATCTTACTAGTTTTTTTTACGTGAAATAAACACATTCCGTAGTGGTAAAATTGCAGAATTGTGTGTTTGCAAATCCCGTTTTAACGCAAATTCCTTGCTAACATCTCAAATTATTGCAAATTCGTATAGGCGCCAAAAAACATTTAAACTAATTGCTAATGCCATAATAAAGATCATTTCGTTGGAATGCGTTAATAAAATTTGTAAAACTCACAAGAAATCCTAATTGGGTAATTGCGACTTGGAGAAGTTGTTGAAGCAAGACTCCTTTGACCACAGTGATGATTGGGACTACGTTTTTCTTGTGCTCTTCGTGGAGGCTGTGAAACCGGAACTTATCCAAATAAAGGCTAAGAATCTGGTAAACTCCGGCGTAAACCCAATAGACAACAACGGGAGCAATTGTCCCCATCGTCTCGTCACTCACGTACCCATCGCACACCATCATAAATTACTCCACAAGTACTACAAAGAATTTTCAAATTGAGTTTTTTTTTTATAGAAATTTTACGTTTTTTTGTTTTTTCAATCTTTTGGAATGTTTATCGATAATTAATCAGAAGTTATATGTTTATACCGATGGTATATGCATGGCGGTAGTATGCACGGCAAGTTAACTTATAAATTTATTCACGTCAAATTAGAAGATATATATCGTTGAACTAGACTTTTGAATTATCATAGTTAAAAGATATATATCGTTGAACTAGACTTTTGAATTAACATAGTTAAGGCGTGATTGTTAATACGTTTTTTTAGATGGTGCGTGATAACATTGCTGACTCACCACCAATCACAACAAAATTATATTGTTCTCACATGTGTGCATTTTTTGAGGAACTGCCCAACGTCATAACTCTAGAAATTAAAGAACTATAAAGCTGTCGTTAGTGGAGAATCAAAACAATTAATAGTTTTTATACCTGTTAAATATCTAATTAGATAAGTACAAATTTGAAAGCTATCAAATATTACCCAACGAACCAAATCAATTTAATATCTTAATTTAGATTTTTAATTAAATTTAACATTACTCTTTTCTTCAATCCACTATAAATACAAATTTTCAACTTCAATCATATTCACTTCTCAACCTTCAATTTTTTTTTATCTACTTTTAAACTTTTTATAATAATGTCTTGTTTTTAGTTAATGTTATAATAAACGAATTCGTTGCATTTTTTTAAGTCATCGCTGTCAGGTTCGGCTCCCGACTCCAGTTTTCGCTCCAGACTCTCAGTTTCTGCTCTCGGTTCCCGTTTCAGCTACTTCTCCCTTCTCCATTTTGCCAGTCACGACTTTAATGGCCAATGGGTTTAACGGAGAGATTCAGTCAATTCAAATTCAACTAAGTTGTGCACGAAAGATAATAATACAGTTTAGTATGACCTCAATCTCAATAGACAGAACTATGTACACACGTTTGTGTGCAATATATTTAAATTTATGTACAATATTTTTGATTCATCAAGATATGTTTTGTGTGATTGTTTATGCTTTAAAAATACTACACACGTTTCTTTGTCATCGCTTATTGTACATGGACCATGGTTAAAAGAAAAGTACAGAGAAATCATGAGAGATATGTTTCTACAAAACTTCTTTTATATGATAATTTTTAACAACTAATCAAATATACACCTTTTTGGCATGGCTGCTGGGTTTATCACCTTGCTAATTTTTTGGTAATATTTTAAAAAACTTAACGTGAAAAATTCCACGAACAATTTTATTAAATTGTTTTCAGTTTGACGGTCATCATGTTTTTTTTTTGCTTGGTGTTCATAGAACCAAATCAAATAACTCAACGGTTTTAAGTGGCTTTGGCTTGAGAGTCAAGGCAACCTAATCTACAATCCGTAGTCGCTCGTAACTAGGGTTAAAACGACGTCGCTTCTTATTTGCCTTGGTCTAATTAAAAATGTTTACTAGCTAATGCAAATATGCAATGAAACCATTTTGTTGGAATGCATGCTTTAATAGATATTAGATAATATGACTCACAAGAAATCCGAATTGGGTAATTGATACTTGAAGAAGCTGTTGAAGCAAAACTCCTCTCAGCACCGTGTTGATCGAGACTAAGTTTTTGCGGCGCTCTTCATCGAGGCCGTGAAGCCGGAAATTGTCGAATGGGCGGCTAAGACCAATAGACAACAATGGTAGCAATTGTTGCTCCCAACGTCTCGTTACCCACGTATACTCTTTGTTTGGTTCAATTTCTTTCAACTTTTCAACCAAAAAACAAAACAAAAAAAATCTTTCACCTAATAAAATGAGAGCGAGAAAAAAAATTGAAAGTGCGAGCGACATTTATGGTTAGAGTTGAAGGATACAGTCTACAAAAACCGAGGGACTCTTCAGGACATATCCCGCTTTGTGGCAAAGTGCTCCACAATTGGGTTGTTTAACTAATTTGGGTAGTTAAAACATTGGTTATTCACTTCAGGACATAAATCTGCTTTTTAACCAATTGGATAGTTAAAAAAAAAAAGGGTTTAGAAGTGAATATCCATATTCTGCGAAAAGTTTTTGCTTGAGTTTTCCGCGAAATTACCGATGTAAAATTCAAATGACCAAGTAGTTCAAGCAAAATTGTTTATCCATAATGAATTCGAATTTATGATTGTATTTAATTTATACTTCCGATCGTAAATCTAATTTTTTTATGGCACTACGTTCGAATTATATAAATTGATAACTAAAAAATTTGGAAAATGTATTTGATTATCGGGGAATCTCTTATATATTAATTGGAGAGCGATTTTTCATAAAAAGCTTAGGTGTTTTCACTAAAATCACTCTCCCAATTTTAATATGACATGACATCTCTTAAAATATGACATAACATTCTCACTAATTTAGCCTATTAATCCCTAATTAAAATTAGCTCAAACTCAATAATTAAAATTAGTCCAAGTTCAAAAGAAAAATGAGAATGATGGCTCAATTGATGAAGTTAAGAAGTGATATCCAAAAATAATCTCACGGAATAGAATATTATTTTTACATGCTTTATTTTGATTATTTGATTAGAGATTTTAGTTATTGTTACTTTTAAAAATAATTTCTTTTTGGATTTTAATGGATCTTACTTTCTTTCCAAAAAAGTCTGTTCAACCAAAAAGATTAATTAAATAAATCGATTATATTTCGTTTCGGTCCAAATGTAAGTTTATGTATCATCAACCCCAAAGTTAAAAGTATGATAATTTTTAGTAAATCTATACAAGATTAATCTGACGTTTACAAGATTATGGAAATCATTATCTCCACAAATTTGCCTATCCAAAATTTAAGAATATCTCAGAAATAAAATGTATGAGCAACTATAAATTTAAAAATGTAGAATTTGGCTGCTTTGAAATTTATGTATCATCAATTCTAATTTTTAAATATAAAATTTTTAATAATTGGAAATATCGAAAGCTTTCAATTAAAAAAATAATATTTTTCGATATTTAATTAATAATGGACTTATTAAGGTCCGAAATTTATGTATCATCAACTCCAAATTTAAAAATATGAAAATTTTTAGTAAAATCTAAGGGTAGGCAAAATATCCAAAACCAAAAAACCAAACCGAATCCGACTCAAAATTATCCGAACCAATCCAAACCCGATTTTCTAAAATACCCGAATGGATTCTAAACATCTAAAACCGAAAAATCAAATACGAAGCAAAATCCGAACGGATATCCGAATTATCCAAAACATAAATTAACCCAAAGATATTTGGGACAATTACAAAAATGCCATTTTTTGTGTGCACATTTGCAATAATGCCACTTAGGGGTGTTCATTTGCAAAAATGCCACTAATTATAGATTTATAAAGCTTATATCTTAAAATTCTAAACCCTAAAAAATGTTTTGACCCCTAAACCCTCTTAAGCCCTCAAAACTAAACCTAATATAACATAGTTAACCCAAACATAAATAATATAAAGAAAAAATAATTTTCAAAACGTGGCATTTTTGCAAAGATTTAAAAAATGTGGCATTTTTGTAAAGTGACATTTAAAAAGTGACATTTTTTTAAATTTCTCAAGATATTTAGATTTAAGGTCGGATATATTCATATAGGTTAGGCAATTTTGTTTTTTTGGGTCAATTTTGGTATTATGAATATATTTGGATAAAATAACTAATTTAATTATATGTAAATTTTATAATTGTTGTTATTTTTTGGATAATTCTAGTTAAAAATAATAAAAACGAACAAAATAAAAAAATAAAAAAGGATATTTATGAATATTTTGGATAACTTTTAAATATTTTAGGTAACTTTTGAATATTTTTGATAACCGAAACTGACCCGAACCCAAAAATATCGATCCGAACCCGATCTAAAATTTCTAAAAACCCGAATGGGTATTATATTTATATACCCGAAAACCCGATACCCAAACTAACCGATCAGATACCCGATTGGATACCCGAATGTGCACGTCTAGTAAAATCTACACAAAAACAATCTTGTAAAAATATTCCAATTAAATAAAAATTACTATATTCTGATTAATTGATTGACGTTAACAACATCCCAAAATTTTAGTACCATTATTTATAATTGGAAAACTAGGAAAATTGTTAAGAGTGTCTCCACAAAATCGTTAAAGTAGTAAAGTCTCGAAAATATTTATATAGAAATGTGCTAAATACATCATATATTTTGTGGAGATAATCTTAACGATTTCAATTATATATTCCTACAGACGTGATTTATGAGAAGATGTTTATGTGTCATCTCTACAATCACTCTCACCAAAACAATTATGACATGACTAACAAAATTGTGACAAGACAATTTTGTATCAATAACAAAATCTTGTACAACTAAATTTATATTTGGTACCATAAATAAATCAAATTTTTTTTAATTAATATATTTTCAGATTTTTCGTTTTATTATAAAGTTATATACAAATTTGGTTTCTCATTTAAAAATAGTTTAGAAATTGATTATTGTAAAAATAAAATTAGAGAACATGTTTATAGAATATATATTCTTTTGAAAATAAAAATAAAGAGTTACCAAATTTTTAAAAGAAACTTTGCTATTTTTGTGAAAAAAAATTCTCGAGTTTATAAAAAAAAATGTAGTTATTCTTTTGAATTTTTTTTGCAAGATAATTTGAAAGTAATAAAAATATTTTTTATTCGAAAGCAACAATTTTTTTATCTACGTTTTATTTATAAAATTTATTATTATATATTTTAATGTTTTAAAAATATTAAATAATTTATTTGTATTCTAAATACTACTTAAGATATTCGGAAAAACCAAATTTAACATTTTTTTTAACTATACTGTATTACATTTACATATATAAAATAATTAAATGGTAAAACTAAATTTCTAAAAATCATATTATTAATAAAAAGAAAATTATTGACCAAAAATATTAATAAAAAAAATCAACAACAATGTCTATAATAAAATCAAACAACTATATATTTCACATTTTTAAAGATTAAAATTAAAAACAAAACTATATAAATAATTTATTTGCGTGTACGCGGGAGAATCATCTAGTTTCTCGTTAAGTTTCGATAGTGACGTATAAATTTTAATACCCTTTCAACTCTTTGTTATAAACTATACAAAATGTTTTAGACAATTTTCATTTTATTTTATAATTTTTTTTGCAGATAATAAATTGATTTAATATTTTTGAACATATGTACTATACTACTGTGTAGTTGGTTTGATGATTGATTGAATTAATTTAAATTAAATATTAAATTTGAAACGAAATAAATATTCATTAACATAATAATTTTCTTATGTTTTTTTTGACATCACAAAAAATAAAATTTCCTTTTTCCCTTTTTTTTTGACGGCACTCTTTCCTTTTTTTCCTTTGTTGTAGAAAGAGAAGCAATAAATTGACAAAAAAAAAAAAAAAGCAATAAATATTGTCGACGGAGTACTAATATTTGTTTTTCATTCTTATTAATTCTCTCGGAAGCAAAATTTAGGCAAAGTACCATTGACGAACACGAAAGATCTCTGAGAATTTCACGAACTCGCCGGTTCGAATCCCATTGAAGTCGTTCGAATCCAAAAACGCGTTTTCTTTGGGAGGAAGAAGATGAAGCGGCGCTTCACCTTCTTCTTCGTTATCTTCTGTTGATTTAATGGCGGCTTCATCCCAACGACGCTGCGTTTTTGGTACTCACTCTCTTCTTCTTCTTCTTCTTCTCCCTTACCACTCTCCAATTCCTTCGATTTCGTTTACAATTTCTCGATTTTCGTCGTCTGTTTTTAGTTGGGAACATTCCTTACGACGCTACCGAGGAACAACTCAGAGAAATTTGCGGCGAGGTTGGACCTGTTGTCTCGTTTAGGTCAGTTTTCTGATAGGGTTATTCTTCAATTCGGGTTAATTGGTTTAGGGTTTTACAAAGAAAGCATCTTTCTTCGATGAAACGGAGATGTCTAGTTTTGAACGACAATTTTGAAAATCTTGCTGTTTGCTTTCTTTGATTCAGATTAGTTACTGATAGAGAAACTGGTAAACCAAAAGGCTACGGATTTTGTGAGTATAAGGACGAAGAAACAGCGTTGAGTGCTCGTCGTAATCTTCAGAGTTACGAAATCAATGGGCGTCAATTAAGAGTTGATTTTGCAGAGAATGACAAAGGAACTGAGAAAACTCGTGATCAGGTTACTTTCTCTTGCTTATTCTGCTACAAATGTTTGGTGGTTTTAATTACTGAAGGTATCATCTCTATACGTTTATGACTAAAGATGGTAACTTTGGATTTTCAGGGTCAAGGAGGACCTGGTTTGCCGGCTGCTACTGGTATGTTTCGTTTCGGTATCTGAAACTTTACTGACCGGAATTGTCTTTAGCTGAACAAAACTTATTATTGTTTTTCTTTCTTTTGGCTATTCAGTGACAGAATCTCAAAAGCAAACCGGGGGGCCTGGAGATTCAAATATGCATCAGCCGGTTGGTATCAACCTTGCTATGACAGCTGCATCTGTTATGGCGGGTGCGCTTGGTGGTCCCCAGGTCGGTTCGCAGTTTACACAAGGTACACTGCAGGTTCCAGCTAGTGATCCCCTGACTCTTCATCTTGCCAAGATGTCTAGGAGTCAGCTCAGTGAAATTATATCATCCATTAAGGTGTGAATCTCGACATGGGTTGTTTCCTTATTTATTTTTGACACATTGTTGAACTATTTGAAACGAGTGGCGTGATGTGATTGTTTTCTCTCAATAATCAGTTAATGGCAACGCAAAATAAGGAACAAGCTCGTCAGTTGTTGGTTTCAAGACCTCAGTTGCTAAAAGCCGTTTTCCTGGTACTTATCCATCCCCTGATTCTGAAAATCATTTAACTCTCATGCACTCTTACTGATATTCTTACAAGTTAGTTGTTGGTGGTTCATGGGAACTAGGAGAGACCATTCTTTTTTAGTTTCTCTGTAGAAAGTGTGCTCTTGAAAGATGTATATACACTAGACTAGAGTTTTGTTTTTACTTCACATCTGAATTCTAACACCGTGAGTGTTTACTTTCTCATCTAATGTTTCATAAATCTCACCAACTCCTGACCTTGATTGTCCGTCAACTAGCTGAGAAATATCTCTTCCAGGATGTTTTACTGTTTTATGAACTCTCATTTTTCATTATTGACAAATAGTTCTGATTACACTATGATTCTTACAATCTTTTTAACCTATACTTTGTCTACTGTGTTAGGCTCAGATAATGCTTGGGATTGTGAGTCCACAAGTTGTAAGTTTTTCATCTTAATGAACAGTTTTTTGCTTCCTCTTTCTCTATCTATCTGTTATGTCTTAAGAGGACAATTGCCATTCTTGAATTGTGCAGTTGCAGACGCCAAATATTGTTCAGGCCCCAAGTCATATGACAGGGTCTTCAATTCAAGACACACAACTATCTGGTCAAGTATCCAGTCAAAACCTTTTGCCGCCACTGGCACAAAGGTCGCAGCAGCCAATTCACCCTCCCCATAGTCAATTTCCCACTCAACAGTCTTCTAAACAACCTTTTAGTCAGATTCCACAGCTAGTAACACAACCAGGTCCTTCTTCTGTGAATCCTCCTCCTAGGTCCCATGTTAAAGGTCTCAGTGACACCGTTCCATTCCAACGCCAAAAGCAATTGGTTCCGGCTTCCACCACCGTAGGTTATAGTAATCAGACTTCAGTTCCAAACAATGCTATCCAGCCATCTCAAGTACCCCCCCCAGCATTGACAAATTCTGTGGTGCAGGTGAGTTTCCACAATACCTTTCTTTTTAGAGAATGAAGCCATGGTGATATAAATTTAGTTCGAAAGTCTTTGCATAGTTTAGCACCATAGTTTTTGAATGTCGACATTCGGTATTAGAAGTACACACACTCCAAAGGACTGTTCTGTTTTAGTCACCATCTTTTACAAAGAGAGCTTATCAATAGTTGAAATGAATAGCTAACGAGTGGTCAAAGGGACGCATGTTTTGATTTTCAAGTTCAGAGTCGAACTTTAAATATGACCCTTTTAATCACTTTCTAACTCCTATTTGTTTTTATTTTTATTTTCTCTGAAGATAACTTCTCGTCTCTATTTATATTTTTTGCAGCAAGGTGGGCAAACGGTATCATTAAATTATGGCAAAAGAATAAACGAGGGTCCTCATCAATCAGTAAACAGACCATCAAAGATGATGAAGGTGGAGGATAGGAGTACCACGCCATTCCCTGGTGGTCCTGCGTCTAATTCGACAGTGCATAATCAAGTGCAAAATCAAGCTCCTCAGGTAATATATCGCTCACGAATGTCCCTTATAAATCTATTAAGTTGCAAATCTTTGTTCTGTGATTGATTTTCTTTCTCCAGACTCATATCTCCCCAGATGTTCAGTCAGCATTGCTCCAGCAAGTAATGAATCTTACGCCGGAACAGATGAGGTTGTTGCCTCCAGAGCAACAGCAAGAGGTCATAAAGCTGCAACAAGCGCTCAAGCAAGACCACATGATGCAGCCTTCATAGCATTGAGGTAGTTGTCTTATAATGAATGCAATGGATCTTTTCTGTATTTTCTCAGTTCTCTTTTGTTAAGTTTCAAAGGATAATAGCTGCATTTGTATTGTATTCTAGGTTATATTTGATCTAATTCTCTTTTTCGGTTTCATCTCTCTTTATCCACAGGGGAAAGCAACTCGGTCGGTCGATGTCATTTGATTGAAACTTGCAGATATGAGAAGGTTTTTGGCACGCAAATCACCATAGAAAGGAGAAGGCTCTCTCACCTAAATTGGTGAGTGATTGTACTAATAGTGTAGCATTTATTTGTGCTTGTCATTATAGAAGAACCATCCAGCCACAAAATATAAAAGAAAAGAGAAAGTTACAAGTTACCAAGTCTCAGAATAACTGTGTTCGTCTCTTTCCCTCTTTTTTTGTCTTCTTCTTACCGTCTTGTTTTCTGCTTAACTCAAGTGTCCGTTCGTTCTAATCATGTGGCCACTGGTTTGGCCATTGGTGGAGATTTTAGTACTTCAGTAATAAACATTTTATTTCTTCACTATACAACAATTATGACAAAAGCTTACAAATAGGCGGAAGAAAAAAAGATGGAAGTAAATTATTCGTTTAAACATATGATCAGAACTCATAAGGGTTGTATTAATAAAATGGAGATTATTTAATATTACAGTATTGCGCTTGACGAATAAAAATGACGGATACATGTATAATAAAGTAGAAGCCTTAAATCTGCAAGTGTTTTGTATGCGGAGGATATTAAAGAAACAACCTACGAATGGTTCTAGCGAAAGCACGAGACATCAATCTTCCAACCAAGTCACCTGGCAACTGAAGCAACCGCTGTTGCGACTCTTGCGGAAGCTGCAATATTCATTCAAACATCCCAAAAAGAAGTCAGGACAAGTGGTCTCGAATCTTAAATGAATATAAAAGTAAGGGACTAGTAAAATCGAGTAGCAAACATTTGAAAGGTTACGTGATATGTTATGCAAATGATACCTCGGGTAAGATGGATAGAATCGGAAGCATCTCTTGTGCTGATGGAAGCTGATACATGACGAGTGAGGCTTCGTCTAGAGGAGTGAGTGCCTCACCGTATTTACTAACCGCTTTTACTTGCTGCAAGTTTGGTGCACAGTCATTAAAGATAAAGAAAATAGCAAAACAACATTTGAATTTACATTTCAAAAAGCGGAAGAAGAGGGAATTTCTTACTGTGCTTACGTTTTCATCCTTTCGCATCCCTGAGAACAATGAGATGAGTCGATAGAAGGTTCTAAGGTTTGTCATGTCTTCTTCGGTCAACGAGGTGAATGGCCTTGAACCAGAAAATGGCGTAGTCGTAGAAGCAAGAGAATCCAAAGTTGCCAATCCCAATGCATCAAGACCCTGTTGAGTAATAATAAGCAACAAAGATAACCGATTCTTTTGATCAACAAAAAAAAAGACATACAGTACAAGCAAATATATAGTGCAAGGGAATTCAATAATTTATCAAATAAATAAAGTGTTTTAAATTTTGATAGTTATTTGTTTACAATATATATGATTGTCAAGCCAGTCAGTTTCTAGGACACCCTTTGATCAAACAGTTTTTCTTTTATCGAACAGCTGATAAGACATTTTAAAAGCTCACCTTAGCAAATTCTTGAACAAGGATTTCTCTTACAAAAGAACCCTGTTCAATGTTTCAAGCTTTTAGTACTTGTAAAATTAGTTTTTATTCGTAGAACCAAAACTACTGCTTAATATATATACCTGTTCTGTGAAAGTAAAAGCAAGCATTTGCTTCATGACGATCTTAGAGTCTGTGCCCTCCACCGGTTTCTGAACTAATGCCGTCTCTGTCCTAAGAGACTGAAGAAAGTAGATGTGATTAAGAAACCAAGTGCTATCCTTCGTTATCTAAACAGCCAAACTTAAGCTATTTGTTTCCCACTGCCGTTTTATTGAGAGTAAGACAATTTTGTCATGATCTTGTATAGTTTTCACGTATAGATATCACACAGATTTCAGTCTTTGGTTGGCTCTTAGGTCGTCTGGTTGTGTTTACTGACTAATTTACCATTGAACACGACATAGACCTCATCAAGTTAACACAAATATCCAAACAACGAACTGACGCACTAATATACAACAAAAAGATGTAAAGTATATACTGCGACCCATAGAAAGTCAAAGAATAAAAAGGGATTTGAATCAGTCTCACCTCCGTAATCAAAGACTCAAGACGGTCAATTCGGAAAACACCTTCCTGGAAGAGACACACATAAGAATAACATGTTCAGAAAGAAACAGAATGAGAGAGGATGTCCGATCTGATTCACAGGATTGTTTAGTACCTCATATAGAAGAGACTGAAGAGAACTTTTCAGCTGTGGAGAGCTGTCAGTTAGAACTTTTCTAGCAATCCAAGGGTACGTACTGCCCAAAACCTTGTAGTTTGGGCTTATACCAATAGCAATGCCCTCCAAAACAGCAAGGCTGGGGAATAAATGATGAGAAAAAAAAAATTGTGAGAATGCTGTCTCAGTAGACAGAAAAAGACTAGTCACACATAAGCCGTGGTTGAAAGTAAATGTAGGATAAATTGAATTAAGCATTTAACGCATTGACCCGTTGGACCTACAATCTTATGCAAAAGGTCAGACTTAAAAGTTTGAGAAATCTCAACAGCTCAAAACAAGAATGTTCATCATACCAGCAAAGCGGCTGGACGCCTATAGAGTGAAAAAGATAAAGTACCTGCGGATAACAAGAGAAAAATAGGGGGGTATTCTGAATTTGAATTGGTACCTGAAAGTTTGACGAATGAATATCAGCATCTAATAAGTATGCGCAAAGTATAAAGTAGAGTTCTTACGAATGTCCCTCTCTCAGAGATATTAAGTTAAAATCGTATAGCATGTATTGGTTAAAGTACAAGTGTTCCTACATAGTTTTTCCTAAGTCGCCAAGCAGGTCACCAAAGCTTATATTGCGAACTCCTCTGGAAATTGCATCTTGAAAAACATCTATAGAGAGAGGAGGCAATTGTTTCAGCATGGAACCAAAAATTTCAATATAAACACGTAGCTGCATAATAACACTCTTTTCCAAACCGAAAGCAAGAATAAACCTGTTAAAGCCTTTGTCACAGCACTCTTTTCCGCTGTTGGTGGAAGAAGCCTATAGAAGTTGTGCAGATAAGATTAGGAAATGTCAACAGTTGAAAGTTCAGATTTAGATAGACACCGATGACCAGAGTACCCCAAAGTTACAAAGTCTTTAGCCAGTGCTTTGAAGTCACGATTTACAAGATGAATACACGCCTCCATGAATCCATCACGTAATTCTGGCCTAAAATCCCCCATCATACCAAAATCTGGCAGCAAAACAAACTAAAAGTTCAATAATTCATAAACAAAATGTACGCCAATACAATACGTGAGAACTGGGATCAAGGAATACCTAAGTATGCAAGTTGCCCATCGTATGTGCGAAGAAAATTCCCAGGGTGGGGATCGGCATGGTAAAATCCATACTCTAGTAGTTGATTAAACGAACAGTAAACACCAACCTCAACTAAATAAAGATCATTAACTTCAGCAAGCTTCTGACCCTGCAATGATACAGGAAGTAGACTACACAATATTATTATTAGCTTAACAAACATAAACTAACTTCGAGTGAACAAAGCCATAAGAAACATATACAACTCTTTGGCACAAACCAAAAAAAATGATTCTTTAACTGCGAACATTGGACTTCATACCTCAACCCACTCCATTACAAGAACTTTGCTACTACTGTACTCTGTGTACATCTTCGGAACCAAGACATCTTTGATGCTACCATACAACTTCCTATTCAAGCAAACAGAATGTTTCTTTAGGGAATCCCTTAACCAATAGATGAGCTAATAATGTTCTAGAAAAATTATATCATCTGTGTCCAGGTACCACATGATCTATAGCTCAGATCAATAAATTATAATCAGACTACAATGTTAGTTCTAGCCATAGAATATAAAAAGATCAAACAAGATTAAAACCTTAGAAGGTTTTACCTAAATTTGATTCCGTTCTGGGCTTCTTTCAAGTAATCCATCTCCTGCATTCAATGTGATTTACCTGTATTCAATATAAAGCTCTAAGATATTCCTCGAACAAGAAATTTAAATGCAACAACTAGTCCGTCTAAAAGATCTTTTGAGACATTAATGAAATCCTAGGATATATCCATTTTTCACACAATAGCAAAAGATGGAATTTATCCTTTTCCAGCGTCACCTTAAAATTGTTAAATTTCAATTTCTGCACAACAGAAAAGTAGGATTGCACAAAGAGAAAACAGTATGGCACTCTTTTTCCTCGATGACAGAGAATCGGCTAAGAGAAGCATCAACAATTACCAGTTACCAGTTCTATTTTGAGCAACTCTATGAATAAAAATAGAAATGTATACCCAAAACATGGAAACTGACTAGTGATAAGAGTGGATCCTTTACCTTAAACAGACTTGTTGCCCATTCATCAACAACTGCCTGCAAATGGAATTACACTTCAGCATTGGAAGGGGTTAACAGTACACTCTGATTAACTTAAGCTTCCAGTTTTCTCTTAGAGAGAGAAAGTGAGAAACAGAGTTATCCAAAGTATTTAAAAGTTTCCTACTAGACCCCTCTGATATGTATACTAGAGTTATTTTCAACACATTTTATATGTTCTGCATACCTAAGGAAGTCTAAAAAAAGTTAAGGCATTCTGACATACGACATTTGTTTATCAGTTCAAAGGAAGGCACCAATTTACATAAGTTTCACGTCACCTCCAGATCTGAATTGAATCTTCCAGCCTTTTTAATCAAACGCGCTATATATCGCAGAATTAGTGTGTCCAAAGCAATAGCAGCTCTTACACCAGGCCGCTGCACTTTGACAGCAACAACCTTTCCAGTTCTACGGATCCTAGCTTGATATACCTGAAACATGGACCAGATTAGGGTCCACATAATAGGAGATGCTCTCATATATAGGTTGGAAACAAAAGAATAGCGGTAGTATAAGCTTTAAACCATCAAGAACATGCTTCTCTAGTACCTGTCCAAGGGACGCTGCAGCTACAGGCTCTGGAGAAATCTCAGAGAAAAGCTCATCTATAGGAAGACCAAGCTCATCCTCAATCATATTGAAAGCAACTTCGGTTGAAAACGGAGTTATTTGATCTTGTAGCAAGGAGAGTTCATCCAAGTATGTAGGTGGTATCAAATCCTATTGACGATTAAAAACTAGTTCAAAAACAATCACAAAGCCCAAGAAACGAGGTTGAAAAATGTTAAGAGAGCCTGAAGAACACAGAAAGGGGCAACTTACAGGACGAGATGAAACAGCCTGAGCTATTTTGACGTACGCCTAACAAAAACAAGACAAGATATGAAAAGCCATTACATCTAAACACCGAAAGAGAGAAACAACACTCGCTTTGAGCAATGTGATGATGAAGCTCAACGAATTCGTAAAGTTAAACTTGCAGAATGAGAGAGAGAGAAACCATACCGGACCTAACTCCACAAGTAATTTCCTAAGCTCCGCTGCTCGTACCTAATTAGAACCAATATATGAGATCATCGAAGAGCATTCCAACATAACAAAATTAGAGAATCACCTTAAACATCTGCTCAGACCGGTCCAGAGCCTCATCGGCTAAACGAAGCCCAAACCAGAAACCAAACGTAGTCCCAATCTGAACCAATCGACGAAGCAGAATCAGAGGCTTCTTCTTATAAATCTCCGAAATCCTTGAAAAACTGTACTCCGATAAAGAATCGGCCTCATCGGCACTGAGACTGAACAAATAACCGGATTTACTCGTGAAGCTATCTACATCTCTTGAAGCAGCGGAAACGACGGCGGAGCTCCTTCTTCGCGGCGGAGAAGAAGGTGGCAAAACCAGCAGTAGATTGGGATTGGCGGGAAATGAAACGATTGGCGGAGAAGGGAGCAGGATCATCTCTTCCAGAAGCTACAGATTTACCACTTCTTTCGATGAATATCATGCAGGTTTGTGTGTCTATCTCATTCTCCGCCTCTTTTATCACATTCTTTATACTTTCTCTTCTCTTCTCTTCTCTTCTCTTCTCTCTTGACATTTACTGGGATTTTTTTCCGGGTTTTCTGCGTCACACAAATCGTACCAATCTTTCCGTAAATTTATCTTACACTAATATTAAATTTAACTTGGCAAAACAAAATCAATTTTAATTTGGCAATTTACAATTCAACAAAATTGTCCACTCGTATACTGTATATAGATTCAAAATTGGTAAGGATATACCAAATTTCTTAGAACATGTCAAGTATGTGGATTAACTGCGATTACAAAATGTCAAGTACATGGTTCGTGAAAAGTTCTGAGGGTTGGGTCGAATTTTTATTCAGATGGAGCATTTAACAATTTCCGATGCTAGATGCATTTAACAAGTTCTGAGGGTTGGGTCATGTACGAAATCGGTCTCTTTTGCATTGAAAGATAAAAAAATTATAGTAATATAGTATTTTACTATATAACATGGTATATTATACTAACATATAACATATTATATATATATTATATAAATGTAGAAAATGTAATATTATATTCATTATGTTATAAACAATTTCCAAAACACATTACTACGTTTACCGGTAGATAGTATAACATAACATATGAATTTTATAATAATAACACGGTATACCATGTTAATATATAACATGATATATGAAATATAACATGTTATACTATACAAATATATAATATGCAATATATTTAATTATGTTTGATTGTAACATTTGAGTAATAAATGTTCGTTTTTTTTAATTTCAAATTGTGATTTATGCAAAAATAATCTAGTTTTTTTAATATGTGTATATCATAAGATGATTTAGCTCTGATAATAAAAATTAGATCATATAAATCAAATGGGAAATATTCATGAATTTTTTCTTTTGCATTTAATAATGAACTGTAAATCATAATATCCTGTCATATCGTATATGACACAGAATGTCAGATCTCATATTCAAAAGAGCATTTTCGTCTTAGAAATTAATTTTTTTAACTATCCGACCTAATTAAGTATTAAAATGTCTATTCTTTTACATTTCAAGTTGTAGTAGCATATAACCGTAAATGACCCAATTCTTTTTCCAAATTAGACAATTAATTTTTTTTTTTCTAGTTAAGGTTTGGTTGGTAAAAGAAGTAGATAATGGATTTATATATTTCCTAAAAAAAAATACAGCACGTTTATAGAACGACCCGAGCATGGTGTCATGCGTTTTGTTCACCGGATTAGCGTTAGCGTTTGCGAAAAAACGAACGAATGATATTAGCATTAAAAGGAAACTGGAAAAAAAAAATTCCACAACAGCTGGCAAAAAATAAAAATCTAAAGCGGCGAAGCGAACTTTTCAGCGTTTCGGAAACTTTCCAATAGAGTCGAGAGTCGAGAAGAGACTCGTTCCGGTGGTTTAATCGTCGTTGCTCTTCCACCTGATCTGCCTTTTCAACACCATTGTTTTCAAGGATCTTCAAAACCAGAACCAGCTAAGTAGCTCAGAGAACGACGAATAAATTGAAGCTTAAGAATCGCTCTTGATATTGCTCAATGACTTCTTCGGTTTGCATCCATTTCGCCTTCCTACGTTTCTGTTTCAGATCTCTTAGATTCTCTTCTGCGTTGGAGAGTCTTCATTGTTTTTTTTTTTTTGCAGTGACGGCTTTCAATTTAGGATCGTATTTCTGAAATAAGGTGATTTAGCGAAGATGATGGTCGAAGATCTTGGTGTGGAAGCGAAGGAGGCGGCTGTACGGGAGGTGGCGAAGCTTTTGCCACTACCGGAGCTTTTGCAATCTATTTCTTCAATCAAGGCCGATTACATCGCTCGTCAACAGGTTCGCCGTCTTGCTTTGAATTGAAATCGGAACTGAAATTGGCTTAGCAAGAGCGCTTCCACTGACTATCAGTTATTTCTGAGCGATGCTGGGTTTGAATCTTTAGGTTTTTCGATATTTTATCCTGAATTCTGCTGAAACTGTAAGAATTTACTAGTGGTGTTTGCTGTTTTCCTCAGGCGAATGATGCACAGCTTAGCACCATGGTTGCTGAGCAGGTAAAGCTTTATTATGGTTTTCCTTGTACTCCAATTTTCTTTTGATACTTCTGTTAAATAATCGATGCTGACAAACTGCAGGTTGAACAAGCTCAAGCTGGGTTGGAGTCGCTTTCCTCATCTGAGAAAACCATTTATGAATTGCGGGATAATTTCATTTCTATCGACAAGTATGTTTAAGCTTGGCGACAGATTCGTGAACCTGAGTTGTTGACTTTCATGTATTTTCTTCTAACTTCACTGCTCTGTGCCACAGGCTTTGTCAGGAATGCCAAACTTTGATTGACAATCATGACCAAATAAAGCTGCTGAGTAATGCCAGGAATAATCTAAACAAAACTCTAAAGGTAGATACACAAATGAACACTGATTTCAGCATTGTCCTTCTAACTTAATCTAGGATTCGAAACTGATCTCTATGGTTGTTTCGATTTTTTAATGCTTCCAAGTTTATATCAAATAATTGGATACCACATTGTCTTTTTTTACTAGGATGTAGAAGGTATGATGTCAATTTCTGTTGAAGCTGCTGCGGCTCGGGAGTCTTTGAGTGATGATAAAGAAATTGTTAACACTTACGAGGTAGCATGAGTTTCTCTTCCCATAGATTCCAGGCATTTCTGACTGCATCATTTTTTGAGAAAGTGAATGTCAGGTGTAATCATAACATTCATTCTTCTTGTTCATCCATAGAGACTAACAGCACTTGATGGTAAACGGAGATTTGCCTTAGCAGCTGCTGGAGAGGAGGTTGGAAGGCTAAGGTCTGTAGTTTTTCTACTCTTTTCCTTACTTTGCTTTTCGCACTTACACGAAGCTTTAATTCAAGAGTTAGTGGTCTGCAAAAATGATTACTAGCTGGTAAGGAAGGAAATTAGGTCTCTATGCTTAAGTACATGAGTAGTGCATGGAGCTGTTGTTCTTGTGATACTATCACAGTGATAGTGCCTATGATGATTTGATCTCGCCTCTGGACTATCTTTTCTTTTTACATCATCACGCAAACCAATTTCTGAAGAGTTATTTTGATGGGTCCAGGGAGTATTTCGAAGACGTTGATAGAACATGGGAAACATTCGAGAAGACATTATGGGGTCACGTTTCCAACTATTACAAACTTTCTAAAGAAAGGTATTTTGAGTAAAATTTGGTTATGTGAAAGCTTCTCTGTGAAATTCCAGTTTTGTGCACTTTGCTGCCTGCTTTTTGTATTGTGATGCTTGCCGGTATTTGATAATAATAATGAGGCTAGGCAATAACGTTAGGTCAAGGAAGAAAGGGATGTCAATGGATGAGAGGGATATAGTTGGAATACCAGTTATTCGATAGCTAGATATGAACATTTATATATGAGAAGACATAATTTATGTAAGGCTATGTTCTCTGTGTTATGCTGTTAGACAGACCTTAGGTCTTGATTACACATTTGGAGTTTGCTCTTTGTTGAAAGAAGCTATTCATTGTTGCTAAGCTCGTAATTCTGCTAAGACATCAAATGTTACATTTTCTTTTGGTTTATCTCAAAATTACCGATTTCCTAATTTTACTCTGTTACTGACGTGCCTTTTTGTTCTGCAGTCCACAAACACTGGTCCGTGCTTTGAGGTATGATTCCCCACCAAAGATGTTCTTAACCTTTGTCTATGGCATATATTATCAATATTTTGACTTTTTAATAATCTTGTTGCAAACAAATCTGTTTTTATAAGCAAGATTGAATATACACATTTTCTGGTGATTAAAAGCAAGATCAGTTAAAATTGGTAAAGTCAGATAGAGAAGTTATTGTGTCGCCGTGAACCATTTTTGGACAAGCAAATAGTCTCTTATTAATTCCCGGCAACATACATTGCAATATCATGGACTTTATGCTGGAATTGGAAGTTCTCTAAACATGGGATGATGTCTCCTATTTAGGTGGAAAGGAGTAATCTTCTTTTCAAGTGAACTGGTTAACTAAGCCTGATACTAATTTTAAATGGTATCTTCTGTCAAAGGGTTGTTGAGATGCAAGAAATTCTTGACCAACAACTTGCTGAAGAAGCAGCAGAGGCTGAGGGAGAAGGCGCAATGGCATCTGTAGCAAATCCTCGAAGACCTGGCAAGTGAGGCTGATAATTTTTTGTTTATTTTCTTCTTGATATGTTGTCTTAGAACTTATTGAAAAGCTGTCTCACTGATTCATGGTGGGTTTAACTAAGATAGTTTATGCACTGACCTAGTTTCGTGAAAGGCACTGGTATTTTATTGAAGTCCGAATGATCACTTGTGGCATCTCTTATGTTGTTGTTTTGAATCCAGGAAATCTACGACAACGTCAGCTTCATCAAAGGGTCTCACACAACAGAAGTTAAAAGTCCAAGGGAAAGGATACAAGGACAAATGCTACGAGCATATTCGAAAGGCAGTCGAAGATCGATTCAACAGGCTTTTGACGGTGGGACTTACTTTTTGAAGTTTTTTTATTTGGTGGCATATCTAAAAGTTATATGTGTTTCTGTGTGAGGTCATCCTAACATTGAGTTATTATCAGCTTGTATTTGAAGATCTAAAAGCAGCTTTGGAGGAAGCAAGAACGGTTTGTGCGACTGGTTCCCTTATTTGCATACTCTTCTTCATCATTTTCTCTTTATGAAGTTCATTGAACTTGTTACTCAACTATTTGATAGGTTTTTGCTTCTACTAGGCCTTTCGAAAAATTGGTTTATAATAAATTTGGTTGATAATCTGTACATTCCTGTTCTCTTGCAAACGTTTCTGTTCCATTGACGTTAATCCCCAATGTTAGCTCTTTTATCTTCCACGGTTATAATCATTAATTTCAACCTCTTTCGCTTCTGTTATTTGTCACAAGTATTTTTTTTAAATTAACTGGGATTTTCACTTTTTTGCTATTGTGCTTGACAACTAGATTGGAGAGGAACTTGGAGATATTTATGACTACGTGGCTCCTTGTTTTCCTCCAAGGTTATTTCCTATATCGACTTCTTTTTTTTCATTCCCAGAACAATGGAAGTTTACAGCTTAATGTAATTTCATTCTTCCAAGGAAAAATGACCCATCTTAGCAATCTTCACTGTTGGCAGATACGAGATATTTCAGCTTATGGTGAACCTGTATACCGAGAGATTTATACAAATGCTCAGGTTGCTCAGTGACAGGGCGAACGATCTGACAAATATAGAGATTTTAAAGGTTTGTAAAGCTTGATCCTTAGTACTGTTCTTGCCATTTTGTGTCGCAACTCAGAGTTTGTATATTTTGCTGTTGGTGCTTTGGTTCTGTGTTTTCTGGCCAAATATCAAGGGCATTTTTAATCAACCATGCATGATATTCAAGCAAATGTCAAGCTAGTACGAGTTATTGACAGGGATTAGAAGGGGGTAATATTTTGTGGCTGACATTGTTTTGGTTATAAGTTAACCTTTGTATTCATGCCTTAAGACTATGTGCTCATCAATATGCCTCATTTGTTTTCCCTTCTCGCTGTACATCAGATATCCTATAGAGAGTGATGTCTCTTGTCTTTATGTTTTGGATCCTGCTAGGTGACTGGTTGGGTGGTAGAGTACCAAGAAAATTTGATTGCACTTGGTGTTGATGATTCACTAGCTCAAGTGTGTTCGGAGAGTGGTTCAATGGATCCTCTAATGAATGCATATGTTGAAAGAATGCAAGCTACAACGAAGGTGATGACATGCACGTTTGACTGGTTTTTAAAAATTAAATAGTTTTATAATTCTGTTTTCTCAAAACCTTAGTTGTGAATCCTCTTTGGTTGCAGAAATGGTACATGAATATCCTTGAGGCCGATAAAGTGCAACCACCTAAGAAAACAGAGGAAGGAAAATTATACACACCGGCTGCTGTAGATTTATTCAGGATACTCGGAGAGCAAGTGCAAATTGTCAGAGATAATAGCACCGATGTTATGTTGTACAGGATTGCTTTGGCTATTATTCAGGCAAGTCAGAGGGAGAGAGGTTTCAAAGACATTTTTTGGTTTTCCCCAATTTTTTGTTTGGCTATGAACTTAAATGGGTTATAATTGGAGATAGATCATATCCCTACGCATCCTTTTTAATTGACTATACACTCAGCAGTTTCAAACCAGTTCATATTTTCTTCTAGTACTCATGTGAAAGTTAATGTTGGAGACTTTATCACTTTCCAGCCATTTTTCCAATATCCCACTTACCCGTCTCTTTTTTTTCTTTCTATTTTTTCCCTCTTCGTTGTGTTTTAAGCTGATTGCAATATTCCTGCAACAATCTTTAAAAATTTGTATGTTTTGCAGCGTAGGGCATGTGCATGTTTGATCTTTTGATTCATATTGTTGATTCCTTCAGGTTATGATTGATTTCCAAGCAGCTGAAAAGAAGAGAGTTGAAGAGCCAGCTTCTGATATTGGTCTGGAACCTCTCTGCGCTATGGTATGTCAAAACAGATGACTCATTTAATGGCACTATCACCATTCTCCCATTTTTCGACGAATATTTTATACCTGCTAATACTTCCTACAGATAAACAACAACCTTCGCTGCTATGACCTTGCCATGGAGTTGAGTAATAGCACTTTAGAAGCTCTTCCACAGAACTATGCGGAGCAGGTAATCCAGCTGCCAATTTCTGATCTCAATTTCCTTGCAACTTATTCTTTTGACTGCATCATCATGGCCACTCTCAGTCCCCCTATACTTCACATCTGAATCCGCTTGCACCCTTGTTTGCATGCTAAGAAAATGCTTTTCTACTGTGGTGTTTCTGTCAGGTGAATTTTGAAGACACTTGCAAAGGTTTCTTAGAGGTGGCTAAGGTATGTCAAAGATTCCTATTTCTCCCCGGTCTTCAATCCGAATGTAGTTCTTGCCTCTGTATTGTCTGACCTTGTAGTTTCTTCCCATATGGCTTTTGAGATGAAAAATTAACTTGATCTTGAAATCTTTAAAGTTAAACCATTTATGTTGGATTCTACACAAGTTCCATCTGGTCTTTTGTTCGCAGGAAGCAGTGCATCAAACAGTTCGTGTTATCTTTGAGGATCCAGGAGTTCAGGAATTACTTGTCAAGCTTTACCAGAAAGGTATCTACCCTACTGCAGGATTAATCTTTTTAGCTTTGTTAATGTGTGAGTAGAAGGCTACGAAGGCTTTGTCATCTCATTGTTACTTTTGCTATTGGTTTCTATTAATTTTGACATATTTACTTGATACATGTTCTTGGCTTGCTGCTTCTATTGTTTTGTTCTTAACCTTGCTGTTTACTTTATAGAATGGTGCGAGGGACAGGTTACCGAGTACCTCGTGGCAACTTTTGGTGATTATTTCACAGATGTGAAAATGTAAGTTTTCTGTGACCCCTTTTGAGTAACTTGAATCACCACAACTCTATTGAGGTCTTGGTGGTGACTGGTGATGCAGGTATGTCGAAGACAGATCATTTAGAAGATTTGTTGAAGCTTGTCTGGAAGAAACAGTCGTTGTTTATGTTGATCATCTCCTAACACAGGTTTCCCCAATTATTCTCCGGTCTATGCATTTCATATTTCATAAGTATAATACATACTGAACCTTGGGGTTGCATGTAATTCCAGAAAAACTACATCAAGGAAGAAACTATTGAACGGATGAGGTTGGACGAGGAGGTTCTCATGGACTTCTTTAGGGAGTATATAAGTGCATCTGTAAGTCAGTTTTAGCACTTAACTCACTATAACCTGAATAAATATATATTTCATAAAAGTACTGCTTAATATACTAACTGGGATTGTGTTACAGAAAGTGGAGAGCAGAATCAGAATAATGAGCGATCTGAGAGAACTTGCATCCGCAGAAAGTCTAGATGCATTTACACTCGTGTACTCGAACATTCTTGAGCACCAGCCTGATTGCCCGGTAAATAATATCAAATAAACAAAGCCTAATCTTGATTTTACAAAAGATCATTTGTTCTGACCACACACAATCTCTGATATACAAATCACAGGCCGAGGTTGTGGAGAAGCTTGTTGGACTGCGTGAAGGCATACCACGGAAAGACACGAAAGAGGTAAACACCGAACTATTTTTAGGAACAGATTTTGCTTAGGCCAATGTGGGGTTGGTTTGGTAGTGGATTGAATCGATTTATATACTAGTGGTTACGAGATTTGAATAAGCATGAAAGTAATGAGTGTGATTGAAAACGAGTAATTCTTTAATTGCGAAATGGTTATGGTGATCAAAACAGGTGGTACAAGAGTGCAAAGAAATATATGAAAACACTTTAGTAGATGGTAATCCTCCGAAGACAGGCTTTGTATTCCCGAGAGTCAAGTGCTTAGCTGCTTCCAAAGGATCTCTCTGGCGAAAACTCACTTAGAACAACGATCAGCCTTTGCGTTTTCCAATATTTGGCGTTTGAGTCCAGTCTCTTCTTTCTGCATGATATATTTCCTCTCTGTAAATTCTATGTTCTTTGATTCACTATCTCTATTCATTTCTGTTGTTACCTTTCTTCCTGGCCTCGCTACTTTTGGAACTGGGCACTTACACTAGATTATTATTCCGTAGTATTTTTATGCGACAATTTTTTTCGTGAATTTGTTGTTTAATTGGTTGTAGTAGACTTGTAGTTTTCATTGCGTTTTTGTTACATCCATTAATATATTTTTGTTTCAAATGAAAAACATGTGATGTTATATGAGTTGTAAAATCACTCATTGCATAACAACTGATTTTAGAAATGTTTTGGCCACTTGCAAAATTTAATAATTGTAAGCATTATCTTGAAATGTGTTTTTCTGAAATGACTGTTACTTTTAAAAATTTGTTTCTAGAAACCTTTTACATCACAGTGGAAATAAAGAGTCCACCACATGGTGATTTATACGGTGGTAACAAATGCATTTGCCTTTTTATTTTACTTTATGCACAACTACTCAATGTATTCATTGAATGGGCAAATGTATTGGAAGAATACAATTCTGATAAGAAGACAAGTTTCTGTTAAACTGTACTGTGGAACACTAGTAAAGTCATCGAGCATGACATAACTACTCCACAGTGGAACTTGGCCAAAATTTTGTCTCTGCCGTCTCTACAGTTTTTTCCACCAGAATTTTGACAAAAACTCAAATAAAAACGCATCTTTCAGTTTATTCCCAACGAAAATTACGTTGTGACAAACAAAAATGATTGCAAATTCTGGTGAACTAAGTGTTTGGTGAACCTAATTTTGGTACTCAATAGTATACCAAATTTTGGTACTTCAGATTTCTCCACATGATAGAAAAGAACTCTTAATGATTTTCATTTTTTTTTTTGTTCTTTCTCAAAATTGGGGTTTTGGGAATCTTAACTTGCATTAATAAGGAAAAATAAAACTTGGGGGCCCACAAAGGTTTGACCAGGAGAAAACGGGTCCGTAGCCAAAACAGCTTCAAGTACTAACTGACCCAATCCAAAGTTACGTCGCTTTCAACAATCTCGCGCCAACTCCGTTTTTTTGACTACCAAATCCCGGGCAGAACGGGCAGCTCCGTTCCGGGCAGCTATATTCCTCGTCTTCCTCACACTGCATCCCCATATAAATAAATAAATAAATAAAAGCCTGTAATGAAATTAATATCAGAAAAATAAAATATTTTAATAGCAAAAAGAAAGAAAAAAGAGAAGACGAACAACACTAATCATAGTTTCTCTTGCAGGCTTTGTTGTTTGCGGCTTAATAAGATTTTTTTATTTTGCTAGTAAAGCTCTTTTGTTAATTATTACTTCACGTAGATTTTCCTAAAGTATCCATTTTTTTGAAGGAAAAAAGAAAAAAAAACAAATCTTTTGTTTCCCAGTGAGAGAGAGAGAGAGAGAGAGAGAGTGAGTGAGTGTGGTTTGATTGGGAAAAGACGACGAGAACGCCGGAGAATCAGGATTTTTGATTTTTACTCAGTGCTACTACTAATGGGGTTTATGAATGAGGGATTTGATTAGGGATTTTGAGTTGAGGTTGGGATTTTGTGGGTTTAGGGTTTTCTCGGAGGTGATGTTGGATCTGAAGAGATAAATTGTTGTCGGAAATCAGCATTGTTGTCGGAAAATGGAGACGATTTGTGTAGCGGCGTTTATCTTAGTTTCACTGATCTTACTTCCGAATCATACACTCTGGTTTGCCTCTGCTAATTTGGAAGGTTTTTGGTTCACTACTCAACGCTTACGTCACTCGTTTCTCAATTCTTCGTTATACCAAAAGGGTCTACATTTTGATGTTTTTTTTCTTCGATGTTTGTGTCTGTGTAGGAATTTAGTAGCTTTATTCTAGGATTTTTTTTGGTTTGTGTTAAGTTCTTTCTTTTATATGTTCTGAAATTTCTCTTGATTGTTTTCTATTGTACTGAGGAAGATGTTGTTCTTTTTGTGTGTTAGATTTAGTGGCGTTTACTGTGAATCTACTGTTGCTTTTCTTGTTCAGATCACTATACCAAGATTCTTCTTTCCGTGTCAGCTTTGTGATTCCTTTGATCGTTTCTGTAACAGCTTGAAGCTTATATTGTTTGTTTGTAGTGGGTCTTGAAACTGTGTACAGCTTATAGATTGTTAATCCAAACATTCTCTGACCAGACTTCATTAGTTTCGATGTGATATCAGATTTCTTTGATTATTAGTCTCCAATCTCAGAAAGATCTGTTTGGTTGGTTCTCTTGAAATTAGTTTTTTTGTCTAATCTTGTAGATTTGTGGTACTTGTTACAGGCGATGCGTTGCATACTTTGAGAGTTAGTCTAGTTGATCCAAACAATGTCTTGCAGAGCTGGGATCCTACGCTTGTGAATCCTTGCACATGGTTCCACGTCACTTGCAACAACGAGAATAGCGTCATAAGAGTGTAAAAGCTTTCTACTAATCGCTCTCTTTTAACTTTGAATCTCCATGTGCTTTCATGACATTTTTTATTTCATATGTCGACTACAGCGATTTGGGAAATGCAGAGTTGTCTGGCCATTTAGTTCCAGAGCTAGGCGTGCTCAAGAATTTGCAGTATTTGTAAGTCTCATTTATGCACAATGTTTGAGTTTGACACACCAAATCCAATGTTTTGATAGTAGATGCACTGGAGATACCTTTTGTAATTCAAATCTATAATTCTTTTTCTTATTTTCTTACAGGGAGCTTTATAGTAACAACATAACTGGACCGATTCCTAGTAATCTTGGAAATCTGACAAACTTAGTGAGCTTGGATCTTTACCTAAACAGCTTCACTGGTCCCATCCCTGAATCATTGGGGAAGCTTTCAAAGCTGAGGTTTCTGTGAGTACAATTGCTTTACCGTCTCTGTTACAGTTTTGTTTTATCTTCTGTGTGGTTCCAATTTTTTGACTCTTTGCTGAAAATTTTGCAAGAATAGTCGGCTTAACAACAACAGTCTCACTGGATCTATTCCCATGTCACTAACCAATATCACTACCCTTCAAGTGCTGTGAGTTTTCTCATCAACTTTCATTTATGTCTGTTTTATTCTCCCTCAATTGATTTGTTTGAGCTAATGCACTTGACCTTGATGGATACAACACAGAGATCTATCAAATAACCAACTCTCTGGTTCGGTTCCTGATAATGGCTCCTTCTCACTCTTCACACCCATAAGGTTATATTTCTATCTTTTCCAGTTAGTGTCTCAACTTATTTGCAACTGAAATTCTCATTTCCTTGTGCAGTTTTGCTAATAACTTAGACCTCTGTGGACCTGTTACGAGTCACCCATGTCCTGGATCTCCTCCGTTTTCTCCTCCGCCACCTTTTATTCAACCTCCACCAGTTTCCACCCCGAGTAAGCCGCCTGTTTTCAGTTTACATCATAGGAAATCAGAAGATGAGATCTTTGCTTCTCATATAACCATCTTGCCAATAAACAAATTGATATTGTATAAGCTTTTTGATGCGTGTAATTTGATTTCAGGTGGGTACGGTATAACTGGAGCAATAGCTGGTGGAGTTGCTGCAGGTGCTGCTCTGCTGTTTGCTGCTCCTGCAATAGCCTTTGCTTGGTGGCGTCGAAGAAAGCCACATGATATTTTCTTCGATGTGCCTGGTCAGTTTTAATCACTAGTTTCTGTTCAGTTATTTGATTTGAACAACTCTTTGTCAGCTATAGCAGAAGATGGTTAGCCAGCACTTGCCTTAGACCAAATTATTGGAACAACTGTTCTAGTAACTCAAATTGTCTTTAACTCCGAAAAATTCTAATGAGAAGCCATTGTTTGTGCTGAAGTTTCAACTGCCAAATTTCTATGCAGCCGAAGAGGATCCAGAGGTTCATCTGGGACAGCTCAAGAGGTTTTCTTTGCGGGAGCTACAAGTGGCAAGCGACGGGTTTAGTAACAAGAACATTTTAGGCAGAGGCGGGTTTGGGAAAGTCTACAAGGGACGTTTAGCAGACGGAACTCTTGTTGCTGTAAAGAGACTGAAGGAGGAGCGAACTCCAGGTGGAGAGCTCCAGTTTCAGACAGAAGTAGAGATGATAAGTATGGCAGTTCATCGAAACCTCTTGAGATTACGAGGTTTCTGTATGACACCAACCGAGAGATTGCTCGTGTATCCTTACATGGCCAACGGAAGCGTTGCTTCTTGTCTCAGAGGTAAAAAAGAAAGATTCCGAGCTCTCTCAATTGGTTCCATTGTTAGAGAGAAGTTTTTAGTGTTTTTCTTCATAATTTTGGTTTACACAAATAACGCAGAGAGACCACCATCACAGCCCCCACTCGATTGGCCTACTCGGAAGAGAATCGCATTAGGCTCAGCTCGCGGGTTGTCTTACTTACACGATCACTGCGATCCGAAAATCATTCACCGTGATGTAAAAGCAGCTAACATTCTGTTAGACGAGGAATTCGAAGCAGTTGTTGGTGATTTTGGGCTAGCGAAGCTAATGGACTACAAAGACACTCACGTGACAACAGCTGTCCGTGGCACGATCGGTCACATTGCTCCGGAATATCTCTCCACCGGAAAATCTTCAGAGAAAACCGACGTTTTCGGTTACGGAATCATGCTTTTAGAACTGATCACAGGTCAAAGAGCTTTCGATCTCGCTCGGCTTGCAAACGACGACGACGTCATGTTACTCGACTGGGTATAACATAAACTACCCTTCTTTCGCTTAGCTTCTCGATCCCAAAACCGTCGAAAAACGAAATCTATCTCTGATTTTTTTTTTGTTTGGTTTGTTTAGGTGAAAGGGTTATTGAAGGAGAAGAAGCTAGAGATGTTGGTGGATCCAGATCTTCAGACCTACGAGGAGCGAGAACTAGAACAGGTGATTCAAGTGGCGTTGCTTTGCACGCAAGGATCTCCAATGGAACGACCAAAGATGTCGGAAGTTGTAAGGATGCTCGAAGGAGATGGGCTTGCAGAGAGATGGGACGAATGGCAAAAAGTTGAGATTTTGAGAGAAGAGATTGATTTGAGTCCAAATCCTAACTCTGATTGGATCGTTGATTCTACTTATAATTTGCATGCCGTTGAGTTATCTGGTCCAAGGTAAAAACTAAAATACAAATTTATAACTATCGAAAGAAGAATAATATTATTTTTTTCGTTATAAGGGTAGGTAGTGTTTTTTCGTTTTTTTTTTTTATGAAATGAAATGTCACTTGATGATATGAATATAAGCGTCTGCCAAATACGTTTATTACAAAACCAATAAATAGAAAATTACAGACAAACACAAATGAGAGTCTTGGAGAAGACACCTAGCAATTATTCAGTACAAACACGAACAACAACATATGCTTATTAGAGGGACGGAAAGAAATGGGCTTGGCCAGCTCTTGTGGTGCCTCCAGTGGTGTCTCTGAGTTTTCTTGGACCAAACTTTTCTTCGAACCACTCCTGATTGCGTGAAGTGAAGATATATCCGATCACCAATCCGCAAAATACACCAGGTCCATAGGCTATTGCAGCAGCTACCCAGTTGAACATTCGTTCCTCCGACTCTGACAATTCCTCATGTTGTTGTGATGGTGTAGGATTCGGAACATGGGTTTTTCCACATATATCTTCGAGACCAAAAAGTCTAGGATTGTCCAAGAACGAAGAACATTCCTGCCTTTGAAACTGTGTGCCTCGTGGCACTGGACCTTGGAGCAGGTTATTGGAGAAGTTCATGTATGACAAAAATGTGAGTTTGTCAAGATCTTGAGGGATTTGACCTGACAGCTTGTTCCGGGATAGGTCTAATGTCTCGAGCTTTGTCAAATTTGCCAAGACTCGTGGGATACGGCTTGTGAACGCGTTACCTGACAAGTTGAGAAGACGCAACTCCTTCAAGAAGGCAACGGATTCAGGGATTTTGCCGTAAATTCTGTTTCCTGAAAAATCTATCGCTCTGAAGTCTTTCTGGATTGGGTCAAATTTCGTATCTACTCCTTTATTCACCATTTCCATCGACTGAAAGATGACAGAATAATTCGCAAAATCGTCCATGTACAGACCATTTTCTTCGATTAATGTGGCCATTGCACTCCAGTTGGAAAAATAGAAAGATGGAAGCGTTCCAGTGAAGTCATTGTGAGAAATATCAATCACTCTTAAACTCTCAAACCCAATCAACAGGTGGGGATGATACAACGGCCCATAGAACTCGTTTGACCGGAGGCTGAGAACATGTAATGAAGGCAGAGATCCTAACCAAGATGGAAACTTATCCTTCAATTTGTTGCTTTCCACATTCACAAGTTGCAGAGCTTTGCAATTGATCAATGACTTTGGAAACTTTCCCTCCAGCTTGTTACGACTAACGTCCAACGATCGTAACTCGGTAGCATTGGCAAATATATCTGGAAGAACTCCACTGAAATTGTTGTTACGCAAACTTAGCTTTGTCAAATCAAAAGTGAGATTCCTTAAACATGAAGGGATTGAGCCGTTGAAGAGATTGTTGGACAAATCTAAGAAGCTTAAACCTTTAAGCTTGCATATCCAATGGGGAAATGGTCCCCGGAATGAATTTGATTTCAGATCCAACTCATGGATCTGTCTTTCTTGTGAAGATTTTTCAAAACTGCTGAAAGAATTGTAAGAAAGCCACACCGTCACCAATCTCCATAAGCAACTTGGTACTTCACCTTCCAACATGTTGTGTGATAGATCAAGATAATTGAGGTTGGCTAGCTTTGATATAGATCTAGGGATTGTCCCAGTCAATATGTTGGCGTCAAGATGTAACTGTTTGAGGTTGACTAGCTTTGATATTGATCTAGGGATTGGCCCACTGAGATAGTTGATGTTAAGATATAATTCTTCGAGGTTGACTAGCTTTGATATAGATCTAGGGATTGGCCCGGTGAGTTTGTTGTGGTTAAGATCTAACATTTCGAGGTTGAGAAATTTAGATATGGATTCCGGGATTGAGCCATTGAAATTGTTATACCTAAGGTATAGATATTGAAGCTTAGATGATGATGATGTATTCACAAACTCTATAGGTCCCGTGAATTGGTTTTCTCCCAAATCAACCTTTTGCAACGAAGAAATCGAGAACAAAGATCTAGGGAAAGGCCCGAGAAATGAGTTTTCACTAACATCAAAATACTCCAAGTTGTGGAATCCACTCATGTCAGATGGTAGCGTGGATGTGAAGTTATTATAGGAGAGACTAAAATAGGAAAGCTTCGTTAAATTGGCAAAGTAAATATAAATATTGCCACTTAAGCTGTTATTGCTAAGCCACATGACTCTTAGCTCCTTTAGGTTTCCGATGGAAGTCGGAACTTCACCTACCAAATGATTATACCCAAGTTCAAGTTTTAAGAGACGAGAAAGGTTTCCTATTGAAGAAGGAATTTCTCCTCTAAGACCGTTACTCCCAAGGCTAAGGTTTCCTAGCTGGTTTAGGTTGCCTATTGAAGAAGGAATCTCACCTACCAATCCATTATAAGAAAGGTCAAGAAATGTGAGACGAGAGAGGTTTCCTAGTGAAGAAGGAATCTCTCCTTGGAGACGGCAACTATTAAGGTCTAGGTGACGAAGATATTGGAGTCTAAAGAGACTACTGTTAGTTTTCAAAGAGCTGTTGAGAGAGGTGTAACTAAGGTCGAGTGATATCACCTGGCCAGATTTATCATCGCACGTGACACCTTTCCAAAAACAGCAATCACTACTCTTGTTCCACGGACTTGGGCTAGACGCATCGATCGGAAACTCGTCTATGAATTCCAAAAGAGCATCCCTCTGGTCGTAGCGGCAAAAGCGGAGCGTAGGAGAAGCAAGAACAACGTGGGTCCGGAGGGAGAAATAGATGGTAATAATACCAGAAAGGCAAAACCAATGACGTTGATTCATCATATCTTTTCTTTTTTAGAGTTTGTAATGGGTTATGTTGTATGCTTCATTGGTTCTCTTTAAGTAGTAGAAGAAGAGGAAGAAGAAGAAGAAGAAGAAGCAACTCGTTAGCAAGTCTTGCGTCAACTTTACGAATTGTGACACCTTGTCTAAAGTCTTGGTCAAAGCACTTTGTCTCATAAACTTCCAATAAACCCATTAACTCATTCAGTCCACACTAAAGTATCTCTCTTAACGTTTTATTTAAGTGCTACTATATATTTTCTTTCTAAAGTATCAATGATAGACTCTTGTATCTACCCCTCATGGTTAGCATTAGAAACCTCTGCCTTGTCTAAAGTCTTGGTTAAAGCACAAACTAATAGGCAGTAGTTTCTAAAGTAGCATTTTTGCAATTGTCCCAATTTTGAAACACAAAGTATAACAAGTTTCGTGAAGCACAAAGTATAAAATGTTTTGCAATGCACAAAACATTTTACTAAACTTGTTATACTTAGTGCTTTAAAATTGGGACAATTGCAAAAATACCATTTTTGGTGTGCCACTTTTCAAAAATACCACAATATGTTGTCCATTGGCGAAAATGTCACTAGTTATGGATTTTTAAAGTCTAAATTTCAAAATTCTAAACCCTAAATATTTTTTTGATCCCTAACAAACCCTAAACCTTCAAAACTAAACACTAATACAACATAATTAACCCAAACATAATAATATAATGAATAAATAATTTTGAAAAAGTTGCATTTTTGCAAATAGTTTGAAAATTTGGCATTTTTGAAAAATATCATTTCAAAAGTGGCATTTCTCAAAATTTCTCTTTAAAATTTATACTCTATTTGTTTCTTATTATTTGATTTTAAGAGAATTTGTTTTGTTTCATTTTAATTGATGTTTTCAGATTTCTATGCAAAACTAATTATGTTTTCGTTGTTTTGACTCTTTAAATTCTATATATTAATTTTTTATTGGTTATATTATTTTAGAATTGATAATAAAACATGTTTTATTTTGAAAAGATAAAAAATTAAACAATTTTTTAATATGTGTGCTACAACCTTAAACATCAAATAAAAATAAACAGAGGGAGTAGTACACAATAAAAATGTCATTTTTCTCTGAGCAGAAATATGCCATGGGGCAAAAAAATTAAGATTAAATTTGTATGTATTATTCTATATTTCCGATATAGATTAAAAAATAAATTATCTCTATTACCACTTTCTTAAAATCTTCTTTTATAATCTACCACAGTTGTAAAATCATTTTTCCCAATACCACAACCTTCACATTAAAAGACAATTTTGCCCTTCACACTCTTTTTTCTTTTTTCTTCTCTCTTTGGTGGTAAAAGACTTAGAACTTCTCTCTCTTTTTTATGGTAAAGAAGATGGAGGATGGTGTCTCTCTCTGTATATTGATGGTGGGCAGAAACGAAAGAGGTGGATAGAGAGACAAAGACAATGATGTGGTCGTAGTTGTTACCGTGAAAGGAGACGGTGGTGAATGATGACAGAGACGACATAGACGGTGGTTGTAGACGAAAACAGTGATGAATGGTGGGCGTAGATTGATGAATGGTGGACAAAAAAAAGATGGAGTCGTTAATTGTTGACATGGACGAAAACACTGGTGGATGGTTGATATAAATAATTACGGAGACAATGGTTGTGGACGAGATGGTGGTCGATGATGGACAAGAAGGAGACGAAATATCAGTTTTGTCGTCCACCAATTAATCTACCACAATCTAATGAATTTTAAACTAGAGGCAAAAACGTAACTTAACAGTATGAATGTAGTATATGAGAAAAAAAAAATGTAACGTGGTAGAATTAAAAATATACTTTTTAAAAAGTTTTAGATTTAGAAATATTCCCTGGATTAAATTTGGTTGTGATTTCGAAAACATGATGTGATGATAAAAATGTTCTTATTATGTATAGACGTAGTAGTCAATTTTATTTAAGAAATAATGATTCAATGTATCTGACTTTTACTGTAAGGTATGAGACAATTATGGTGGGTAGTGTACGACAGTGAAAGCGAATGACTCTTTGGCTCTACATCAATTATTTCAAAGAAACAGAGGAAAGTAGTTGATAAAGGGGACATAAGGAGACATAAGTGGAATTGGGTTGATTTGTATAAGTCTTGATCAATGAAACACTTGTCTCAAAATTCTCCACATAAACAATTAACTCACTGAAGCCTCCCCACCCTAAAATCCAGCAGTATCTTGCCCCGGAAGTCAACTGCACTGCGGCTAGGGTTTGCCTCAAACGGCGGTGGCTACTCGTGCTTCTTCTCCGGCGTTTCTTGCCCTACCTAGAACTACACAAACCATGTATTATGACCAAGGCTCTAATTGTGAGTTTTTGAGGATGGTTTTGGTCATGTAGAGCAGATTGGCATCTACACATAATATTGCGTTGTGTACTTTGTGATGAAAATAAAACTTTTCAGAAGAAAATGGAACATCTCATGGGATTAGCTTTCTTCCACCATATAAACTTTACTATACAGCTTTAAGACATACTCTACTTAGATGATGAAAAATGTATCTTCATATCTCATAACATTTGCGGAACAGTCTTCTCTATTACTGCAGGAAAGAAACAACATGCAGCAGAAGTCCGACTTCTTTAAAGCATTATCAGATATGTGGAAAGAATTTGATTCTCGTGTATTACTTTGCTGAATTTGATGGAAAAGGATTTTGATGCTCAAATGATATGACTGACGTGTTGGAGAAGCAAGAGTATTGGGGAAGTGTGAAAAGCAGAAGAGAAAACAGGTTGTAGTACCAGTCAAACACAAGTGATTATCAAATACCACCAAAGACGTTTATTACAAATACCATTACATCTTGACAAAAACAAAAGACAACACCATTAAAGTAAGAATTACAAACAAATTAAAAACAAACGAGGTCTTTTGGAGATCACACCTTGCATATTCAGTACAAACATAAACAAGAACCTAATAGCGAGACCACAAGAGATGGGCTTAACGAGCTCTTGTGGTGACTCTGAGTTTCTTCCGACCAAACTTTTCTGTGAACCACTCCTGATTGTGTGATGTGAAGATATGACCGATCACCAATCCGCATAATACACCAGGTCCTTAGGCTATTGCAGCTTCTACCCATTTGAACATTTTTTCCTCCGACTCTGACAATTCCTCATGTTGTTGTGATGGTGTAGGACTCGGAACATGGATTTCTCCACAGATGTCTTCGAGACCGAAGAGTCCAGGGTTGTCCAGGAACGAAGAACATTTCTGCCTTTGAAACTGTGTGGATCGTGGCACTGAACCTTGAAGAAGGTTATGGGAGAAGTTCATGTATGACAAAAATGAGAGGTTACCAAGCTCTTGAGGGATTTGACCTGACAGCTTGTTTCGGGATAGGTCTAATGACTCGAGCTTTGTCAAATTTGCCAAGAACCGTGGGATATCGCTTGTGAATGTGTTACCTGACAAGTTAAGAAGACGCAATTCCTTCAAAAAGCCAATAGATTTTGGGATCTTGTCGTAAATTCTGTTTCCAGACAAATCAATAGCTCTGAAGTCTTGCCGGATTCGCGTAAAGCTCGTCTCCACTCCTTTATTCACCATTTCCATCGACTGATAGAAAGTCGAATAAGTCGTAATATTTCCCATGTACCGGTTATCTTCTTCGGTTAATAGTAAGGTGGAAGAGTTCCAGTGAAGCCATTCTATGATATATCGATGATTCTTAAACTCTGAAAATCATTGGACACGTGGCGTTGATACAACGCCCCGTAGAACTCGTTAGACCGGAGACTGAGAACATGTAATGTTGGCAGAGATCCTAACCAAGATGGGAACTTGTCTCTGAATTTGTTTCTTTCCACATTCACAAATTCCAAAGCTTTGCAATTGATCAAGGACTTTGGAAACTTTCCCTCCAGTTGGTTGCGACTTACATCGAATGTTCTTAACTCTGTAGCATTAGCGAATATATCTCGAAGGATTCCACTGAAACTGTTGTTACGCAGATTCATGTCTGTCAAAGAATCAGTGAGATTCCTTAAACATGGAGGAATGGAGCCGTTGAAGAGATTGTTGGACAAATCTAAGAAGAGTAACTCTTTAAGCTTGCAGATCCAATGGGGAAATGGTCCTTGGAATGAATTTGAATTCAGATCCAACACTCCGATTAATGTTTGTGGTAAAGAGTTCTCCAAACTGCTGAAAGAGTTGTGAGAAAGCATCACGGCCACCAATCTCCATAAGAAACTTGGTACTTCAGCTTCCAAATGGTTGACTAGCTTTGATGTAGACCTAGGGATTGGCCCAGTGAAAACTATAGAGTTTTCACTAACATCAAAATACTCCAAGTTGTGGAATCCACTCATGTTAGATGTTAGCGTGGACGTGAAGTTATTAGAATGGACGCTAAAATAGGAAAGCTTGGTTAAATTGGCAAAGGAAATAGGAATATTGCCACTTAAGCTGTTATCGATGGTATCCGAAACTTCACCTACCAAATGATTATACCCAAGTTCAAGTTTTAAGAGACGAGAAAGGTTTCCTAATGAAGAAGGAATCTCTCCTCTAAGACCGTTATTCCCAAGGCTAAAGTTCCTGAGCTGGTTTAGATCGCCTAGTGTACCCGGAATCTCACCTACCAATCCATTATAAGAAAGGTCAAGAAGTGTGAGACGAGAAAGGTTTCCTAGTGAAGAAGGAATTTCTCCTTGGAGATGGCAATCGTTAAGGTTTAGGTGACGAAGATATTGGAGCCTAAAAAGGCTACTATTAGTTTTCAAAGAGCTATTGAGAAAAGTGTGACTAATGTCGAGTGATATCACCTGGCCAGATTTACCATCGCACGTGACACCTTCCCAAAAGCAGCAATCACTACAAGAAAACACAGTTAAAACCGACGGAATTACCGACGGAACTATATCAGTCAGAAATTACCGATGACTAACCGACTCATAACCGACGAAAATGAGTGTCGGTTTCCCGTCGGTTAATAACCGACAAAAGAAAGTTCGTCGGTTTTTTGTCGGTAAATAACCGATGAAAAATGTCTATGTCTGTAATCCGTCGGTTAATAACCCACAAAAGATATTATGTCGGTTTCCCGTCGGTAAATAACCGACGAATTCCAGTCTTTCGGTTTTACCGACATAATAACCGACAAAATATATCGACGAAATTATTCCGTCGGTTATACCGACATACGTCAGTAAAACCGACGGATTACCGACGAATTACCGACAGATTACCGACGGATGCCGTATCTGATTTCCCTGCAAATATGTATTCACTCTCACTCTCTAAAAATATGTATTCACTCTCATTCCCTATAATTTCCCTATCTTCATCATTTTTTCTTCATAGAAATAAACATACAGCAAAATCAATGTCTTATTTCCGGTCGTGGATGGACTAGCCGATGCATGATCCATAGTCAAATGCAATAAACGACGATTACGCACGAGGTGTTGGAGAGTTTATGGATGTAGCTTGTCGGCAACCATCCGCCCAGAAAAGTGGTATGTTGAAATGTCCATGTTGTGTTTGCCAGAATTCTCGTATTGTTAGTATTGATTTCGTCTGGAGTCACTTATATACCAATGGATTTATGGATAGTTACAAGATTTGGTTGCTCCATGGTGAAAGACCGGAATATGGTAGTACTAGCGAATCATCATATGTTGCGAATAGGATAGAAGAACATAGAACGGATAGTGTAGATTTTGGTGTTGGTACGGTTCAGATGGTGAATGATGCATATCAAGAACATATAGGGACGGTGGACGAACCTAATTTGCATACGGCTAAAGAACCAAATTTAGAGGCCCGAATGTTTTTTTATATGTTAGACGCATCTAAACAGCCATTATATAGAGGATGTAGAGATGGTCATACTCCTTTATCATCTGCAAGTAGGTTGATGTCGATAAAAACAGACTACAATTTGGCAGAAGATTGCATGGATGCCATAGCAGATTTTGTGAAAGACATCTTGCCTGAAGATAATCTTTCTCCGACTTCATATTACGAAGTTCAAAAATTAGTATCTGGTCTTGGATTGCCATATCAAATGATTGATGTCTGCATCGACAATTGTATGATATACTGGAGAGAAGATGATAACCTTAGGAGATGTAAATGGTGTGGTCAACCCCGATTCAAGGAAACAAGTGGGAGATATCCTATCCCACATAAGAGGATGTGGTATTTACCCCTTACAGATAGGTTGAAGAGGTTATATCAATCTGAGCGTACAATAGAGGCGATGAGATGACACGGAGAGCGTAGAACAGAAGAAGGGGAAATTACGCATCCTTCTGATCCGGAAGCTTGGAGACATTTTCAGACTGTATATCCGGATTTTGCTTATGAGTGAAGGAATGTATATCTTGGATTATGTACAGATGGTTTCAATCCGTTTGGCAAGCATGTAAGACAATATTCTTTGTGGCCAGTAATTGTAACACCTTACAATTTACCTCCATTGTTGTGCTGCGTCGAGAGTTGTTGTATCCTTCGATTCTCGTTTCCGGTCTTGAACATCCAAAGAGATCACTTGACGTTTTCCTACAGCCATTGATTTATGAGTTGCAAATGTTATGGGAACACGGCGTTGAAACATATGATATATCCTGCCAAAAAAACTTTCAGATGCGAGCGGTACTTAAGTGGACGATAAGCGACTTTCCTGCTTACGGTATGTTATCCGGGTGGACGACACATGGAAAGTTATCTTGTCCTTATTGTCAAGATAACACATATGCATTCCAATTGAAGCACAGACGAAAGACATGTAGGTTTGATTGTCATAGAAGGTTTCTACCTCCGCGTCATCCTTATCGTCGTAGCAAGACTTTGTTTACGAAGAACAAGCGAGTGAATGATGTCCCACCTCCCGAAGCAGATGGTGGTGATATTTTGATTCAGTTACGAGATTTTGGAGCATCGAGGACTCCTGATGTTGGTGGGAATGGGCATACAAATTTATTCGGTGCTGGTGTGAATCACAATTGGCACAAAAAGAGCATCTTTTGGGATTTGCCGTATTGGAAAGACCATTTGTTGAGGCACAATCTGAACGTCATGCACATTGAGAAGAATTTATTCGACAACATCATGAACACCATCCTAAACGTACAAGGGAAGACAAATGACAATTTAAAGTCTAGATTAGACTTGACAAATGTATGCTCTCGATCCCAACTCGAAGTACTGCCAGATGGGAAGTGTCCAATACCGATATATCGTTTAGAAGTGCCAAAAAAGCAAGCGTTTTTCGAGTGGATTATTCATAGTGTCAAGTTTCCTGATGGTTACGCATCCAATTTGCGTAATTGCGTTGACCTTGCAGAAGGAAAGTTTAGTGGAATGAAAAGTCATGACTGTCATGTTGTGATGCAATGCCTACTTCCATTTGCTTTTGCACATCTTCTTCCACAGAACGTTCATGAAGCTATTGCAGGTAAATTATTTTTACCAATTAATTTTTATAATTAATTAGGTAAATTATTCATACCAATATATTTTATAATTAATGAATTTTTTAAATTATGCAGCTGTTGGTGGTTTTTTTCGAGATATATGTACAAGATCGCTTACAGTTGACGGTATCTGCAATTTAGAGACAAATATTCCGCTGATCTTATGCAATCTCGAGAAGATATTTCCACCGTCATTTTTTGATGTTATGAAACATTTACCAATTCACTTCCCTCGAGAAGTTGCAGTAGGAGACCCTGTTCAATATCGATGGATGTATCTTTTTGAGCGTTATATGTTCCATCTAAAAAAGAAGGTTAAAAACTTAAGCAAAGTCGAGGGTTCCATTGTGTCGCAGAGCATAAACGAAGAAGTTTCACACTTTGCTGAATATTACTTTCCATATGAGGTTCATACAAAGAGTCGTAAGCCTTCTAGCCACGATGATGGAGGCGAGCGACCAAGTTATCCTGTGTACGTACCTAACTTGTTTACACAAATTGGTCGCTTAAGTGGGAAAGGAAAGAAACGAAAACTTTTAGAGCAGGAGTATACACATTTGCATAGGTATATTCTCAACAATTGTGAGGATATTCTGCAATATGAGAGGTAATTAATATTATGAATTTTTTTAAATATTATATTTAGGGACAAAATAAAATACTAATAAGTTTGATGTAGGATTTACATGGCCTTAATACGCACCTACTACACGGGTTACACTGAAGAACAACTTGAGAAAGTAAAAGAGAGAGATTTTTCTGTTTGACTTACATTTTATGTAAATGTTATATAAATATTTATTAATTATTATTTTTAAAATATTACATGTCCTAAATTATAATTAAATTGTAACTAACTTGTCATAGGTATCAGAGGAGGTAAAGAAAGGTCAATCATTTCCGTCATGGTTATTAGAATTCATAAACGGGCCTAACTACATTGTAACTTCATATCCGAGATACTGCACGAGGGGGTACGCATTTAGGATTCATGAGGAGGGGTCAAAGAGAACAACAGTGGATTACGGTATCTCATCGACATCTAACGATATTGTGTATTATGGTATCCTTAGAGAGATATTAGAAGTTCGATATCCTGACATGATCAACTTAAGGTGCATTGTATTCCTCTGCGATTGGTACAATCCAGTTATTGATAGTGGTGTTCGGATTGACAAGTTCGGAGTTACATCGGTCCACTCACGACGAAAACTAATGAAATACGACCTTTTCATCCTTGCATCACAAGCAGATCAGGTACAAACATGTGGTTCATTATTCACATAAATTAAATTTTTATGAAATTTATTTATTTTTGCGAAATAACATTTTCTTATAAACTTAGGTATGCTACATTCGCTACCCACATGTCACAAATCAGATAAATCCTTGGTTGACCGTAACACCTATAAATCCAAGAGGAAGACTTTATGAAGTTACCGATCATGAGCCTTTGCAACCTAGCGGAAGTGGTTTAATGGCCCCGGTTGAGCATTCTCTTGAAGTCGACCTTGTCGTTGACTTCACTAACTTCACAGATGATAGAGTTCACGAAGACTTTGAGCAATCAGTAGGAAAGTTTGACGATGATGAAGATTCAATTCATTCTGATTACTCTACTGATTCGGAATAGTTAATTATAATGTATTGGATCATTTTAATTTTCTTTTTATCATAATGTAATATTTTTGGATAATTTGAAAATTTTTAATTTGGAGATTTAAATGGTAAATCATCAACAAATAAGCCTAATTTTAATATTAAACCCTACTGCCCTAAATCCTTACCCATATCTATACCCTAAACCTTATTTCGTCGGTTTTCCGTCGGTTAATTCTGATCACATACCGACGAATTACCGACGGCATTCCCAGAAGTTGTCGGTTTTCCGTCGGTTATCGAATAAACAACCGACAAAAAACCGACGCGCCGCCCTTTTCAACAGGTCCTATGATTTTATTTCTTCCGGAACTGACAAATAACCGACAAAACTGATCACACTTATATTTAGGGATACAAATATAAAATCGTGTTATCAAAACAAGTAGTTTCTCAACTTCTATTGATGTTTCCAACTGCAATAGAAGTCATATCAACATTGAAGTAATATAAAATGGTAGTTTTTGTAAATTATAATGAAATGACTAACTAATGGTATAAGTGTTATGTATACTTATGTACATATATTTGTGATTTGCATTTTAAATTCTTAAAATGTTAAAAGAATGATATAAAAAGATTGTGAAACCTCTAAATTGGAGACTTAAATGGTAAATGCCCATCAAATAAGTCTAATTTTATTATACCCTAACCCCTATCTATACCCTAAACCCTGATTCCGTCAGTTTTGCATTGGTTTCTTCATATCTAAACCGACGCATTACCGACGGAACTCCCAGAAGCTGTCGGTTTTCTGTCGGTTAATATTTGATTCCAGTCAAACGGCCAATTAAATGGCATGCAAAAATTCGCGAGTCGTCAGTTTTTCGTCGGTTCTGCGAATTTATTTCCCCGTGTTTATTTTCCCCAAATAATTAAACACCGCGCCAATTAATATTTCATTATATTTTTTCCCTTCCGTCGGTTCTGGGAAATAAATATAACCTGCACACTCTTTCTTCTTCCCCACTTTCTTTTTCCCCATCTCTCTATCTCCCCGACGGTTTTCTCCCCATCTCTCCACCGGCGGTTTCTTCAACATTAAACCGGCGGATTTTCTCTCTCCCCCTCTACCAAAATCTCCTCCTTCTCCTCCTTCGATTAAATCTCCTCTTTCTCTATACTTCTACCAAAATCCGGTGAATTGATGTAAGATTTCTTCCTCTATGTGTAGATCATAGAGATTTGGTTAAGATTAGGTTTGTAAATTTGGTTTTTAGATATGTTAGGTGGTTAAGATTCGATTTATATGTGTTAGATTAGTAAGAATATTGCATAGTAATGATTTCTGGTGTATTTTAGGGTTTTATAAATTTATAAAATTAGTAGGATTTAAATAAAAACGAATGATTGGTGAATTTTTGGTGTATTTTAGGGTTTTATAAATTTATAAAATTAGTAGGATTTAAATAAAAATTATTACTAATTTAAGAATTATTACTAATTTATAAAATTATTAATATTTATTACTAATTTAAGAATTATTACAATTTAAGAATTATTACTAATTTAAGAATTATTACTAATTTATAAAATTAGTAGGATTTAAATAAAAATTATTACTAATTTTTGGTGAATTATATATTTTGTTACTAATTTATGAATTATTAAAAACGATTTGATTTTAGGGTTTGATTTTTGGTGAATTATATATTTTGTTACTAATCTATGAATTTATTTATTTTAGGATTTGTATATTGGGATTTTATTGAACTTATTGATTTTTTTCATATTTTGTTTGCAATTACAATTAATTTTATTATTGATTTTTTGTTTAATTTGTTAAATTTTTAATAATGTTTATTTAACATTTCTTTAATTTTCTTAAGGGATTATGGCGGAAATTATATGGCGAGTCAATTGGGCCGCTCGACCCAAGATCCGGCGGATAGAGCGAGTGGATCGCAATCCGCTACTCAGAGCGATACACCGATGCAACATTCTGTTCCACCAATGGAGATGAGTATGGAGGATTTCGTGTCGCAGTCGGGACGACACCGAATGACAGTTCTCGACCCTGATCTACAAGTACACAAATCTACATTGTAAGTCAATTTTAAGTTTTTCAATATTTGTTTTTAAATTAATGAAATTTGATAACTTCTAACATTTTTGTTTAATGTTTTTAGGTTTGGATATTCGCACAACGGAATTTCAAAATGTTACTTGTGAATGATGCAAGGACTCTTGAAGGCTCCCTATCCACAATTCAGTCTCTTGCCGCAAATGGAGAAAGATCTTTGGTTTAGACAATTTGCTGTAAGTAAATTTTTATTTATGATTTACGAATTTTATTTAATTTTAAATACTAACAAATTTTTTGTTTTATCTTTTTTAGCAAGAATTTACATGGGATAGAAACATAACGCATGAGGTTCGTGTGGCGTTTGAGGAGGACATTCAGACACACTATAGGAAGACTATCAACGAGTGGAAGAAAAGGTGGCGACAAGGGAAAGTATCAAGGGGGGTGAACGATGCAGTGTTCCAAGGGTTGCAGCTTCACCGGGAGAAACCGGAAACAGATGCAGCATCAAAGAAAAACTCTCAGAATCGGTTAAGCGACCGAAGTGGAAAAGGATTTGCTACACACAATTCTGGACCAGTGAGCTTCAAGACCCGTGAACAATAAGCTGTAAGTGTTTCAACTTCTTTTTATTTTATCTTTTATTTTTAATAATTTTCCAACTAATCTTGCTTTTTAAATTAATAATAGTTTGAGGAAACTGGTGTGCATCCTTCACATTTATATATCATGGAGCATATGCACACCAACAAAAAAAAACTAAACAAATACAAGATCCCGTTGCAAGAGAAGTTGTTGAGTCTTCGAGGAAGAGGATTGAGGAGTTTGCGGCAACCCAAGGATCGACTCCAGAAGACGTACCCACAGAGGTTATCAACAACATAGTTAGTGAGGTAATTTAAAAAATTTATTTTAAGTTAAATTTGATTTTTATGTTTATTATTAAAATTTACTAATTGTTTTCCATAACTTGCAGGAAGCACCAAAAAGAAAGGGTCGCATCTTTGGGTTAGGAAATCTATGTCAAAGTCAACGACCATCTGCTCGGTCTTGTGACATCGACCACGCCGCCCTCGAGGAATCTCTGAAGGAAAGGGATGAGCGGATTACAGCTTTGGAGAAGCAAATGTAAGAAGATCGAGAGGCGACCAAACGCAGTATGGAAGCTTTCAGACAGGAGATGCTTGGTCTAAGGATGAACCCGTCTCAAAACCCAAACCCGTAGATTTTTTTTTTTTCATATTTTGTATAATTTCAGAATTTAATATTTAAAATATTATTAATATTAATTAAAATTTTAATTATATTATTTCATTTTAAAGATTTAATATATTTAATTATTTTATAAAAAATATATTATTAAATCAAAAAAACTGAATAAACCGTCGGTTACTCGTCGGTTTCTAAAAGCAAACTCGTCGGTTTTCCGTCAGTTTTATATCCAATTATCCGTCGGTTTTTCGTCAGTTATTACGGACGGATTACCGACGACCCACAACCGAAGACTTACCGATGCCAAATCTGTCGGTTATTACTGACGCCGTACCGACGAGTATACCGACACAATTGTCATCGATATGTGGTCTGTACTCCGTCAGTAATTAACCGACAGAGGTGGCATCGGTAAGTCGTCGGTTTTGAGTCGTCAGTAATAACCGACGCAAAACCAACTTAATTCAATTACCGACCAAATAGAACCAACGAAATTTTGTCGTCGGTTTTCCGTCAGTTAGGCCTGTTACCGATGAAATAGCTTATCGGTAACAGGCTGTTTTCTTGTAGTGAATCATTACTCTTGTTCCACGGACTTGGGCTAGACACATCGACCGGAAACTCGTCTATGAATTTCAAAAGAGCATCCCTCTGGTCATGGCGGCAAAAGTGGAGCGTAGGAGAAGCAAGAGTGTGGATAAGGAGGAAGAAATAGATGGTAATAATACCATAAAAGCAATAACAATGGCTTCCATTCATCATACCTCTTTTTTGTAGAGTTTGTGTTGTAAGTAATGGTTTATGTTGTATGCTTCATTGGTTCTCTTTATGTAGAAGAAGAAGAAGAAGAAACTCCTTACTAAGTGGGGGCCGGCATGCATGTGACTTAGCAAGACTTGATTCAAGTGGCGTTGCTTTGCACGCAAGGATCTCTCCCATGGAACGACCAAAGATGTCGGAAGTTGTAAGGATGCTCGAAGGAGATGGGCTTGCAGAGAGATGGGACGAATGGCAAAAAGTTGAGATTTTGAGAGAAGAGATTGATTTGAGTCCAAATCCTAACTCTGATTGGATCGTTGATTCTACTTATAATTTGCATGCCGTTGAGTTATCTGGTCCAAGGTAAAAACTAAAATACAAATTTATAACTATTGAAAGAAGAATAATTTTTTTTTTTCGTTATAAGGGTAGGTAGTGTTAATTTACAGTGAGTTTTCGTTTTTTTTTTTTTTTTATGAAATGAAATGTCACTTGATGATATGAATATAAGCGTCTGCCAAATACGTTTATTACAAAAGCAATAAATAGAAAATTACAGACAGACACAAATGAGAGTCTTGGAGAAGACACCTAGCAATTATTCAGTACAAACACGAACAACAACATATGCTTATTAGAGGGACGGTAAGAAATGGGCTTGGCGAGCTCTTGTGGTGCCTCTAGTGGTGTCTCTGAGTTTTCTTGGACCAAACTTTTCTTCGAACCATTCCTGATTGCGTGAAGTGAAGATATATCCGATCACCAATCCACAGAAAACTCCAGGTCCATAGGCTATTGCAGCAGCTACCCAGTTGAACATTCGTTCCTCCGACTCTGACAATTCCTCTTGTTGTTGTGATGGTGTAGGATTCGGTACATGGGTTTTTCCACATATGTCTTCGAGACCGAAGAGTTTAGGGTTGTCCAAGAACGAAGAACATTCCTGCCTTTGAAACTGTGTGCCTCGTGGCACTGGACCTTGGAGCAGGTTATTGGAGAAGTTCATGTATGACAAAAATGTGAGTTTGTCAAGATCTTGAGGGATTTGACCTGACAGCTTGTTCCGGGATAGGTCTAATGCCTCGAGCTTTGTCAAATTTGCCAAGACTCGTGGGATACCACTTGTGAACGCGTTACCTGACAAGTTGAGAAGACGCAACTCCTTCAAGAAGGCAACGGATTCAGGGATTTTGCCATAAATTCTGTTTCCTGAAAAATCTATCGCTCTGAAATCTTGGTTGATCCGGTCAAATTTCAGGTGTACTCCTTTAATCACCATTTCCATCGATTGATAGATAATAGAATAATTCGCAAAATCATTCATGTACTGGCCATTTTCTTCGGTTAACGCGGTCATTTCACTCCAGCTGAAAAAATAGTAAGGTGGAAGAGTTCCACTCAAGTTGTTGTTTGATATATCAATGACTCTTAAGCTCTGAAACCCAATGGACATGGGGTTATGATACAATGGCCCGTAGAACTCGTTTGATCTGAGGATGAGAACATGTAATGATGGTAGAGATCCCAACCATGATGGAAACTTGTCTTTGAATTTGTTCCTTTCCGCATTCACAAGTATCAGGGCTTTGGAATTGACCAATGACTTTGGAAACTTTCCCTCGAGCTGGTTGCCACTAACGTCGAACAATCTTAAATCTGTAGCATTGGCAAACATATCTGGAAGAGTTCCACTGAAGTTGTTGTTCTGCAAACTTAGCTTTGTCAAATGAATACTTAAGCATGGAGGAATGGTGCCGTTGAAGAGATTGTCGGACAAATCTAACAAGCGTAAGCCTTCAAGCTTGCACATCCAAAGGGGAACTGGTCCTCGGAATGAATTCATACTCACATCGAACTGTTGCACCAGTGTTTCTTGTGAATATTCTCCAAAACTACTGAATTTATTCAGAGAAAGCCACACTGTCACCAACCCCAATAAGCTACTTGGTACTTCACCTTCCAACATGTTGTTGTTAAGGTTAATATAGTTAAGGTTGACTAACTTTGATATGGATCTAGGGATTGGTCCAGTGAGTTTGTTGTTGTTAAGATCTATCCGTATGAGGTTGACTAGCTTTGATATAGAACTAGGGATTGGCCCGGTGAGTTTGTTGTGGTTAAGATCTAACAGTTCTAGGTTGAGAAATTCAGAAATAGATTCCGGGATTGGACCATCGAATCTGTTATAATAAATGTATAGATACTGAAGTTTAGATGATGAAGATATATTTACAAATTCGATAGGTCCTGTGAATTGGTTTCCTCCCAAATCAACCCTTTGTAACGAAGAAATCGTGAACAATGATTTAGGGAAAGGCCCTAGAAATGAGTTTTCACTAACATCAAAAGAAACCAAGTTGTGGAATCCACTCATGTCAGATGGTAACGTGGATGTGAAGTTATTAGAGCTTATACTAAAAGAGGAAATCTTGGTTAAATTGGCAACGGAATTAGGAATATTGCCACTTAAGTTATTATTGCTAAGCCACATGACTCTTAGCTCTTTTAGGTTTCCGATGGAAGCCGGAACTTCACCTACCAGCTGATTATAACCAAGTTCAAGTTCTAAGAGTCCAGAAAGGTTTCCTAGTGAAGAAGGAATCTCTCCTATGAGACCATTAGTTCCAAGGCTAAGGTTTCTTAGCTGGTTTAGGTTGCCTATTGAAGCTGGAATCTCACCTACCAAACTATTGTAAGAAAGGTCAAGAAATGTGAGGCGAGAGAGGTTTCCTAGTGAAGAAGGAATCTCTCCTTGGAGATGGCAACTATTAAGGTCTAGGTGACCAAGATATGAGATTCTAAAAAGGCTACTATTAGTTTTCAAAGAGCTGTTGAGAGAGGTGTAACTAAGGTCGAGTGATATCACCTGGCCAGATTTATCATCGCACTTGACACCTTCCCAAAGACAGCAATCGCTGCTCGTATTCCACGGGCTTGGATTAGACTCATCGATGGGAAACTCGTCTCTGAATGCCAGAAGAGCGTCCCTCTGGTCGTGGCGGCAAACGTGGAGCGTAGGAGAAGCAAGAACAACGTGGATTAGGAGGGAGAAAAAGATGGTATTAATACCAGAAAAGTGAGAACAATGGCTTCGATACATCATATATATCTTTTCTTTTTTTGATTTTGTGTTGTAAGTAATGGGTTTATGAGTGCTTCATTTGTTTTCTTTAAAAAGAAGAGGAAGAAGAAGAAACTTCTTAGTGAGTCATGAGGCTGTAACTTAGTCTTTCCTCAGCTCTACGGATACGGTTGTTTTGTCTAAAGTCTTCCTCAGTAAATTAGGCCCACTTGTCTCAGAAACTTCCAGTAAACCATTGACTATTCAGCGTCCCTAAAATATATGTTAACGTTTTGCTATAGTGAAGATTGGCCACATAGTTTGGACAAAAACTGATAGCAAAATAAATGTGACCCAACAAATGCAGACCCGAAAGATGTACCTTAACCATTATACCTTTATATCGTTTATGCATTAATTATGACCATTTTTTTGTGAATATCACAATGCATTATTATGACGTTAAAAAGGAAAGAATCACAATGCATTACTAAATTGTTTTTTGTTTTTTGTTTTTTTTGTTTTTGATAACCCGCATTACTACATTGTTGGTGTGGTTTATCATGCATTTTCTATTTTCACTGGTTAGTCATGTGACAAACAACAGCTCATGTATATAAAGATTTATGTTTTTTTTTTTGAATGTTTTAACTCTTCTTTAAAATTATTCTTTAGATTATGTGGTCTTTGCTATTTTCCAGCACAAGATTAGTATTTTAGTACGGAAAATGTTTGGCAATATTCCCTTTATTTTGCTCTCTAATGTGTATATGCGGAAACTCATTGTTTCCTCGGAACGACTTGATATAATAACATTTACCAAAATGATCAGTCAAAGAGAAATAGAATGATCCTCTCTGGGTTCCTTCCCGAGTATCTTTTTATTCTGAAATATGGATATCTTATTTTCGCGAACAAACAAGATGGGTTTAACCGAGTCTCAAAGGGAATCATTCCCATGAATCTTCTGGTATATCTGGAAGGTCAGAAATGATAAGGTGTTCAACGAGAAAACAATATCCCTACGGTATACTCTCCAGATAGCAACCGTTGAGGCAAAGAGTTGGAGTACCACTAATCAAAGATAAGAGGAAGAAGAAGCACAAAATCTACATCAAAAGGGTGACTCACATAATTTATCTCCCCGGGACGTTCAAATCTCGACATGCCATGCCAGATCGATGCATCTTGGATTGATCATGGTCTGGTCAATGGATTAGGGTGGTGTCTAAGAGACTACACGGACCTCCTTACTTTCGGCATGAGAGGATGTAGAGAAAGCATATCGACACTGCATGTTGATTTCGACGGGCTGCTTTGGGCGATGGAATGTCTAAGCGAGAGGAGACTATACTTAGTGAGAATTGAGACGGACTATGCCAACCTGATTTCTATGACCACATATCCACTTGATTGGTCATCTTTCACTACGGAGCTTGACTGATTCACTATACTTAGACAATCTTTTATATATTTTAGTTTAGTTTATATCTCACGTAGTAGTAATGTCCGTGCCGATTCCATTGCAAAGAGAGCTCGAGCACGTGATTATGTATTTTGCCATGTAAGTCAGACATTTCCGTTTGTTGTGGCCCTTCAGGAAACCATATGATGGTGATTATTAAAAAAAAAAAAAAAAAGAGAAATAGAATTATTTGGGATAGTTGTTATGTTTTCAACTTTATTCAGTTGTGTTCTCATTAAAAAATAAAAATATTTACAAATAAAAGAATAATAAAACCCTCGAAAAAAAAATCTAAATTATGGTTTTTGTAGTTTTTTTCCAAAATTTGTTTCCCAAAACTTAGGAATATTCTCCTTCAACAACCCTTTCATCTTAGAAAATCTCCAACCCATCTCTACTTTGTTGAGAATAAACAAAACACTCTTATAATTATTTGTAAATCACTCACAATACAAAGTTTATAACTTAAGAAAGATCAAATCTCACACCACTCATTATTTTTATAAAACCTCACAAAACTCTTTGTTGCTTGATATTGCAACTTCTTTCTTGTACTCTCTCTTATATGTTTATGCTATGGGATGATTACAAACAATGAGAAGCTCACATATTTATAGGGTGTTTGAGGAGGAGGTTGGTGAAGTGTGAATAAGTGAGCCAAATTTGTTGACAACAAAACCATCCTCCATTTTTGACTTGTGTACCTCCTTCACCAACCTTCTTTCACCAACCTCCATGGTAAAACAATCTAGAAGCACATGTGAAAGTGATGATGAATTTCTTTCAACACTCCCCCTCATTATCAACTTTCCTTGTGCGTGTAGTCATTCCAAGTAATGTCCGAAATTCGATAACCTTTGATGCAGATAAGCTTTTCGTAAAGATATCTGCAACTTGATCTTCTGTCTTGACTGGCTTCATGACAATGTCTCCTTGAAGTACCTTTTCTCGCAAGAAATGATGATGTACCTCCACATGTTTGGTTCTAGCATGAAAAACAGGATTCTCTGCTAGACGGACTGCTGACAAGTTATCACAGTGTAACGGAACTCCATCTTCTATTGGCTGGTTTAAATCTTTCATGAGTTGAGTCAACCAGGCACACTCTTGTGCTGCCATCGCTCCTGCTCTATATTCTGCTTCAGTGGTTGAAAGCGAAACGGTAGGTTGTCTCTTACTGCACCAAGATATAGCTCCTGAACCAAGATTAAAAATATAACCTGTAGTTGACCTTCGAGTATCATGATCTCCAGCATAGTCGGCATCACAATAGCCGCTGATCTTACTTTGTACTCCTTTCTCGTAGAAGAGTCCCCAATCAATTGTGCCTTTAATATATCTCATGATCCTTTTAACGGCTTCAAGGTGTGGTTTCTTTGGTTTTTGCATGAACCTGCTGACAACGCCTACAGCAAAAGTTATATCTGGTCTGGAAAGAGTTAGATAGATAAGACTACCTACTATTTGCCGATACATTCTTGCATCATCCAAGTCCTTCCCATCATAGGCACACAACTTCAAGTTTGGCTCCATTGGTGTAGAGATTGGCTTGCACTCAGCTAACCCAAACTTCTGAATGAGATCTCTTGCATATTTCTGTTGACCAAGAAATATACCAGTTTTTGTTCTTTTAACTTCCAATCCTAGGAAGTGCTTCAGCTCACCAAGTTCTTTCATTTGAAATCGAACTGACAAGTTTTCCCTTGTCCTTTGAATCTCGCTCGTGTCATCTCCGGTGATGATTATATCATCTACGTATACAAGGACAACTGATAATTTTTCTCCTTGAACTTTCACGAACAAACTTGAATCTGCTGGGGCAACACGATAACCACTTTGGACCAAGAACTCAGCAATCTTTCCGTACCATGCTCTGGGTGCCTGCTTCAAACCATAGAGTGCCTTCTTCAACTTGCACACATACTCTGGTTTTTCTTGATTCACAAATCCTTGAGGTTGATCAATATAAATGTCACGATCAAGTTCTCCATGTAGAAAAGCATTTTTCACATCCATCTGCCATAATTTCCATGACTTACTTGCAGCTAGGGCTAGTAAAACACGAACTGTAGTTATCTTTGCCACTGGACTAAATGTCTCGTCATAGTCTATGCCATACTCCTGAGAAAATCCACGTACAACTAATCGAGCTTTGTATCGTTCGATCGTACCATCTGGGAGAGTTTTCAACTTGTAAACCCATTTGCAGGATATGGGTTTAACACCTTCAGGTTTAGGTACTAAATTCCAAGTTTGATTTTGCTTCAGTGCCAAAATCTCTTCTTCCATAGCCTTTCTCCATTCTTGACTCCGTGATGCCTCTTCAAAAGTAGCTGGTTCACTGATTTCAGCATAGGCAGCATTTATGTACTTTGGATTTTGTCGTCTTTCTCTTGTAGATCTTCGTAGTTGGGGTTGTAATGGCTCTAGTTGTTGTTCTTCTCGTTGACTAGTCTCCACTTCATCTGGTGTTTCATGAACACCTGTTCTCCAAGGGCTTCTCGACTTGGATCCTTCATTCAATTGAGCTGACGATGATTTTGGTTCTTCTGTATCGTCATTGTCTTGAGAAGATTCTAGTTGCAACTTCGTTTGTAATTTTTCTTGCAAATCATGTGTATCTGGTAACGCGACCTTGTTTGCCCACCATGAAGATGCCTCATCGAATACAACATTTCGTGAGATATATATCTTGTTTTTGTTGGGATCACAGCATCTCCAGCCTTTCTTTTGTTCGTCGTATCCAACAAAAATGCAGCGAATGGCCTTCTTGTCAAATTTCGTACGATCGTCATCGGCGATGAAAACATAACATACGCAACCAAATACTCTGAAGTAATTGACCGTTGGTTTCACATCATATAACTTCTGAAATGGTGAAACAAACTCCAGTCTTGGTTGTGGTATCCTATTGGTGATATAAACTGCCGTCTTCATGCATTCTGCCCAAAATCTTGTATCAACGTTCTTAGCATGTAGAAGACTTCTACATATTTCTGATAGATGCCGATTCTTCCTTTCGGCTACTCCATTTTGCTGTGGAGTTTTTGCACAAGTAAGTTGTCTCCGGATGTTCACCTCCTTGAGGTAATTGTTAAACTCATTTGAAGTATATTCTCCTCCATTATTAGTGCGTAGACACTTGATCTTTTTCCCGAGCTCACGTTCTACTTCGGTCTTGAATGCTTTAAATTTTTCTAAAGCTTCATCTTTATGCTTTAGAAAATAAACCCATACGTATCTTGAAAAATCATCAATAAAGGTTATCAAATATTGATAACCACGTGTTGATGGTTGTTTGAATTTTCCCATCAAGTCTGAATGAACCAGCTCCAATGGCTCCTTAGCTTTAAATTTTGACTCCTTGTAAGGCAATTGATGCGCCTTCCCATATTGACATCCCGCACATACAATCTCATGGTTAATCTCAAGTTGTGGGAGTCCTTTTAACATTGACTTCTACATCATAACTTTTAATTTGCTGTAATTGACATGTCCGAGCCGTGCATGCCACAAGTCGCCAGTGTCACTTCTCCTGGTCTTTTCAACGTAGGCTTCTTCGGCTGACATCACATAGATAGTCTTCATCTTTGGTCCTTCTACGAATGGTGTACCAATGACTTTTAAATCTCGATACACCTTCACGTCATCTGGGCCGAACAATACGTAGTTGCCTGCACTTGTCAGTTGAGGCACTGATAACAAATTCTTCTTCATCCCGGGAACATGATAAACACTTCGGAGTTGGAATTCTTCATGTCCATACTTCTGTGGTAGGTTTGTCTCGCCAACATGAGCTATCGGTAATTGTGTGTTATCAGCTGTTAGAATAACACGATCTCCATTGTATTTTGTGATGTTCATCAATTTTGACATATCTCCTGTCATATGATTGGAACAACCTGAATCAACGATCCAATCATTCTTGTAGTCGACTGAGTGATCACATACAGCGGTAAGTGCAAATTCCTCCGTTGGATATTGCTTTCGCCCTTCATCATGAGCCATTACTTCCTCCATAGAAAAAGAAGTTTCAAATTCCCAATCTTTTTCTCCATCGCCTTCATTCCTTGAAGATGTTGCAGCATTTCCTTCAATTTTCTTGGACCAGCAATTCCTTGCATAATGTCCCTTCTTGCCGCAGTTGTAACATTCATCGCTTTGATTATTATTTTGTTGCCATCGGTTTTGACCACCATGATTATTTTGAGCTCCTCGAGCTCCCCCTGAATGGAAACTTCTATCGTGGTTTCCTTGACCATCTCTTTCTTGCCCGTTGAATCTCCCGGTACCACGTCCGCGACCTCGACCTCGACCTCGACCTCGACCTCGTCCTTGTCGGCCATAATCATATACTTGCGTGCTTCTTCTATTGGTGAATAACGCTGTCTCTTCACCGTTGGTTGGTCGGCTGAGTGTGGGTTTATCTAGATCCTCCTCATTGATTAGCAAATTCTCTAGATCTGCTAAAGTTGGCTCGGTAGCCCATCCCCGAGTCGCCGTGATAATACTCTTGTATTCCGGCTTAAGACCGTGAATGATAATTCTTTTCATCCTGGTCAGTGTAATTCCATTTTCAGGATCTAGCTTAGAAATCTCATCACAAAGAGATTTCACCTTTGAAAAATATTGACTCACGGACATATTCTTCTGGGAGATTGACAAAAGCTCATTTTCAAGCCTTTGTAATTTTGCGTCATTCTTCTTTGCAAAAATTGACGTTAATATATCCCAAGCTTCCTTTGGCGTTCGGGCATCTTTGATCCGTTGTAAGAAGTCTTCTTCTACAGCTACGGTTAAAGCGTACATGGCTTTACCCGCTTTAACTTTCCACTTCTTTAAGGCGTCGGAATCACCTGTTGGTCTTTGCGGTACAACGTCTGGACGTACCGGTGTTGAGGTTGAGGTGTCAGAAGTCGTGTCTGTGCTTCTTGCTTCTCTTGGTGGTGTCGTCTCAGCTCCGTTCACGATATCCCATAAATCTTGCCCGAGCAAATAAAACTTCATACGAGTACTCCATGACCCATAATTGTTGTTATTGAGCTTCTCAATAGAGGTAGTAAAATCCGCCATGATTTTAACAAAGCTTCCAAATAACAACCAAATATATGAGTTAGTCGGATCGACTTCGCTCTGATACCAAATGTTGAGAATAAACAAAACACTCTTATAATTATTTGTAAATCACTCACAATACAAAGTTTATAACTTAAGAAATATCAAATCTCACACCACTCATTATTTTTATAAAACCTCACAAAACTCTTTGTTGCTTGATATTGCAACTTCTTTCTTGTACTCTCTCTTATATGTTTATGCTATGGGATGATTACAAACAATGAGAAGCTCACATATTTATAGGGTGTTTGAGGAGGAGGTTGGTGAAGTGTGAATAAGTGAGCCAAATTTGTTGACAACAAAACCATCCTCCATTTTTGACTTGTGTACCTCCTTCACCAACCTTCTTTCACCAACCTCCATGGTAAAACAATCTAGAAGCACATGTGAAAGTGATGATGAATTTCTTTCAACATACTTTTCACTCTAAAATAGAATTTATAGTCAAATTTCCTCCAATCCATTTTTATTTTCAATTCTAAAATAAAGATGGTTATTTTTTGCTCTATATTTGAAGGAAAAAATAGATGATTTTTTTGGCTTATCCTAAAATAGAGTCAAAAATAGCATTGCTTTAAAATAGAGTCATACATTGAAGAGAAAATAGAAAAATGCTATTTTAAAGTAAAAATAGAAAAATAAATTGGAGATGCTCTAGACAAACCGAAATAAAATACAAATGAAAATTTATTAAAAAAGACTTATTTTCGTTATAAGAGTAGGTAGTATTTTGACCGTTGGGTTTTCGTCTTATTTTCTTATGAAATGAAACAAAACTAGCATTCAAAGATTTGTAATTTTGCATAAGTTGCGTTCGATAAAAGAAAAAAAGAAAATATAATCTCAAGATTTGTTAAGATTATGTCTACTGTACACACGGTATACATCCTAAAGTCTGCTATTATAACTGGTGGCTATACAAAAACCAAAATAAAATAAAAAAATTGATTGACTCCTCCGAAGTCTGAACAGAAGCCTATGTGAATTGGGAAATAATGATTCCACGTGTGTGAAAAGAAAATGTGAGACAAATTATGGGGTAGTGTACGACAGTGAAAGCGAATGAGTCTTTGGCCCTATATCAATTTCAAAGAGACAGAGAAAAGTAGATGATAAGGAGATACAAGTGGAATTCGGTTTATTTTTACAAGTCTTGGTCAATGAATTGTGTCAAATTCCTCCACATAGTCGTAAACTATTAACTCATTGAAACCTCTCCACCCTAAAATCTAACAGTTTCTTGCCTCGGAAGTCAACTCCACAGCTGCTAGGGTTAGGGTAAACCTCAAACGGCGACGGCTACTACTCCTATTCCTTCTTGCCCTACCTAGAACTGCCTCGGATCTGGTCCTTCCTAGCCGAATCCCGACACAAACCATCTATTACGAACAAGGCTCTAATTGTGATTTTTTTGAGGTTGGTGTTTGGTCATGTAGTCAAGATTGGCATCTACACATGAATATTAGGCTGTGTACTTACTTCGAGTTTCGACTCCCACACTTACCTGGGTCCTCTAGCTTTTTTATGGTTTTGTTTTGTAGCACAGCACTACAATTTCTACTTACAATCATGGCGCTCTGCTCTGAGGGAATCCTTCCAGCAACCAAACCTTTCACATACTTCTTCATGGATGGCATCATCTGAATCGCATCTGCCAGTGTCAACTTAACCGTCAAATCTTCCAACATTTCCTTACATTTTGCCTCCTCTAAATCCTTCTGCGATTTCCTTGGAGGTACTGGGTAAGGGACAGGGGGTTTGTAAACACGAGCCCGCACCCTATCAACAATATCATTTGGGCGTACCACTGTAGAAGAAGGTTCAGCAACCTCTTTATCAATCTCTGTTTCGGGAACAGGTGCTCCCTCATCTGGTGCAGGTGCTCCAGGAACAGGAGCAGGTGCTCCTTCTGGGCAGTTTTCAGCTTCTGCCCTTACGACTCCAGGTAAAGTTCTCCCACTTCTCAGCTCTATGGCATTCACAAATTTCCTTGGGTTTGCATCAGTTTTACCAGGCAATACTCTCTGTGGTCTCTTAATTGCTTCTGGCGTCTGAGCAACTTGTGTGTCGAGTTTCTTTACGTGGTTACAAACTGCTTCGAGCCGACCATTAAGGTCCAAGTACATACCATCCACCTTCGTGTTGATCTCAGTGGCAAACTTTTGCTGGTTTGTCAATATCTGCCGCACCATACCTTTCAACTCATCTTGAGAACAGCTCCCAGAGCTTGCAGAAGCCTGAAAGTTCGAAAACTGCGGTTTCTGACCTTGAAAAATGATAAATGATTTACCTTGGAAGTTTTGGGGGAATGATTTCTGGAAACTCTGATCTTGAGGTTTCGTGGTTTGGGGTTGGTTTGTTGTGGATAAACTTGGTCCTGGGGGTTTTCAACATTCGTGCTTCGATAGGAGAAATTCGGATGATTCCTGTAGTTCTGGTTGAACTCTCGGTTTCGCACAAAACCTTGCCCATTAACGTAACTGACCTCCTGCTGATCATTATCTCCTTCCTCAACCATCTCTTCAGCTAGTTGCTCGCCATTCTCATCAGCAAAATGAACCATCCTCTGGTTCGCCTTGAGCAGCAAATTGATCTTGGCCGTAAGGTCATCGATCTTAGCAGAATCCGTTCCATTGGATTTTGTAGTCCTGTCATACTCCTAGGACTTGTTACTTGAACTTGCAGGCAAGTTCTCAATCAGCTTATACGCACCCTCTTTGGTTTTGGTCATAAAATCACCATCGCTAGCAGCATTAAGCGCGTTCCTATAATCCCAGTCCACACCATCATAGAAAATCCCCAGCAGGTTTACATCGGTGAACCCATGGTGTGGGCACTCTCTCTTGTACTCCTTAAACCTTTCCCAAGCCTCACAGAAGGACTCTCCGGAATGTTGTTGGAAAGAAGAGATTTTGTTCCTTAGGCTCGCGGTTTTAGACTTAGTGTAGAAGTGGTCCAAAAACGCAGCTCTACATTGCGCCCAAGTCGAAATAGATCCAGCAGGTAGAGACTTAAGCCAACGCGAAGCCTTATCCGCGAGCGAGAAGGGAAAAAGCTTGCACTTCACGAAATCCGGGTTCATCCCATTAGAGCTCGTCGTGGAGCAAATCTCCTCGAAGTTCTCTATGTGGTCCATCGGAATTTTCGCGGCCAAAACAATGGAACAAGTGCTGCTTAACCAGCGATATCATCTGTGGTTTGATCTCATAGTCGTTCCTTTCAACAGCGGGGGGAACTATTGCAGCTCGGTTCCGGTAGTAGGCATGGGGATTGTCCATATCCCCTATGGTTCGTTGTTGCTACAGTTCACGCGCGTACTGCTGTTGCATATGAGCCATCTGCTCTTGCAACCTTTGCAGCTCAACTGCCATGTCGTTGTCGCCTTGATCGGCCATATCAGCGGGATTAGGCCTTTGTCGTCTGTTTTCTCGTTTTAGTCTCGCAAGTTCGGTGTTACTCAAGGTGACGAGGGGAGTTTGAAGATTTCTCCTTGTTGCTCTTGAGTTCATACACCTGAAACACACGCAAAAACAAACAAAAGAACGAGATTCGTGCTTAGTCTAAAATCGTAAACGAGAAATAGAGGTATCGAGTTGGTCCCCGTCGCAACGGCGCCAATTTGATGAAAATTAGATTATAGTCCTTTATCCGGTTTCAAAGAATAAAACCTAGAATCACTAATCAATGTAGAATAGTGAGGTTCGTTAAGGGACCAGCAATACGCTCTAATTCTATGGAATACAATCTCAGCTAAGCGATTCAAGTTGGATTTGAATGTCACAAATTAACAAGTAAATAAAACGAAACAAAAGGTAAAATCGGTTGTAAACAATAGATGGAAAGCGTTAGATCAAGGGATAATTCTCAGGGATTCGAGTATCAGGAACCAAGCAATTATTCAGGTATGCGATTACGACCAAGTCTCGAACTCAACCATAAATATAAGGAGATCCACTTTCGTGGCATCTACAACTTTAACAATCAATCTAACACCTTAACTGTCGTTGAGATTATAAAGATTATCAAGCATTAGGCGATTAGGGTTGATATGTTCACGAGTTACCCTAACTTCAACTTTCGTTGGCTAAGGACCAAATCGCCCACCTAAGTCAATTTCAGCAATTTACAAATTTTTGATAAGTAAATTTAACCTAAGATCAAAGGCTAGGTGATCAATCTAACCTAGGCAATATGATCGACAAAAGGTGGAGACTATCGAATGAATATTTAAAACCTATCTATGCTTAGTTCATGAATCAAATCCCATCGAAAACCCTTAACCTAACAAGTGGATTACTCGCTCATGATCAAGCAAACAACAGCAGCAAGAGACATGATAAACTGCATTGAAATCGATATATAAAAGAGTAGGGTTTAAGAAAACTTCAATAAGTATATGGAAGACAAATCTCCAAGCTTACAAACTCTCTCAAAACAAGTGTATAATCTCTCTCACTCTCTCGTTGTGTGCTTGTTGGCTCCTGTGTTGTGTGTGGCGTCCTTCTCTCAAAAGAATCAGAGAAAAGCATATTTAAAGGCCCACGACGGCTGGCCCAAAGTTAGGGTGCAAAATTAGGGTTTTTGCAAAAAGCCCATAAGTGGAATCTGCTGGGAGCGGGTGCTCCCTCTTCTATACTAGGTGCTCCCTTCTCCAGAATGTTCAAAAAGGGTCCAACTTCATTCTTTTTTAGTCAAATCCAATTGCAAACCCCAGTCATTGCTTCCAGCACTTTTGTACCTAGAATGACTCGATAGAAAGTGAAAGACTCGATAAAAGCCTACAAAACAAGGGTTAGAATACGCTAAAAACGCATTATATCACCAAGGTAAACTAAAATACAAATTTGTAACTATTGAAAGAAGAATAATTTTTGTTTTTCGTTATAAAGGTAGGTAGTGTTAATTTACAGTGAGTTTTCGTTTTTTTTTTTTTTATGAAATGAAATGTCACTTGATGATATGAATATAAGCGTCTGCTAAATACGTTTATTACAAAACCAATAAATAGAAAATTACAGACAGACACAAATGAGAGTCTTGGAGAAGACACCTAGCAATTATTCAGTACAAACACGAACAACAACATATGCTTATTAGAGGGACGGTAAGAAATGGGCTTGGCGAGCTCTTGTGGTGCCTCTAGTGGTGTCTCTGAGTTTTCTTGGACCAAACTTTTCTTCGAACCACTCCTGATTGCGTGAAGTGAAGATATATCCGATCACCAATCCACAGAAAACTCCAGGTCCATAAGCTATTGCAGCAGCTACCCAGCTGAACATTCGTTCCTCTGACTCTGACATTTCCTCATGTTGTTGTGATGGTGTAGGATTCGGAACATGGGTTTTTCCACATATATCTTCGAGACCGAAGAGTTTAGGGTTGTCCAAGAACGAAGAACATTCCTGCCTTTGAAACTGTGTGCCTCGTGGCACTGGACCTTGGAGCAGGTTATTGGAGAAGTTCATGTATGACAAAAATGAGAGTTTGTCAAGATCTTGAGGGATTTGACCTGACAGCTTGTTCCGGGATAGGTCTAATGTCTCGAGCTTTGTCAAATTTGCCAAGACTCGTGGGATACCGCTTTTGAACGCGTTACCTGACAAGTTGAGAAGACGCAACTCCTTCAAGAAGGCAACGGATTCAGGGATTTTGCCATAAATTCTGTTTCCAGACAAATCAATCGCTCTGAAGTCCAGTAGGATTCGCTCAAAGCTCGTCTCTACTCCTTTATTCACCATATTCATGGACTGATAGATACGAGAATAACTCGCAAGATCATTCATGTACATACTATTTTCTTCGGTTGGTGTGGTCATTGCACGCCAGTTGGAAAAATAGTGAGGTGGGAGAGTTCCAGTAAAGTCATTCTGTGAAATATCAATGACTCTTAAACTCTCAAACCCAATGGTCATATGGCGATGATACAGCGGCCCATAGAACTCGTTTGATCTTAGGATGAGAACATGTAATGATGGCAGAGATCTCAACCATGATGGAAACTTGTCTTTGAATTTGTTGCTTTCCACATTCACAAGTTCCAAAGCTTTGCAATTGATCAAGGACTTTGGAAGATTTCCCTCCAGCTGGTTGCGACTAACATCTAATGATGTTAACACGGTACCATTGGCAAATATATTTGAAAGAGTTCCACTGAACCTATTGTTCCGCAAACTTAGCTTTGTCAAATCAAAAGTGAGATTCCTTAAACATGAAGGGATCGAGCCGTTGAAGAGATTATTGGACAGATCTAAGAAGCGTAACCCTTTAAGCTTGCAGATCCAAAGAGGAAATGGTTCTTGGAATGAATTTGAACTCATATCCAACTGTTGTATCAGTGTTTCTTGTGAATACTTTTCAAAACTACTAAATGAATTACGAGCAAGCCACACCGTCACCAATCTCCATAAGCAACTTGGTACTTCACCTTCCAACATGTTGTCGGAAAGATTAAGATAATAAAGGTTGACTAACTTTGATATAGATCTAGGGATTGTTCCAGAGAGTTTGTTTCTGTTAAGATGTAACTGTCGGAGGTTGACTAGCTTTGATATAGATCTAGGTATTGGCCCACTGAAATTGTTGATGTTAAGATGTAATTCTTCGAGGTTGACTAGCTTTGATATAGATCTAGGGATTGTTCCAGTGATATTGCTGCACTGAAGATGTAACAACTTGAGATTGAGAAATTTAGATATGGATTCCGGGATTGGACCATCGAATCTGTTATACGTAAGGTATAGATACTGAAGTTTAGATGATGAAGATATATTCACAAATTCGATAGGTCCCGTGAATTGGTTTCCTCCCAAATCAACCCTTTGTAACGAAGAAATCGTGAACAATGATTTAGGGAAAAGCCCTAGAAATGAGTTTTCACTAACATCAAAAGAAACCAAGTTGTGGAATCCACTCATGTCAGATGGTAGCGTGGATGTGAAGTTATTAGAGGTGATGCTAAAATAGGAAAGCTTGGTTAAATTGACAAAGGAAATAGGAATATTGCCACTTAAACTGTTATTACCAAGCCACATGACTCTTAGCTCCTTTAGGTTTCCGATGGAAGCCGGAACTTCACCTACCAGCTGATTATAACCAAGTTCAAGTTCTAAGAGTCCAGAAAGGTTTCCTAGTGAAGAAGGAATCTCTCCTATGAGACCATTAGTTCCAAGGCTAAGGTTTCTTAGCTGGTTTAGGTTGCCTATTGAAGCTGGAATCTCACCTACCAAACTATTGTAAGAAAGGTCAAGAAATGTGAGGCGAGAGAGGTTTCCTAGTGAAGAAGGAATCTCTCCTTGGAGATGGCAACTATTAAGGTCTAGGTGACCAAGATATGAGATTCTAAAAAGGCTACTATTAGTTTTCAAAGAGCTGTTGAGAGAGGTGTAACTAAGGTCGAGTGATATCACCTGGCCAGATTTATCATCGCACTTGACACCTTCCCAAAGACAGCAATCGCTGCTCGTATTCCACGGGCTTGGATTAGACTCATCGATGGGAAACTCGTCTCTGAATGCCAGAAGAGCGTCCCTCTGGTCGTGGCGGCAAACGTGGAGCGTAGGAGAAGCAAGAACAACGTGGATTAGGAGGGAGAAAAAGATGGTATTAATACCAGAAAAGTGAGAACAATGGCTTCGATACATCATATATATCTTTTCTTTTTTTGAGTTTGTGTTGTAAGTATATGGCTTTCTGTGTGCTCTCTTTAAGAAGAAGATTAAACTCCTTAATCCTGGTGCTGTGACTTAGCAAGTCTTGCGTCAACTCCTCGGGTACGGTTGATTTGTCTTGGTCTTGGTCAATAGAAATAAAAATGTCCTTGTTATGTATAGTAGTCAATTTTATTTAAGAAATAATGTTTCGATGTATCTGACTTTTACTGTAAGTGTATGAGAGACAATTATGGTGGGTATTGTACGATAGTGAAAGCGAATGACTCTTTGGCTCTACATCAATTATTTCAAAGGAACAGAGAAAAATAGATGATAAAAGTGGAATTGGGTTGATTTGTATAAGTCTTGGTCAATGAAACACTTGTCTCAAAAATCTCCACATAAACCATTAACTCATTGAAGCCTCTCCACCCTAAAATACAGCAGTTTCTTGCCCCGGAAGTCAACTCCACAGCGACTAGAGTTTGCCTCAAACGGCCGCGGCTACTACTTTTGCTTCTTCTCAGACGTTTCTTGCTCTTGAACTGCCTCGGATCTGGTCCTTCTAAGCTGAATTGTAGCCCAAACCATCTCTATTATGACCAAGGCTCTAATTATTAGTGATGTTTTTTAATACACATGAATATTGCGCTGTGTACTTTTGGCTTGTACTTTTGAACAACGTGAAAAAAGGTGATGAAGAAGAGAAAACTGTGCCGTCGCAACCGTGATTGGAGTAGTGATCGCACCTATCGCTGAAATTTCCAGCGACAAAAGTATTGCCAATAACTAGTAGCTCGTCTTGTATTGTTATTGCCGGCGTTATTTATCTCCACAACCTTACATCCCAAGGAACATATGTTAACCGCCTTTTTTTTTTTGTCGTACGACTATGAAAAGAACATGCCTTTTGTGATGCAAAGAAAACTTTTCAGAAGAAAATGGAGATGTCATGGGATTAGCTTCTTCCACCATATAAACTTTTATTACAGCTTCAGGTTGTTTCTCTCTTTCTCAAATTGTGTAAAGTTTGTTCTGTTTTTTTTTTTTTTTTTTTTTGAGAAAGTATGTTCTGCTTTCTTTGTTCCACCATACTATATTCTTTGACGTGAAAAGAAGAAGAGAAATCACCATTACATCTTGATTATCAAATACCACCAAAGACGTTTATTACAAAAACCATTACATCTTGACAAAAACAAAAGACAACACCATTAAATAAAAATTACAAACAAATTAAAAACAAACGAGGTCTTTTGGAGATCACACCTGGCATATTCAGTACAAAGACGAACAAGATGTTTATTAGAGAGAGTGCACGAGATGGGCTTAGCGAGCTCTTGTGGTGACTCTGACTTTTCTCCGACCAAACTTTTCTGTGAACCACTCTTGATAGTGTGAAGTAAAGATATGTCTGATCACCAATCCGCAGAACATTTGTTCATAGGCTATTGCAGCTGCTATCCAATTGAACATTTGTTCCTGCGACTCTGCAAGTTCCTCCGGGTGTTGTGATGGTGTAGGATTCGGAACATGGGTTTCTCCACATATATCTTCGAGACCATGAAGTCTAGGGTTGTCCATGAATGAAGAACATTTCTGCCTTTGAAACTGTGTGCCTCGTGGCACTGGACCTTGGAGAAGGTTATGAGAGAAGTTCATGTAAGACAGGAAGGTGAGTTTCCCAAGATCTTGAGGGATTTGACCTGACAACTTGTTCCGGGATAGGTCTAATGACTCAAGATTTGTCAAATTTGCCAAGAACCGTGGGATATCGCTTGTGAATGCATTACTTGATAAGTTGAGAAGACGCAATGCCTTCAAGAAGCCAATAGATTTTGGGATTTTGCCGTAAATTTTGTTTCCAGACAAATCAATGGCTCTGAAGTCTTGTCTGATTCGCGCAAAGCTCGTCTCCACTCCTTTATTCACCATTTCCAACGACTGATAGAAAGTCGAATAACTCGTAATATTTCCCATGTACCGGTTATATTCTTCGGTTAATGGGGTCATTTCACGCCAGTTGGAAAAATAGTAAGGTGGAAGAGTTCCAGTGAAGCCATTATGTGATAAATCGATGATTCTTAAACTCCGAAAAGCATTGGACACGTGGCGTTGATACAACGCCCCGTAGAACTCATTAGACCAGAGGCTGAGAACATGTAATATGTTGGCAGAGATCCTACCCAAGATGGGAACTTGTCTCTGAATTTGTTTCTTTCCACATTCATAAATTCCAAAGCGTTGCAATTGATCAAGGACTTTGGAAACTTTCCCTCCAGTTGGTTGCGACTTACGTCGAATGTTCTTAACTCGGTAGCATTAGCGAATATATCTGGAAGGATTCCACTGAAACTGCTGTTACGCAGATTCATGTCTGTCAAAGAATCAGTGAGATTCCTTAAACATGAAGGAATGGAGCCGTTGAAGAGATTGTTGGACAAATCTAAGAGCATGTTTATCAATGATACTGATAGAGTATCATTGATTAAACAAATATTATTATCTGTGATACTCAGCTGATTTATCTTCAAAAGTTTCAGCCAGCTGAGACTTTAGAAGAGTATCATAGCGACGTGGCACGATACAATAGGTCTGAAATTAAATTTATTTTTTTTTGGCTAAATAGTGAATATTAATGATACCCAAATGGGTTTTATGGATAAACATGGTCTAAGAAGATTAATTCTTTGGGGAAATGGTCCTTGGAATGAATTTGAATTCAGATCCAACACTCTGATCAGTGTTTGTGGTAACGAGTTCTCCAAAATGCTGAAAGAGTTGTGAGAAAGCATCACGGCCACCAATCTCCATAAGAAACTTGGTACTTCACCTTCCACGTTGTTGTTGGAAAGATCAAGATACTCTAGGTTGACTAGCTTTAATGTAGACCTAGGGATTGGCCCAGTGAATTTGTTGTTGTTATCGTATAATGCTTCGAGGTCGAGAAATTCAGACATGGATTCTGGGATTGGGCCATCGAATCTGTTACGGGCAAGGGATAGATACTGAAGCTTAGATGATGAAGAAGATGTTTTTGACTATGTTCGAATTCGAACAAGGAGAAACAAACAAAAGTTCTTATGTGGATTTCACGTATTCTACAGATATGCCTACAAATATCGCCAATATGATGGGCATTCGAACTCGATTTTGTGATAGAACAATGCATCAACAATTGAAAGATGATCTGGTTGAGCATATATGGCAAAAATTTGGACCACGTCAAGATTAGAAATAAGCGTTTCTTTCCGTTTATGATTTGAAAATCTATATTTTAAATGTTTTTATGTCATGTATGTTTGAAATTTTATTAAATGCAATATATTTTCATTTTTGTCAATGTACTATATTTATAAATTTTGAGAAAATAAATTCAATTTAAAATAAAATATTAATTTTTTTTTTATTAAGACGCCCTAATGGGGTTCTACCATTGGAGTTACATTTACATTAAAACTTATTAAAAGAGTTCTTAAACTATTTGATCTAAAATATATAATAAAAAAATGGTTTAGAAACGCATGAGAGGTTATCTCATCGAACATGCTCTTAAGCTGTTATTGCCAAGCCACATGGTTCTTAGCTCCTTTAGGTTTTCGATGGTATCCGGAACTTCACCTACCAAATGATTATACCCAAGTTCAAGTTTTAAGAGACGAGAAAGGTTTCCTAGTGAAGAAGGAATCTCTCCTATGAGATTGTTGACCCCAAGGCTAAGGTTTCTGAGCTGGTTTAGATCGCCTAGTGAACCCGGAATCTCACCTACCAATCCATTATAAGAAAGGTCAAGAAGTGTGAGACGAGAAAGGTTTCCTAGTGAAGAAGGAATTTCTCCTTGGAGATGGCAATCGTTAAGGTTTAGGTGACGAAGATATTGGAGCCTAAAAAGGCTACTATTAGTTTTCAAAGAGCTGTTGAGAAAAGTGTGACTAATGTTGAGTGATATCACCTGGCCAGATTTACCATCGCACGTGACACCTTCCCAAAAACAGCAATCATTACTCTTGTTCCACGGACTTGGGCTAGACGCATCGACCGGAAACTCGTCTATGAATTTCAAAAGAGCATCCCTCTGGTCATGGCGGCAAAAGTGGAGCGTAGGAGAAGCAAGAGTGTGGATAAGGAGGAAGAAAAAGATGGTAATAATACCATAAAAGCAATAACGATGGCTTCCAGTCATCATCTCTCTTTTTTGTAGAGTTTGTGTTGTAAGCAGTGGCGGAGCTAGATAAGAAAGAGTGTGGTCAATTGACCCCATAACTTTTATAAAATTTTGTTTGTGCATGTTCTGAGTTAGTGACATTTGGATGATTTGGTATACCATGACATGTGTTCAACCCCTCTTTTTGGAACCTTTTTAATTATTATTTTTCCATCTAATTACTGATTTGTTTTTTCTTACATGTGTTAACAATTATTGACCCCCATAAAAACAATTCTTGGCTCCGCCACTGGTTGTAAGTAGTGGGTTATGTTGTATGCTTCATTGGTTCTCTTTATGTAGAAGAAGAAGAAGAAACTCCTTACTAAGTGGGGGCCGGCATGCATGTGACTTAGCAAGACTTGCTTCATTTCGTCGAATTCGTTTGTTTTTTCCCCTAAAGTCTTGGTCAATGAATTGTGGCACTGTCTCAAAACTTTCTCCACGTAAACCACTCTCTCCAAATATTATTTTCTTTTTAATTCGCTATTATCATTGGTTAAATGGAGAACTCATTCAATCCTCTCCAAACTAAAAATGGCTTTTATTCAATAACAATGGCTTCGATTAGTCATCTCTCTTTATTGAGTTTGTGTTGTAAGTAAAGGCTTTATGTGTGTTTCATTGGTTCTCTTTAAGAAGAAGATGAAGAAACTTCTTAGCGAGTGAGGCTGTGACTTATCAAGTCTTGCGTCAACTCTTCGAATAAGATTGTTTTTTCTAAAGTCTTCGTCAAGTCTTGTCTCAGAAACTTCCAATGGCTCATTCATTCCTCCCTAAGTATCTCTTAACGTGTAAAACTTCTAAGTTTTACTTTAAAAAAAAAAAAATATATATATATATATATATATACAGTTGCTAAACTACACGAACTATCGGTCAATTTATGTTTAACAGTTAGTTTGGATTAAAAAGTAATAGCAAAATAAAATGCAGACCCGAAAGGTTTATATGAGGTTAATTAGTTTTTTTTTTTTAACCGGTAAGTTCAAGCATTTTAAAGATTTGTAATTTTTGGAAGTTGTGCTAAGAAAAAATGTAATATAATCTAAAGTTTTGTGTAAGATTATGTCTAATGTAAGAACAATGTATACATCCAAAAACATTGATTCCTTTTTTTGTTAGTTTTTCAACATTTTGAGAAAAGGTAAAGTCAACTCTAGTTGAAAAAGTTGCATAGATGAATTTTCAACCATTTGACTAAGACATTTTCTTTTTAAAAACATTATATACGAGTTAGTGTTCAATTTTATGCGTTATACAACCATTTGGGATTAGATTTCAAGTCGAAAATTTAGCGGATTGACTGATCATATGATCATCTAGATTATCCGAATCATTTCATTTGAATAATTAAAAAAGAATATCTAATTAACTTCTCAAAAACTTCTAAAAAATTATGCTAAATTATCCAAACTTTTATAACATCATCCAAAATTACATGTATTTGACTGAAACTACTTGGACCTACAATCAGCTTTCAAGTAATGGTACCATTTATTGGATCTTTTTACTCGTTATTGCCCAATTTTTTACCGGATATAAAGAAGCCCAGTGCACAGCCCATTTGGCACTTTGTTGGAAAGAAAAAACAAATAGCAAGCAAAAGGTTTTTGTAGTCTGGTTCCATCGGCGTGACACGTCACGACTCTCTCTCCGCCGCATCGTCGTGCTTTTTCTGTGGCGGTAATACAGTGATGAATAATCAATCAATGGAAGAAGAAGAAGAAGATGAAGGAGAGGTTTTCCTCGGCGAATCCGATGTTCTCCATGAATTCGATGTCGACGGAGAAGGTTTTTTTCTTTTCTATATCCATCTCTCTCTCTCTCTCTGCTTCTTCTTCTTCTTCAATTTCATGACCTTTTTATTCTATTGTCGATTCAGATCTTCCTGACGCAGATGATGATTATAACGACGCCAATAACGATGGGGAAGAATTTGATGAAAACGATGACTCTGTTCACACATTCACTGGTCACAAAGGTAATGCTTGTTTTTGTATAAGCTCTTCATTTCTGTGAACTAAGAAGGGTTTTGTTGTTTTTACAGGTGAGCTTTATGCAGTAGCTTGTAGCCCAAAAGATCCTAGTCTTGTTGCAACTGGTGGTGGTGATGATAAAGCCTTTCTATGGAGAATTGGTAATGGAGATTGGGCTGCTGAGCTTCCAGGTCACAAGGACTCTGTTTCTTGTTTAGCTTTTAGCTTTGATGGACAGTTAGTTGCATCTGGAGGATTAGATGGTGTTGTTCAGATCTTTGATGCTTCGTCAGGAGATCTGAAATGTGTTTTGGACGGTCCCGGTGGTGGAATCGAGGTATTTAAAGAAACTTGTGCTTGATAAAAGAAAACAACACAATGAGGGTTCATGTATCAGATTGTGTTACTGTGTGATTTTTATTCCAGTGGGTTAGATGGCATCCGAGAGGACACGTTGTGTTGGCTGGATCAGAAGATTGTTCTTTATGGATGTGGAATGCTGATAAAGGAGCCTATCTTAATATGTTTTCGGGACATAATCAAAACGTTACTTGCGGTGACTTCACTCCTGACGGTATTAATACAAGCTTCTGACTAGTATGCTATGTTGGATTGTCTTTAAGTGTTGCCTATTTTCATTCAGTTGTGTGTGGATACTGTAGGTAAACTAATCTGTACTGGCTCTGATGATGCGAGTTTGATTGTATGGAACCCAAAAACTTGCGAAAGCATTCATGTGGTTAAAGGTATGCAAAACTCACTTCCCTCGTTCGGTTTACATGTTACTGTTATGACTGGTGTGAAACGCTAACCTCTGATTTCTTGTAGGTCATCCTTATCATACGGAAGGGTTGACATGTTTGGACATTAACTCGAACTCAAGCCTCGCTATCAGTGGCTCGAAAGACGGTTCTCTTCACATTGTGAATATAGTCACCGGAAAGGTTTGGTCTATTGTCTTATGTTCGTTACTCGTGTTATCAAGCTTTTTACAGGATTGGTTTATGATCTTATATTATCTCAATTAGCAAGTGTTACTGCTTATCTATATACCAAATGATTTTCTTTTTTAAACCTGCGTTATAGAACCTTTGGTGTCCCAGAAGAAATCTTTGTGACTTTTGCATTATTATCGTACCAACAGGTTGTGGGATCTCTGACTTCTCATACAGATTCAGTCGAATGTGTGAAGTTTTCACCAAGCTCGGCTACCATTCCTTTGGCTGCAACAGGTGGAATGGACAAGAAGCTTATAATCTGGGATCTGCAACATTCAACTCCTAGGTTCATCTGCGAACATGCGGTACAAACAAACCTCGTAGTTTCTCTGATGAGATTCAAAACAGAGATTGAAATTTTAACAACAAACCCTTCTTTTCTCTGTTGTAATTACAGGAAGGTGTGACATGCCTGACTTGGATTGGAGACTCCAAGTACTTAGCCACGGGCTGCGCAGATGGTACAGTGAGCGTTTGGGACTGCTTATTAGGAAACTGTGTCCATACCTTCCATGGTCACCAGGATGCGGTCCATGCTATCTCAGTCTCTGCCAACACAGACTTCATTGTAGCGGTCTCTGTAGACAACACTGCTCGTGTCTATGAGACATCTGAGTTCCAAAACAAAATGTCATAGGCAAGTGATAACACTTTAACACATATGTCTCTGTTTTTGATCAATGATGGTATATGTTTACCTCTCGTATTGGTTCGGATATGTGTGGGTGTATCTGTGTTCGTTGTGTCCTTTTATTATATGCTTTGTGAGGGAAATTGTTGTTAACAAAGTTATTAATGTCAAAATTCTATAAAACACAATCAACCGGCAATACAGATTGAACCCGCACCCCATGTCCAACTATCACTAGGCTGCATGCTTGCGGGTGAACAAAGTGATTTGTAACAACAAATGTTTAATTTTTTGTAACCTAAGCTGATAAAATGAGCTTATTTAATTGAAATTTAGTGTATTAAGTAACAATCTTTTAAATCAATTAATGTGGGAAAGGGTTAAAAAGCCGGCAATGAGAATGAATTATGTGGAACAAAGAGTGAGGATTTGATAGTCTTCATTAAAAGCAATGTCTCTGATGGCATGTAGGACTTGAAAGAAAGTTGATGATGATGATGAGTTGTTACATATTTTAAATTAAATGTACATTTCCGTAAGTTTATATTACATAGAATCATATATATGTATGTGTGTATGCCAAAATATGAATGGAGAAGATAAAGCCAAACAGTAAGAAGATTCAAAATTAATGGAAAAGGATCAAAGAATGTGAAAGCCTTTGAAAAGAGAGAGAAGGATCATGTGAATCTAATACTCTTTCATGTAAAATCCCTTTCAATCTTTACTCTCACTCTCCTATATATATATTAAACTCATTTTCGACTCTACGTTTCACACTTCATCTCTTCACCACATTTTCTTCCGTTAAAAAGAGTCTCTATATGAGAACCTAGGATATACACTTCAATTTTTTTGAATGATGAAATCGGTATCTTTATTCGCGGTTCTTCTTCTCTATCTCTTTATTAGTAGTAATAGTCTCCGATTGGATCTCTTCAACTGTGAGTACTACTATTTGGCATTGACATGATTCATAAGTAGAGATGATGAATGCATCAAAACTTCTATACGATCTCGATAAATATTTGATTCCTTTACTTCTTTTATTGCGAGGTTCTAGATGAAGCAAGCGGGTCAACCATACCGGATTGTTCGCACGCGTGTGGACCATGTCGACCATGCAAGCTCGTTGTGATCACTTCCAAATGCTCCGGCTCCGAGGCTTGCCCTGTCGTCTACAAGTGCTTCTGCAAAGGCAAATACTATCACGTGCCTTCCATCGCCTAAACCCTCCTCACGTCACGTGACCACTTTTTTTTTTACATTTTAAGACACAACTCATACACTCAAGAGATGTTGTCTATTGTTACTTTCCCAAGTTATTGTCTCGATTTAGCATGTGGTTGAATTGTAATGTCTGTAATAAAAATCCGGTAATTTAACCTTTTCAACAACATATATAGAGTTTGAACCCATGGCGACACAGTAACAACATTAACACAAGTCACATTAGGTAATTTAACATAGAAACGAAAACTGAATAAACTCGAAAAAAGATGAAGATAGTATTATATTATTGGTTTGTAAAGCACTGAGCCTGAATACAAAATCTGACAAGTAATGAATGTAAGATCGTTTGAACAAAACTCAGAAGATAAGGCTGCCAAGATCTCCTGAGGTTGAACATTAATGGGAAAAGGCAGCGATGAACAAACTAAGACTACTCCTAAGAGAAGGGGTCAGATTTTATTTAAATCTCTCTCTCAATTTCGTTGAAGTTCCAGTCTCTGACAAGGTCTCTTCTCACTGCACGGCTTCGCACTAACCGTGGCGAGGCTCCTTCTGTTATTAGATTACCTGCCTGAAAATTGGGTTGTGGGGTTACCTTTGAGGATGATGCAGGGAAAGTGTTCGACCTTGCAGCTTGAATGAGTGATTTCCTTGTGAGGCAGCTTGCAATCACAGAGCATCTTCCTTCATTGTCTGAGCTTGAAACGGAGTAGCTTCTAAACGAGTGGGATGGGCTCTCTACACTGTGGCACACAAGGCACGCAAAGCTCATTTTTTTGCCTCCGTGAGTATCTCGTATGCGGCTTTTGAGTCACTAAGAACACTTGCTATTTAGGAATCCTGCATTTTGACAAAAGCCAAAAGGTCTCAACAATATGCGATGGAACATAAGATTACGTATGCCGCTAGTAATATCATTTATGTGGAACAATAACTTAAAAGGACCGCCTTCAGGGAAAGAAGAACAAGAACCAAGCAAGCCATTCACTAGACTTAGTAAAGTAAATTTCTCCAGAGTGTAGACCCATTACAAGCTTATACAAGCAAAATCTGATCCCGATTCAAACAGCACTCTTGGCGAAACAGGATCAATAAGATCATGACAATTTCTTCTCCCGGATGATTTTGACTAACCATTATAAGTAGATAAAGGAAAACAAAATACAAAGCTCATCACTTTCTAGCAATGTCCTGAAGGATCATGACTTATAGAGCTTACTAATAGCTAGCCACTCTCAAACCATCAATCAGAAATGTACAAAACCAGACTCATGTAGACAACATTTTATAGACCAGACTCCAATTTAAGCAGAAAAGGGAGGCCAAAATGAGGCACATATGAAATGGAAGGGATCATCACATTACACAATCCATAGAATTCCTTCGAACGACCCACTGAGAGAAGAATTCAAGCGAATACACCATAATACCTCAGAAAAAAAAAAACCAATCTTTAGCTTACCCTAGACCAAGCTCCATGCTAAAAAAAAGCACATAAGATTCTTAACACTAAACCCTCGACGCAACATATCTGTACCCTCTACTACAAATCCAAACCTAGATATACAAAATTCCGCTAAAATCCATCAAGCGGGGACGAAATTTAGTGGGAATAAATGGAAGGATTCACAAAAATCCAATTCAAATTGGGCGTTAGAGAGAAAAAGCATGAGAGAGAGAGAGAGAGAGTTGAGATCTGGAGAAGTAAACTTTACCCTCGAAGGATTCTCGAATTGGAATATTGGTATCCGAAGAAAAAGAAGCTTCGTGGCGATGATTGATTTACTTAACTTGAGGATCTAGAAAGAAAGGAAAAACAAACAAAAAAAGCCAAAGGCCAAAGACTCGCGGCCGATTTGGAAGAGGTTTATAGCTATGTTTACTGCGAGTGGCGCCACGCGCCGCCACAAGCGAGATTTCCCGCGTGCGTGCGTGCGAGAATGACTCGACAATTTTAACCGCTTTTCCAATTTGCTATTTACCAGAGAAGCTCTCAGTTGGTTAAGTCTTTTAATTAAACCATTAGACCAGTCTTCGGTTTCACAACCAAATCAAACCGGTTCGGCAGCAGAAAACTGAGATCATAATCTTGCATCGGCAAATTCTTTTGCTTCTTTAATCAGAGTATTTTTCACAGCAAAGGTAAATAAACAACTATAAATCACATCTGGAAATTTACAGAAATCGTAAAGTCTTAATTTTTGACATTGTTTTCCATAAGAAACACTACAAGAGATCATCCACACCAATTTCTCCACGAAGATGATACAATTGCGTTAATGCATTTTCCTCTTTATCCCTTCCTATGCAGAAGAGAAGACCACGCGACAATGTAGCATTCAGCTGGATCATAAGATAGAGAAGACAAGAGTAGTGTCAACAGATTTATTACACTAAACCCATACACTCAGCTTTGCTTGTTTCGATTGCGTACCTTTTAATGAACACGTTCAAGCACTTGTTCCCGCGGTCAGATCTACTAATTCATCAACAATAGCGTTGTAGCAAAACAAGTATTGATCCTTCATGAAAAGATTAAGAGTTGAACAAGTCAGAACGACCATGAACACAATAATTATGTGGTGAGAAAATAGAAGATTTACCATGGTTTGAACCATGCCAATGCGTTGGCTGCGGAATATTGCTACGGTTTTAGCAAGGTCCAATGCAGACATATCCCCAGTAAGAATTCTCTGGATTGTGTTATGTATCGCACAGTATGTTCCGGTTCTTCCTATACCTGCACTGAAAGATGCAAACGATTCTCTCAGGATACTTTGAACGAGACTTGCATATAGACACACTTATTGACATGCATTGTACCTGCAGTGCACAATGATTGGGCCTAGACTAGGCGGCACTTGATACAGTCTTTTTAGAATTTCACGGACAGCCACAGTATCCCTGGGAACACCGTGATCAGGCCATTCCGGATACTGAATATGCAAAACAGACATAGGCTGATCCTCTGACTGAAACACAAAACCACACAGTTCTCATTTTAGGTGAAACATGTCGAAAAGAGAGAAACATTGATCCGATAGAAAGACACAGTAGCAAACTGATACAAGATTCTTACCTCCTTGTAGTTAGCTTCAAGATTCCGCAACAATAATGAAGTATCAGTAGACTTTATCCATTTTGTCATAACAGATATGTTGCCAAACTCTCTAGGTCCATCTTCAGCTTGAAAATAGTCCCCACATTTAACAGTCTGAAACAAGAAGCCAGATAAGTTAGTATGAAAAGACAAAGCAGATAAGTTCATAATCAACATCCGCGAGATAGTTATCTATCGTCACCACCGTTTATGGAACATTCAAAACTTGCAAACAAGTAACGCAAGAGGGATGCCTTCATGATTAGCTAATTTGTCTGTGGGCATTCTTCATTTTTTATAAGGGTCAATAACTCTCAGAGAAATAGTGACATCAATTCGCATCAAACCTAAAATTACTACAATCGGGGAAAGCAATAACTATCAGTGATCCAGGAGAAGATAACATCAGTGTTCATATCATGTGTCACTAGAAACCTCCTCAGGAACTAACTTTTAAGACCAAGTTCATCATTCATATCATGTGTCAAAGAGTCGTACACACAAGCAAGAGAAAAAGTTAGAAACCCTTGTTGTTAATGCAACCAAGTACCTTAAAATTGTCGACCAGTCGAGTTAGCATTACTATGACTGGGCAATGCTGCTGAATTACCATCTCCCAGAAATCCTCCAACGTGTGTGGAAGAGGACCTTGCGTAGCTATGAACTGAGAAATACTCTCAGAAGACGACGTCTACAAAACATAAGACATTCTAAAAACCTTCAAAAATCAATCACCAGAAGAAAAAAACACAGGAAAATAAGACTCATAAGAACTTTACCTTAATGAAGCTTGCGTTCACATACCCCTTTGAAGATGATTTATAGTCTTTGCATGGATTCAGAACAACCCTATTCTTGTCAACTAAATCCAAAACAGAAGCAAAATATGCAATCCGATTACAGCCTTACGCTATCTAGAAAAAATCGCAAAAAGGAAAGGAAATTTACATGGCAGAACATCAGTGTATCTGTTTTTCTCCGAATTGACACTGTTCATAGCCACTGTACAGTTTAGCTGCATCTCCGATGGCCACATCCTATTAGCCTGCGTTCGAGGACAGTTTATTAAACATGGATCATAAGAAGAGGAAACTCTCAATTTCTTCAGTAGTCGAGCAGGAAAGCAACAAAAAACGCGACTAAAAAGATGGATCTATAACCTGCAAATTGGCAAACTCACGAGCGATCGAGTCAGGATTTTGGATCTTTTCCCGGAACATCTGGAGAGCTCGGTGGCAGTGGCTGAGCTGATCGGGAGAGAGAGAAAGTTTTGGAGGAGACGCATCAGCAGCGGATGAGAAATCGAAACGGTTCGAGTCGCGGGAGACGGTGGAAAGATTTGCGGCGGGAGGAGTCTTCTCGGAGTTAGCGGTGGCCATGACCGATTTCCGGTGGGATCTAGCGCGACGGCAAGAACTGAGATTCCCCGTCGCGTGAAGCGGAGAGAATCGACTTTTTCTGGTTACTTTGAAGTTTTTGATTGGCTCCTCTCTTCTTCTCTCTCCGTAGATAAAGGGAAAGGTTCGAAATTAGGTCATTTAGTGTTTCGACCCAAAACAAAAAAAATAGAGAATGCACTAAATTATTATTATTATTATTTTTTTGGTGCATTCTCTAATCTCTATTATGCGAGTTTGTATATTTTAAAATTTTAAGTATCCAATACTTTATTAAAGTTGATGATCATGATTTAAAGTTAAGTCTTTTTTATTTTATTTTTACAGTATTTGGAATTACTAGTCAATATGATTTTTTTGTGGTAGTTATGTTTATATATATATATATATATATATATATATATATATATATATATATTTTGTTTTTTTGGCAAGCTTTTAAGGAAAAGGACCTGGTCTTTTAAGTTTTAATAAATCCTAACCGGTAAATTTTAATAAAGGGAAATTGTCAAAAATAACACAAAAAAAACTATAATCTAAAAACTAATTAAATTCTACCTTTTTTCTCTCTAACTCTCTCTAGCCAATTAATTTACTTTTTAGATTATAATTATTTTTTGTTATCCCACAAATTCACCCTTTAATAAATTGGTTAGTTGTTGAATTATACCATACTAGATAAAAAACCTATATATATGCGGATTTATGATAAAATATTTTATAATTTGTAAAAAATAAAATTTGGAAAAATAAAACCAAAATTAAATCACCCATGAAGTAAAATAAAATAAGATCCAAAATGTTGATAGTACTAAATAAATTTAACAGTTAACTTTTTATCTTAACTTTTTTTATTTGATTTAGTCACATCTTTTTTAAATAATTAGTTTTTCAATTCATTGTTGAAGTAACTTAGTTTTTACCATTTCGCTAAAAAAATTTGTTGAATTAATTTTTAATGTTCCTATTTGAATTTTTCAATTTTATATATAATTTATAACCTGTGAAAAAAATAAAAAACCAAAAGTCAAAACCACTTATAGAGAAGTCTCACCATTATTAAGGTGTTTTAACTCTTTTTAATATATTATTTTCTTGAACAATTGCAAAAATAAAGTTGAGATAGAGATTTTTTTTATTAATCTCACAACTAAAATAGTTCGTCGTAATCAATTTCACCTATTGAAAAAGTGAGTAATCGATGTTATTTTCTAATGAAAAACTGAAATAAAATTTGTGGAAGAAATTATCAAAATTTAAAATTATTTAGTGAAAAAATTGAGAAAGCACCAAAAATTATTATATAAAAACAAAATATTATAATCTATGAAAATTTAGGTATGTAAATTTAAGTCTATTTAAATTAAAAAAAATTTGTATACATATATTAATTAATATATCTAAGATTTGGATATATATTGATTTTAGTAATTTACTTGATAAATATAAATATATAAGTTTAAAAAAAAATTTATATGATATATATAGCAAAATCTAAAATTTTTTAATATGTATGACGATCTTGTTAATTATAATATTTTATGCATTAAACTTTATATAATAAAATTTTTATCGATATTTCATACCTAAATAATATTTTATTTTCCGCTTCCTCTACTTCTATCATCAACCAGACCGTAAAGTGTGACTAACTTATACACAGCCAAAACCCTCTTTAAACCCTAAAACGTTATCGCCGCTTTCGGAGATGAAATCCATTTTCCGAACCATTTCAAACCACCGTCATTCCGGCCGTCGAACATTCTCCGACACGGCGGAAGATGCTTACAAATTCGTAAGAGACAGAGGCCTCGACCACGCCGTAGAAAGAGAGAAGAATCTCAGACCACTTCTCAACATCAAGGACCTAATCAGATCGGAACCTTCCAAATCAGTTCCGATCTCAGTCATCACAACCCAGAAAGATTCCCTCCGAATCACTCTCCGTCCGATCGAATTCATCCGAAGCTACCCTTCCGTTTTCCAGGAGTTTCTTCCAGGAGGAATCGGCATCCATCCTCATATCAGCCTCACGCCGGAAGTTCTCAACCTCGACGCCGAAGAACAATTGGTTTACGGAAGTGAGTCTTACAAGCAAGGATTAGCTGATAGGCTCTTGAAATTGCTTATGATTAATAGGATCAACAAAATTCCTTTAGAGATTCTCGATTTGTTGAAATGGGATTTAGGTTTGCCTCAGGATTACGTTGAAACTATGGTACCTGAGTTTCCTGATTATTTTAGAGTAATCGAATCGAAATCGAGAGGATGTAGTGGCGAATTAGAACTTGTTTGTTGGAGCAATGAGCATTCTGTATCTGTGTTGGAGAAGAAAGCTAAAGAGTATTCGAAAGGATCGGCGATTGCGTTTCCTACGAAGTTCTCAAATGGTTTTGTGGTGGATAAGAAGATGAAGAAATGGATCGATGAATGGCAGAAGCTGCCTTATATTTCTCCGTATGAGAACGCGCTTCATCTGTCTGCGACTAGCGATGAGTCTGACAAATGGGCGGCTGCTGTTTTGCACGAAATCATGAACCTTTTTGTTTCGAAGAAGGCTGAGAAAGATGCGATTTTGCATCTCGGTGAGGTTATGGGGTTGAGGTCGAGGTTTAAGAGAGTTCTACATAACCATCCCGGTATTTTTTACTTGTCGAGTAAGCTTAGGACTCACACTGTAGTTCTTAGAGATGCTTACAAGAGGGGAATGTTGGTAGAGAGTGATCAGTTGGTGACAAGCCGTAACCGTTACATGAAACTCATGAGTAAGGTTAAGAAAGAAAACAATGCAATGGCTAGCAGGAAGAGAGAAGACAAAGGGAAGGTAGAAGGAGAAGTCTGTGATACTGATGCAAAGGCTGAGGATGGTGACCTTTCTGGTTCTGAAGCCGAGAATGAGCGTGAAGAAGATGTTGTAGATGAGGATGAGGACGACGATGATGATGATGAGGAAGTGGTTCAAAACCAGAGTCTGAAGCGTGGTCGTGGAAATTCAAGTCCAAGAGCAGGTAGGAGGAGCTTTGGGAACTCAGGTTCACGAGAGAAGCCACATTCAAGTCGAAGAGCAGTTAGGAGGAGTTTTAAGAAATCAGGTTCAGAGGAGAAGCCACGATCAAGGCGCAACAAGATCAACCTAACGACAGAGAAAAGGAGTCAGATGTAGTAAATACTGAATCAATCTTTATCGTTGGCTGCATTTTCAGCTGGTCCGTTCCTTCTCCTGTGTAGTATCTCACTCTATGGCTTATATTTTTCATTCTTTTACTTCTCAAGAGAGAGAGAGAGAGAGAAAAAAAACAAGTTTTGTTTAAGAGTTATAATTCCATAGTTATACTCGATCTTTTCCAGGTGATTTAACAGGCTCTTATTCGGGATATGAAGTAGTTGAATTGCTAGCTAGGAACATTAGCAGTACTTAATCTCAGTCATTAACAATATTAATTTAAGTATTAACGAGTAATCTCTTATTGCAGAGCTTAAGTTCAGCTCTATCCTCAACAAGATATCTTCAAGAATTCAAGACATGGACAAGTTAAGAAGAATTACGATGAGCTGGTGAAACGGAACAGACGGAGGAACATATCAGAGAACTAAAGAAGCAGTTTTCTGGTAAACTAACCACTGGATAGTCAATTGAGCTATAAGCTATTGAAAGAAAAGAATTAGAGAATCATTAAGATTTAAGAGTTACTTTTTTCTCTCTTTACCTTTAACATTTTAGTGGTAGTGGCCCATGTAATTTACCCTCTCTACCATTTTTCTAGCTTCGAATTGAGATTTGACAAATAGGTTTCATTCATGTGTTTTTTTTTGTCACAATGTCAAATAAAAATCCCAATCTCTGAAATTCTACTATTCTTGGTCATGTGGTTATTCACATAGTTCTAAGATTGATCTAAATTTTTAGCTAGCTAATGACATTCGGTTTACAACAATTGAATTGGATAGGATTGGTGTGACATGGTTCTTTTAATTCAATGGTCGAGGCTTGAAGTGCCCGACAAAAAGCAGTCTTTTTGTTTGGGGCTAATATGGCCATGGCATGTCCCAAAGTTTTTTTGGGGAACACCTGTGACTGTGTCGGATTTTGAATCATTGTGATTTTCAAAATTTAAAATGTCTTCTTCTTGCACTACTATTTCCTCATCATCGTTTTAGCCCAAGTTAAACATAATACCTAAGCTGCATGAAAACGGAAATGAAAACGCGGAAACGAAACGTTAGGAAACGCGGAAGCGATTTTTCTTTAAAAAACAAGAAACTGAAACGTTTTGGAAACGTATATATATATAATGTAACAAAATATATATCACAAAACAAAAATTATCAGTGGTCTTAAAATATTTCAAACAACACAAATCCAATACAAAAAATATTATAAATAGTTTAACTAAAGATAAGAAAACAACATTTAAAGTTAAATATTTTAACTATCATCTTCATTCTCATTTTCATTCGCTCCATCAAATAAATATTTTAAATTTATTATCCAATTTGTTTCCAAAACAAAAAATTACGTTTCCAACTACGTTTCCAGTGCTGAAAACGCGTTTCCAAAATGGAATATTCCCGAAACGCATTTCCATCGCGTTTCCCCACGTTTCCATCGCGTTTCCGTTTTCGAAACGTTTCCGAAACGCGAAACGCACTTTGCTTGGAGTTTCCATGCAACATAGCATAATACTAACAAATAAGATTTTGTTTGGTTATGAAAACCATAATGAAAAGGAAGATAAAAAGGTCTCTAGGCATGCATTCAATGGTGTTTGGCTTAAAATGGCCAAAAGAGGTTTCTTACAAGCTTTTATTATATTCTCCTTTTTTCACCATATCTGGCTAAAAGCCATATTCGATATCTTTTTCTTTCTTTCTTTAGTTTAATTATTATTAAGGGATTAATCACATTTTCAACGTCTAAAAATGATTTAGCTTCCAAGATTTTCAATTATCAAACTCACTAAAAAGAACAGAAAATGACACAAAACATTAACAAACGAGTCAAATACACTCATCACTAGTTAAAATACCCAAAATGAACCAAACAACAATAAGTCTCTCAAGTTTTGAGTTCGACCCCACAATTTGTTCACAAAACACCACCCAACTTCTCATCACTCCCATTACGATCATCCAACAACAACAAAGACGACTCTTCCTCTTTCCCAACTTTCCTCATCTCCAAACTAGTCAATCTCATCGCCCTCGCCGCTTCTCCTTCCCAATCCGTCTTGGCCAAAACCGCATACAATATTGAAACCACGCAAGCCGCTTGAGCTGAAAGCAACCCAAACCACAACCCACTAAACCCAATTTTCAACCAAAACGCTAGTCCAACCGCAACAGGCGTCCCAACAAAATAAAACGAACCAAGATTCACGTGTGCTCCAACCGCAGGCCGGCCTGTCCCTCTTAAAATCCCGCAACCCGTGGTTTGAGGACAATTCCCTAGCTCGCATAGCCCGACAATTGGCATGACCGAAGCAACCAACACTTTGAGTGGCTCATAGTTAGTGAATAGCCCAGCCCAACGCTCTTTTAGCACCACGGTCCAAGCCACATTCAATGCTCCTATAACAAATGCGCAAGCTAGAGCCACGTTCGCGGCTAACCTCGCCTTATACGGTCTACCAGCACCGAGCTCGTTCCCAACCTAGAAAAATTTAATGCAAAACCCAAAAACCAAATCTTAAAAAAGTTAGTTATTGAAGCCAAACTTTTGTCACATGTAAAGGAAACAGAAAAGGACAAGTGGTTTCGATGAGGTTGAAAGAGTGTCATGAGATTGGCAACAATAAAATAGACCACACTTGACTACTCTCTTTTCAACTACTTATTTTATTTTTGTTTTTTTTAAGTTATGTAAATGTCCAATCACATACCACGGGATGACCTATTAATGGAAATTGATGCAATGTATTTTCATCACATTGCACGTTTTTTATCCTCTCTTTCTTTTTCTTTTTCGAAAAAAGCTTTACTATATATATATATATATATATATATAAAAAACAAATTACTCCAAACAAGTTACAAGAGCACATTTTTCTTGAATAATGTTCTTCATTGCACATTTTTATCACTAGGGAACAAAGAGCCACCTAAATCATTAATACGGTCCTTGGAAATCACAGAATAAAACACACTTATGCCAATTACAAGAACAAAAGTACATCAAATCTTTATTGAATAACGTTCTTGCCTCTAAAAAATTGTTTTCTAAGCTTCAAGTTCCAAGACCTTTAAATTTGATTTTTAAGTCCTGATTTTAATCAATCACCCTTACCCTCTCTACTAACCAATCAAAAGCCAAGAAAAACAAAAAACAAAGAGCTAAAAAACGATACATCTACACTGACATTTTTTTGACAATTTCAAACCCAAATCAACTTAATCAAGTAGTTTATTTGACTCAAATATCGACCACTTAATCAAATCTTTAATAACTTAATCCAAAAAACAGAGAGATAAAGACGCGTACCCGAGCAGAGACACATCCAGCTAAAGCCATAGGGACAGTATACATAAGACTCGTTGTCTGAATCAAAATCCCAGTCGCAGCAACCGCAAGTTTCGGATTCTCCAAGTAACCACCCATCACAGTCACAATCTCATACCACCACCACTCCAAACATATCCCTAAACAACTCGGAACCGCAACTCTCATCAACGGTCCTAACCCACCAACCAACTCAACCACACTCGACTGAGCCACCACATTAGACTCACTCACTCTCTTCTCCATCCTCCCACTAAACCAAACATAACCAACCAAAAGCCCAACCATGATCAGATTCGTCACGACCGAAGCAGTAGCCACACCAGGAACACCCCAACGCTTGACCATCACAAGCCAATAATTCAACGGCACGTGGAACGCCACTGCTGCTAACGTGCACCACATCATCGGTTTCGTCACTCGTTGTGACCTTAAGTAAACACGTAACGGCTGAAGCAGAGTATTGGTCAAAAGATCGGGAAGTGCGTAGAGACAGTACTCTGCAGCTGTAGCGGTTATCTCCGGGTCTTGTCCCATGAATAGCATGATGGGTCCGAGGTTGATCCATAGGAGACTGATGGGTACTGAAGCAATCAAGAGAATCACGACCATACGGTGAAGAGAGAGCGTTAGAAGGTCCCAGTTTTTGCTACCGTAGGCTTGGCTACATACTGGCTCAAGACCGGAGGCGAGTCCAACGAGGACTGAGTAGCCTGTGATGTTAGTGAATCCGATTGAGAGAGCTCCTCCGGCTAGCTCGAGGCTACCGAGACGGCCAAGGAAGAGGACGGAAACGACAGCTCGTACGTAGACTAGACAGTTCATTGCTGTGATTGGTAAAACCATAGCCCAGAGCTCTTTTAGCTCTTCTATGACTTGAGGAAGAGTTGGGTTTTTATGGGTAGAGAAATCGTCTGATTGGGTTTTGTCTTCCATTGAAAAAGGTTGGTTTATTTCGATTTTTCAGAGATTTTATCAAACAGTAGGTAGGGAGCTTGATGAAACAGAGATAGAAGAAGCCATGGGAGGCAAAAAAGTTGCGAGCTTTACTGGTGAAACAGAGAAGGGGGAGATGAAGAAGACGTGAAACAGGGGAGCTAGAAAGGAAAGCGAAAGTAAGAAAAAAAAAAAAAAGGAAAGAAAGTAAAAATGCAGAAAATAAAGATCTGTTCGTTTGTCTCCTGAAAGTGAAAGGAGGAAAGCTGCATTAAATAGAGGAGAAAGAGTTTAAAGAAAAAGAAAAAATATTTCAATCATAAAGTAATATAATATAATACAAGTGTGATCGGTGGCAAATCGGCGGATAAAAAATTCGCCTGTTTTTATGCCACCGATCACCACAACGACAAAATACAAAACATAAGAAGAAACGGTCTAAAAACGATGAAAAATACGGTACAAATTTTTTTTTTACGGTTCACTGCCCTTTGCAGAAATTTTTTTTTTGTTATATTTATTTATGTTTTTTTGTTAATCATTTATATAAGTATGTTTTAATTTAGTATAAGAACTATTTGTCACAAAGTACTATTCAAACTCTCATATTATTATGAGATCAAAATTATTTTTTAAACGAGATCTTTTGGCATGTCATAGTTTTTTATATTTTCGATTATCATTTAAAGACTCATTTAACATCGTTCTATTTTATGTTATGTCGCCAATTGGACTATACTTATTTTTTTAGAATTTTGTAAAAGTTAATGTGAAAGAAAAATAAATCACTTTGTGTATAGAAAACTTAAAAGATCTCACTTTTATTACAATGGATTTTATTTTAATATGGAAGATAATATCTATTCAATGACAAAAAAATCACAAATGGTTAATGTGGTCTTGGATATTATTTTCCTATTAACATAACTAACTTGTAATCTTTTGGATATAAAAATTGCATTGTGTAAAGATATTTTGGTTATGAATGAAATTATCAAATTATGCAACAATGCATCGAGGATATTAGTACCAAGTACCAACCACTAGATTATATATCATGTGTATATATATTTGGTTATGAATGGAGTAATCAAATCTCTGAAGATGTCGTATTCGACGAAACTAGGTATATATCAAACCCACAGAACACGTGGAGATGAGAGTGAATAGCAATGGACCAGGTCTTTATTGTTTAATGAACCCAGTTCAGTTTATAATGCTAGAATTTACTGATATATGATTTGGTTACAAAGCTAACAAATCTAATCTGTAATCCAGTGGATACAGAAATTCCCGTTCATATATTTTCCCATGAATGAAATTGTCATATGAAAATTTTGTAACTTTCATATAAGTAGTGTTTTATCACAGGGAAGGGAAATAACCTTTGGTAAATAATCATATAGAATGTCGAAATTTACACATATAAAAAAATTTAAGAAAATAAAAAATGCATATCTCCAATGTTACTACTACCTCTTTTATGATAGATTTTTGTTCGAGAGAGAATAAAAAAAAAGGGTGGGATGTCTTAAGGGAATTAAGGGGTCAAAGTAGACCCACGCTTCGTTGTTTTAGTGGTTGTGTTTGTGTGCCTCACTTGTAACGAAGACCACGCTTCAAACTTCCATTGAGCCATTAACCAGAGCCTCCCATTTTTTATAATTAAAACCAATTTAGACTCTCATGTAACTTGGAACATTGTTGTAATGAGATTGTAGACCTCTGATTCGCACAATACAAAATTCATGTAAAGGGTGAAATATAATCAAATTTAAAATTTAAAATAATTTTTACATTATACAAATGGATGGTAATACAATTATACTAAACATTTAATTAGGATGTTCATACCATTATATCAGCCACTTTTTGTTTTATTAGATTTTAAAAAATATTTTTAAGAATATCATAATCTAAAAATATCTTTCTAAAAGTACCATAATTCTAAAAACCTTTCTAAAAATACCACAAAACACTATACACATTTTAAAAAAGACATTTTTATCTCTGACTATAAGTTATAATCGGTATTTTTTTTCCACCGTCGTCTCTGATTTTGTCCATCACCAGCCACTGCCGATTTGTTTTTGGCCACCATTAATCATTGTCGTTTATGTACCGTTTCCATTTTTGTCTTTATCTCCGACCACTATTTTAGTCGTTGTCCACCATCGTCTCCGCTTTTGTCCACAACCACTGTCGTTGTTTTTGTCCATCATCCACCACCGTCTCCGATTTTATCCACAGTCGTCCTGTCTCTGTATTTGTCCACCACTGCCACTAACCACCGCTATGTCCATCGTTCGTCCCTTTCTCCGTTTTGTCCACCACCGTCATCAAACACTCTCTGTCCACCGTTTGTCGCTGTTTTTGTTTTGTCCATCACCATCCACCATCTTCTTCATCAACAAGGAGGGAAGGGAAATAACCTTTGGTAGATATCATATAGAATGTTGAAATTTGCACACAAAAAAAAATCTAAGAAAATAAAAAATGCATACCTGCAATATTACTACTACCTCTTTTATGATAGATCTTTGTTCGAGAGAGAATAAAAAAAGAAGAAAAGGGTGGGGTGTCTTAAGGGAATTAAGGGGTCAAAGTAGACCCACGCTTCAAACTTCCAATGAGCCATTAACCAGAGCCTCCCATTATCCATAAATAAAACCAATTTAGACTCTCATGTAACTTGGAACATTGTTGTAATGAGATTGTAGACCTCTGATTCGCACAATACAAAACTCATGTAAAGGGTGAAATATAATCAAATTTAAACTTAAAATAGTTTTTACATTCTGCAAATGGATGGTCATACAATTATACTAAACATTTAATTAGGATGTTCACACCATTATATCAGCCACTTTTTGTTTTATTAGATTTTAGAAAATATTTTTAAAAATATCATAATCTAAAAATATCTTTCCAAAAGTACCATAATTTTAAAAACCTTTCTAAAAATACCACAAAACACTGTACACATTTTGAAAAAGACATTTATATCTCTGACTATAAGTTATAGTCGGTATTTTTTTCACCGCCGTCTCGGATTTTGTCCATCACCAGCCACCGTCGATTTGTTTTTGGCGACCATTAACCACCATCGTTTATATTCCCTTTTCATTTTTGTCTTTATCTCCATCCACCATTTTCGTCGTTGTCCACCATCGTCTCCGCTTTTGTCCACAACCACTTTCGCTGTTTTTGTCCATCATCCACCACCGTCTCCGATTTTGTCCACAGTCGCCTCGTCTCTGTATTTGTCCACCACCGCCACTAACCACCGCTATGTCCATCGTCCGTCTTTTTCTCTTTTTTGTCCACCACCATCATCAAATACCATCTCTGTCCACCGTTTGTCGCTGTTTTTGTTTTGTCCATCACCATCCACCATCTTCTTCATCAACAAGGAGGAAAAAAAAATAACCTTTGGTAGATGATCATATAGAATGTCGAAATTTGCACAAACAAAAAATCTAAGAAAATAAAAAATGCATACCTGCAATGTTACTACTACCTCTTTTATGATAGATCTTTGTTCGAGAGATAATAAAAAAAGAAGAAAAGGGTGTTTCTTAAGGGAATTAAAGGGTCAAAGTAGACCCACGCTTCTTTGTTTTAGTGGTTGTGTTTGTGTGTCTCACTTGTAACGAGGACCACGCTTCAAACTTCCATTGAACCATTAACCAGAGTCTCCCATTATCCATAAATAAAACCAATTTAGACTCTCATATAACTTGGAACATTGTTGTAATGAGATTGTAGACCTCTGATTCGCACATTACAAAATTCATGTAAAGGGTGAAATATAATCAAATTTAAAACTTAAAATAATTTTTACATTCTGCAGATGGATGGTCATACAATTATACTAATCATTTAGTTAAGATGTTCATACCATTATATCAGCCACTTTTTGTTTTATTAGATTTTAGAAAATATTTTTAAGAATATCATAATCTAAAAATATTTTTCTAAAAATACCTTTATTCTAAAAACCCTTTCTAAAAATACCTCAAAACACTGTACACATTTTGAAAAAGACATTTATATCTCTAAGTATAAGTTATAGTCGGTATTTTTTTTTTCCACCGCCGTCTCTGATGTTGTCCATCACCAGCCACCGTTGTATTTGTTTTTGGCCACCATTAACCACCGTCGTTTATGTACTGTTTTCATTTTTGTCTTTATCTCCGACCATCATTTTCGTCGTTGTCCACCAGCGTATCCGCTGTTGTCCACAACCAGTGTCGCTGTTTTTGTCCATCATCCACCACCGTCTCCGATTTTGTCCACACTCGCCCCGTCTCTGTATTTGTCCACCACCGTCACCAACCACCGCTATGTCCATCGTTCGTCTTTTTCTCCGTTTTGTCCACCACCGTCATCAAACACCGTCTATGTCCACGTTTGTCTCTGTTTTTATTTTATCCATCACCATCCACCATCTTTTTCATCAACAAGGAGAGAAAGAGAAAGAAAATGAGATCATATAAGAGAGTAAGAGAGAGAGAGAGAAAGAGTTCGGAGAGAGAAAGATGAAGAGAGAGAAGTGCAAGAGATAGAAGATGAGGGGGAAAAAGTAATTTTTACATAGGCTTGTGGTATTTTTGGAATGCATTTTGGATTATGATAGTTTTGGGAAAAATCTTTTGGACTTATGGTAGTTTTGCTAGTAATCTCTAGCTTTTATTTATTTATTTTATCAATTTTTTTTAATATATAGAGGATTGTAACGATAGAACTGTGGTACTCTCTTATAACGGCTGGTAGAATTAATTAGGTCAGATAAAATGTGGCCATTAAATTGAAGATATTTGCATTCACTGCACCATGACAAGGCTTTTTACCTTTTTTAGAAAACTCTTTGTTCCAACGAAACTTTAAACGAGCAAATCGGAGCGTAGCATGATTTCAATACCATTAATTGTTCTTTGATATCCACAAATTAGTAATTCAATCGTTTTATAGTTGTTGACTAACTTTTAGTTTTACAATCCGTAAAAAACAACATCTAGTATAGCTCACACCACACCCAAGAAAGCAGGACATCAAATAGAGTCGCGCAAACAACGAAGCCATACTAGGGCTGTTAATGTTTGGTGCGGGTAAAACGAGTTAAGGTGCGGGAACAAATTATGTCACCATTCAACATATTTTTGTCATTTGTATTTTTAATAAAAATAAATTAATTACTAGTTGAAAAAATAAGTGCATTCTCTTTTTTTTTTTGTGGGAAGAGGGAGACGAAGATCTCCCAATATTATTCAAATAGAAATACTATTACATACGAATTCGTCGTGGGAAAGAAGTTCCCGCAACATCTTCGTCTAGAATGGAAATGAGTTCCAAAGGAACCGATTGCAAAACATGAAAACCTAGAGGTAAAGAAAACGCATAGTTTGCTAACCCGTCCGCCAGACGGTTAGCTTCTCGATACACATGTGACACTTGGACTATCCAGTCATTTGATAGAAAGCCATGACACAAACGCACCAGGAAGGACAAAGGATGAGATTCCCCAATCCCTGTCTTAAGAAAACCGACCACAATTTCTGAATCCACCTCTAGCTCCAACCGTTGTATACGCTGCTCCCAGGCGATACATAAGCCATAATACACTTCCCATAACTCTGCTAAAGGTGCAGTACACCGACCAATATTCAACGCGAAACCCTGACACCAGCTTCCATCGCTATTTTGGATTACACCTCCTGCTGTGGCCAACCCGGGATTACCACGAGAAGCCTCGTCGGTATTGAGCTTAACCCAACCCACTTTCGGATGACCCCAACCTATCATTCTCTCCGTCCTCCTCAACCCCACTATTTGTTCCCTAGCTGCGCCATTAGCTCTCATAACTCCCTGAGCTACCGCCTTGATAAATCGCACTCTATCTTTGCAGGTTTTATTTTCGCCGTACACATTACCACACCTCCACTTTCATCCCCACCAGACACATCCGGTGGATCCCCCGGCGGTCTACTCCTATCCCTAACATCGTCCATAGTCGCATCTTGGTCATCACCCGAAACCCTAAACTCGCCTCGTCCAGCCGCCATTAGATTTCAGAATAGGATTATACCTGAGAATAGGATTATTGTAATAACTCGATTTTCTCTTTTTGCATGTAAATCATGCTTCCACTAGGTGCAGTTAATAAGTCACATTTTTTATGTAGATAGGTGCGTTCCTATTTTTTGTAAACTGATTTTTTAAAACAAATATATAATAAAAAATACAATTCATCAACTTACACTTTTTACTTTTCAAAAATAATAGTTTTGGAAACTTGAAATATTAAAAAATAAATAATCAACATTAAATAATCATTATAATCGTATTATATTTGTGATTGTTACCATTCAAACAATGTTCTGCACCGTTTATTTTGCACTAACTCCATGATTGTTTTCTCCATCCGCACCTCAAATGCACCGCACCTCTTAATCTGCTTGTCCCGCACCATCCAATCCGTTTTTTCCATTCGAAGCTTAGATGTTGTAAGTAAAAATGATTTTATTATTTGTGAAAAACATTACAGAAAAAGTAATTAAAACAAATGTAGTGATTCGTATATTTATTTTTACCTTATACTTTCTGATTTAACCTTTATCTCATGTTCTTTTAAAATGAAAGCATGCAAATATTATTTTTTAGCATCTTAGAATCGTTTAAAGTATAGTTTAAAAATTTATGAAGTATTTTAATCAATTGGCAAATGGAGTGACTCATTTATTTTATGTACTACGTCAAATATTTTATATTTACATAAAAGAAAACTTAACATATACTACTTGAGTTTTATAAAAAAGAAGTTGGTTTCAATTTTTCAATAATAATTGTTATCTAGTCTATAACATGTAGACACTTAGAAAGATCAATAAGTTTTTTTTTTTATGTGGTTAATTGAAAAGATATGTTTCCACTAATAAAACTGAAGTCCTTTTTAAACAAAAAGTCAAAATTCTGTGCATCAATTGACCACACCAAATAATCTATTTGAATACAATAACACTATCACAATCGATATCCATTGTTTTGGGAATTAAATTAAGGGGAAATTGCTTCAAATAACCCACAAATTCATTTCAATTACAAAACTAGATCCCATATGTCATGTTTGGCAAAAACTAACCCAATGGATAGTGAAATTACAATTACACCCCTTATGACTAAAGAAAAAAGCGGAAGCCACAATTACCGTTGTAACCCTCGAGAAGTCTACATTGTACTTTAGAAGTTTACTTAGAGTAGACTTCATTAGAAGTCTACATTAGATATTTCATTAGATACTTCTATTGAAGTCTACTTACTAATTATTTATGAAATTTAAATTTATAAATTAACAAAAATTAGTTTGATTAAACATTTGTATCCATGACTAAAGTATAAATAATTGTGAAGTATAAAAATTAAAATTTCACAAATTAAAGAAACAAAGATAAATTAGGTTATAAATACTATAATAGTAGACTTCAATTGAAGTCTACTAACTAATTACATATGAAATTTAAATTTATAAATTAACAAAAATTAGTTTGATTAAAATTTTGTATTCATGACCATAATATAAGAAATTGTGAAGTATAAAAAATAAAAGTTCACAAAATTTCACAAATTAAAGAAACGAAGCTAAAGTAGGTTACATATTCATAATGAAATGAAAACTAAACATATGTTTTGATATTGATGTAGTGACATGTTGGTAGTTATTTTTGTTTGATATTTCATGAGTTTATGTTGTAATGGCTTAGATTGAGGGATTTATATGTTGTAAATAAATATAAAGGTATGTATGTTATATTTAGAGTTAAAAATATTGGGAATAGTTTGATATCATAAGTTGGAAACATGTTTTTACATTTAGGGTTAGATTTAAGGTTTATAATTTTTATATTTAAAATATCAAATTTGAATAAAAGTGTTAATTTGTGAATATATTAAACTTTTTGAATGTTGAAATAAGTTTTTATTTAGGGTTTTGAATAATTCATCGAAAATAGTTGATCTAGATTTTCAGTAGACTTCTCGGGAAGTCTACATTTCGGGTTTAGAGTTTAGGGCATTGTAGACTTCGTTTGAAGTCTACTAAACCGGAAATTTTAACCTAACCGAATGTTTTTACCTGCCTATATAAACTCATACTTTCTGTAATCCTAATTTTTTGTTAAAAAAACCTTCATCGCCTCTACTCTCTCTCTCTTAAACGGCGGTCTTTCCTCTATTGCCGGTAACCTCCGCCGCCTCTTCTCTGTTTCTTCTGATTCTTGAAGGAGTAAGTATGTGTTCTGCATTTTTTATAACTCATCCTTCTTTCTTATCTGTACTTTATATATCATCTTCATATGTTTCTCACTTATTTATGGTCTTGTTTATGGTTTGTTGCAGATCTGACCCTTCGTCGTCCTCATATATCCTCCATTCGAGCCGGTAAACTTTTTCTGACCTTCCATCTTTCTCATTTCCTTTTATCTTCACAATGTCTTTAACCGTTTATTCACATTTTTTTCTCTCTTATTATTCCAGATCTAAGTCACACTTTCGTCATAATAAGTTTTTTTGTTCTTTTTTGTTAATTATTCTTTGTTCGATAATAGACTTGAAAAAGTATCTGTAGACTGACAAAGAAGTCTACACGAATATTTTACCTACATATATATACATAAACACAACTAGATCTGAGTAACCCTAGTTTTATTATAAAAAAACGCTTCTCGCCTCCTTCTCTAGATCCACACTCGCTCTCTCCTTCTCCACTTCTCCTTTAGCTTATATTTTCGATGATTTTCTTTTGTACACGCTAAAAGAAACTCAAGGAAGCTTATATTTTCGATGAGGCCAGAAGAAAACGAGTAGGAAGTTGAGAAACCCATGTTTTCTCTCTGGAGTTCCATCATTTCTCGCCTCCTCCTCCAGATCCACACTCGCTCTCTCCTTCTCCACTTCTTCTTCTTCGTCTCTCTCGTTCTCCAGATCAAAATCGTCTTTTCTCCTTCCTCCTCGTTTTGGATCTATAGCTCGACCAATTGCTCAGTTTCGGATCCGGATCAGTTGAAGAATGCTAGAGAAGATATCAAAGAGTTTCTCAACACCAAGTTTTGCCATCCAATTTTGGTGAGTTCTATTGACTGATCAAATTTGTTCAAGGTTTTGGGGGATTTTCTGATAACACAAGCTTTCTTTGATGTTTCAGAATTCTTTACCTGATCCTAAAGAACGACATGATTTGGTCTGTGAAAACGTTAAACAGGTTTGATTCAAGTCTCATTCTTGTGTTTGAATCACTGAAAGAGGTAGGTAGATAATGAAAGTGGATTCTTTGTTCTGTTTTGTTTTTGTTTTTCAGGTTGTTTGTTCAATATGTCAAACTGAGCAAAAGGTAGAGTAATGGTTTAGAGTTTAGTCAAACTCATGGCTGGATTCTGTCTGTTTAATCATCCTAAAACAAATTCTCAGGTTACTCAAGTCTGCTCGAATTGCGTTGTCTGTATGGGAGAATACTTTTGCTGATATTTGCAAATTCTTTGACGATGATGTGAGCATTTGAAAACATTTTCATTATTGTTTACAATTGCTCACCTTGTTTCTTTCTGAACCATTGTTATGTTCTGCAGACCTCGAAAGAACAATTTCATTGCGACGACTGTGGAATTTGTAGGTAAGGGTGTTTAGAGACCTTTTACTACATAACAATCATCTAGGTAAGGGTGTTTAAAACCTGACTTAGTTTGTGGATATGAATTTTTCAGAGTTGGTGGGCGTGACAATTTCTTTCATTGCCAAAACTGTGGTATTTAGTTCTGTACCTTTAGCAACTTGCATGTGTTGGATTCTCTTTTGCATCTTTAAAAGCAAGTTCCAGATACATTGGTGGTGTATAAGGTTGTGAGTTGTCTCCATCATGTGTCCTCTAGCAACATAAGAATCTATTCGACAAGTGACAATTGTAGTGTAGGGGTTACTTCTTGGTAAAGTAGAATCTTTGAATTTGTTGCATATACAAGTTGATCTGGATGGACCTGTCTTGTAGCTAAGTCTTGAAAGTCTAAAATTTGAATTAGTGGCTACAAAACTTTTTTTCTTTTAACTGTAGAATCTTGTGTGGCCACTTGTTTTAGTTATCTCGTATGTTGTTATGAAATTCCCCTTATAAATAATGCAGGAGCTTGCTATGCAACGGGCTTGCGCGATAAGCACTCATGTATTGAGAATTCCACAAAGAATTCTTGTCCTGTCTGTTATGAGGTTTGATTAATTTTGGCTGGATGATAATAATTAGATTTAAAATATCATATTTTTTTACAGATAAGTGCAACAGAAATGCATGCTGAGTTGAGAGTTGAGGTAATGTCTATAAAACTCCAACACTTTGCCACATCTCTTGGTTTAATTTCCTTTATCTGTTTTTGGAACATTTACAATCGGACCAAAAAACTGTTTGTAGGTTGCAATTCTTTGCAATGACTGCAACAAGAGGAGCAATGCTCTGTTCCACATTTTGGGACACAAGTGCGCGCATTGTGGTTCATACAACACTCGCAGAATCTCAACCCCGCAAGACCCTGTTGGTGATACAGAGTGATGAGTTTTGATTGGATCCGTGGGTCAATAGTCTTAGGTTTGCCGATGTGGTCACCTAAACGTTTACAATTGGTTTATGTTTGACCATGGTCCGGTTGTTTTCATAGATTCTAAAGTGTGAAAAATAGAGGAAATAGTTAAAGAAATTGAACTATGCAAATGATACATGAACTCAAATCATAAAAAAAAATTGGTTATTTGTTGTTTCTTTTTTTTTTAGTATGGTACTAAGCTCTTTACTCTTTTGTTTATTGTTAAATTGGATTGGTGTGTGAATGTATGTGTACCATTAATGACATCTTTGTATGTGTTCTAATTTCGTTTCGAAGATTGTAATGTGAAGTTAAATTGTATAACGTTCCCTATAAGTTAGACGTGTTCCTTATAAGTTAGACGTAATTGCACGGGTTCCTAGTCCATCCCCCAATTGTATAACGTTCCCTATAAACTAGATTCTGATCATATAAGCAATTACCAATTATTTTGTTTATATTTGCAAGAAGCGTTAATAAAAATACAACGAATTTTTTTTTGGTGTAAATTTGTCTTTGGTAACACTTGTTCTTACTTTGGTTATAAAAAGAGGAAATTTCAAGGTAACAAAGGACATTAAAAAATGTTTTAAAAGTGTACTTTGTATTAGACTTTGTCAATTGTTATATCAAAGATCACAGATATAATAATCTCAACAAGAAAATAGTACGTTAACAATTTTTTTTTTATATATATTTATCATAATGACTCATGAGTAAAAAGATAACCAAATAAAAAGAATTATTTGGAACTCTGCTTCTTCTTCAGTAGACTTCGTAGGCAGACTTCACGAGTAGACTTCTCTGGTAGACTACAAAAGAAGTCTACACATATAAGCTAAATACCAATCAATCAAGAAAATTAATTTATAAAATATATATTAAACACATACATGCCAAATTTATAGACATTAAAGCACCATAATTAACACACATTTAGAAAAAACAAAAACCACAAAATTCATTACTAAAGAATTATAAATGCATTATTAGTAAAATCGTAAATGTAGACTAAAAAAGAAGTCTACTCGGAGCAGGTTTCTTCAGAAGTCTACATATATGAGCTATATGCCAATCAAATAATAATTAATTTATAGAATGTATATTATACATTTTCATATCAAATTTTTATATATTACAACACCATAATTAACACACATTTAGAAAAAATAAAAACCACAAAATTCGTTACTAATGAATTATAAATGCATTATTAGTGAATTAATAAATGTAGACTACAAAAGAAGTCTACATGAAGTAGACTGCGGATGCAGTCTACACATATGATAATTAAACAAGAAAATTAAGTTAAAGATTATCTATTATACATATACATGTCAAACTTATACTAAAAAAACACCATAATTAACACGCATTTAGAAAAAACAAAAACCTCAAAATTCATTACTAATGAACTATAAATGCATTATTAGTAAATGTATGTGAATGTATGTGTACCATTAATGACATCTTTGTATGTGTTCTAATTTCGTTTCGAAGATTGTAATGTGAAGTTAAATTGTATAACGTTCCCTATAAGTTAGACGTGTTCCTTATAAGTTAGACGTAATTGCACGGGTTCCTAGTCCATCCCCCAATTGTATAACGTTCCCTATAAACTAGATTCTGATCATATAAGCAATTACCAATTATTTTGTTTATATTTGCAAGAAGCGTTAATAAAAATACAACGAATTTTTTTTTGGTGTAAATTTGTCTTTGGTAACACTTGTTCTTACTTTGGTTATAAAAAGAGGAAATTTCAAGGTAACAAAGGACATTGAAAAATGTTTTAAAAGTGTACTTTGTATTAGACTTTGTCAATTGTTATATCAAAGATCACAGATATAATAATCTCAACAAGAAAATAGTACGTTAACAATTTTTTTTTTATATATATTTATCATAATGACTCATGAGTAAAAAGATAACCAAATAAAAAGAATTATTTGGAACTCTGCTTCTTCTTCAGTAGACTTCGTAGGCAGACTTCACGAGTAGACTTCTCTGGTAGACTACAAAAGAAGTCTACACATATAAGCTAAATACCAATCAATCAAGAAAATTAATTTATAAAATATATATTAAACACATACATGCCAAATTTATAGACATTAAAGCACCATAATTAACACACATTTAGAAAAAACAAAAACCACAAAATTCATTACTAAAGAATTATAAATGCATTATTAGTAAAATCGTAAATGTAGACTAAAAAAGAAGTTTACTCGGAGCAGGTTTCTTCAGAAGTCTACATATATGAGCTATATGCCAATCAAATAATAATTAATTTATAGAATGTATATTATACATTTTCATATCAAATTTTTATATATTACAACACCATAATTAACACACATTTAGAAAAAATAAAAACCACAAAATTCGTTACTAATGAATTATAAATGCATTATTAGTGAATTAATAAATGTAGACTACAAAAGAAGTCTACATGAAGTAGACTGCGGATGCAGTCTACACATATGATAATTAAACAAGAAAATTAAGTTAAAGATTATCTATTATACATATACATGTCAAACTTATACTAAAAAAACACCATAATTAACACGCATTTAGAAAAAACAAAAACCTCAAAATTCATTACTAATGAACTATAAATGCATTATTAGTAAAATTATAAATGTAGACTAAAAACGAAGTCTACTCGGAGCAGGCTTTTTCAGAATTCTACATATATGAGCTAGATGTCAATCAAACAAGAAAATTAATTTATAAAATATATATTATACATTTTCATATCAAATTTTTATACATTACAACACCATAATTAACATACATTTAGAAAAAACAAAAACCACAAATTCATTACTAATGAATTATAAACGAATTATTAGTGAACCCATAAATGTAGACTACAAAAAACGTCTACAATTGTAGACTTCGTGTGTAGACTTCTTTGACCTGGAAGGTTAGTTTTGCAATTAGAGCATAAGTACGTAGACTGCAAAAGAAATCTACACAACTATTTGGGTTATTTTTGCAATTGACCAAAACTTTGACTTTATTCGTGTAGACTTCTTTTGCAGTCTACAAAAAGCATTTAGGTTAGTTTTGCAATTGACTAAAGTTTGACTTTCCAAGTAGACTTTTTTTGCAGTCTACACAAATATGCAGAAAATCATTTTTTCAAAGTAGACTTATTTTGCAGTCTACAAACGAAAGTAGACTTTGTTTGTAGACTTCTTTGACCTAGCGGGTTATATATGCAATTGACTAAAGTTTGACTATATGTGTAGAAAGAAAAGAAGTCTACTCTGAAAAAAAAGGTTAGTTTTGTGTTTGACCAAAATCTCGATTTAATTAAATAGTAGACTGCAAAAGAAATCTACTTCGTATGTAGACTTCTTTTGCAGTCTACAAAGATATTGAACCGTGGTCAAGAATTTAGTCAATTGCAAAACTAATCTATTACTCAAAGTAGACTTCTTTTTCCGTCTACTTTAAAAAGTCAAAGTTGAGTCAATTGCAAAACTAACCTTAATTTTCGACATAGTAGACTGCTCTATAAAGTCAAAGTTTTGGTCAATTGCAAAACTAACCTCACTTCAAGTAGACTTCGTATGTCTACAAACGTTTTTTTTGTTTCCAAAGGAAAACGTATAGACTGCAAAAGAAGACTACTTTGAATATTTTCAAAAATAGTCAATTGCAAATATAACCTCTCCGTTGACCAGTAGACTATAAAAGAAGTCTACTTTCACGAAATAGATCTGAAAACAGGCAAAAATCAAGTAAGTCTACCTTTTTTGCCGTTTAAGCTCGTTTTTAGCTTCTTCAACCACCTCTAACTTTGAGTCTCACCGGTAACAAATAACCCAAGACCTTGTTATGCAAGAACCATCGAAAATTGTTATGTTTATAAAAGAAAAATTTTGAAGTACAAATTTAAGAGTTTTTCGGAAGAAATTAGAGAGGAAATGGAAGACAATAGGTAATGAGATAAGATATAGAGCATTTATACTTAAAAAAAAATCGGATGGGAATGCATTTAGAGCTCTAAATTGGTTGTTCATGGTGGTTGGCAAAATTGAAGAAGATGGCATTTTCGTAAATATGTTGAGATCTTTTGGTTTTTGTGTATTTTCCAATATTTCCGAATTTAAAAAAAAAATAAACATAACATAATGGCATTTTCGTGAATATGTGTTGATTCTAAGGATAAAGGAGGGAGAAAATGGTAAAATATGAAAGAGAAGAAAATGGGGGTTAGTTTTGCAATTGACCTCAATATATGGGTTATTTTTTTGCAAGTCTCCCTTAAATTAACGAGTCCATAAATTTTCGCAATGCATGAATTTACACGTGTGAGAGAAAAAAAAAGATAAAGAGATCGCACGTGCACATCCACCTAAAAGCATCTTCAACCCGCCTCTATTGCTTCCTCTAAAAGTAGAGAAAGAAATAGCAATCATCTATTTTTTCTCCATTCCATCTCTATTTTCATCTCTAAAAAATAGCAATCATCCGCTTATTTTTTTTCAATATATAGAGGAAAAAGTGTAGAGACGCTACATTTTATTTTAAAATAAAATAAATAACATTTTTTCTTAAATAGAGGATACATTGAAAAGAAAATAAAAATTTTCTATTAAATAAATACATTGGATATGGTCTTTCGACCAAGAAAAAAGAAAAACATTGGATATGGTCTAACAAAATTAGTAAAGTTTTGTGAAAGTTAGGTTAAATTAAAATTAGGTACATATTAGGGATAGGTCACATTAATGTTACTTACAAGTTGTTGTTTACCAAAAAATACTGATTGTGACAAACTTTTATTTTCTTGCGTTTTTTAACCTTTTTCATTTTACAAGATGGTGGTTTTTTAAAATAAATTTACTGCTTTGGTCTAGTAATTTTAAAAATGAATTCTTCAAAAAAATTTTGTCTAAAACCTATACGGAGTTGGAGTTGAAAGAAAAGTGTATAACAATCTATTCTTCTAAATAAATCATTTACATAATTAAGCTGAATGAGAATAATTGAGACCATCACTTTGTAGAATCCCTCGTACAAGTGTTTGCCAATAAAATTTTATTCATATGATCTTGAATAGTCTTCAAATCTGGTTCAATAAAAAAATAGTAGATTAGATAATAGATCATCTTTAATATTTGAAATATATTTTTAATTATATGTTAAATAGTTTTTATTATTATATTGGACTGTAAAACATTCAAGTTTTTTGGTTATGTGCCATCAATTGGGTGAAAAATACACATTACACACGTCTAGAACCGTTCATGATTATCTCAAACTCAGTGAAACGATCCAACCCGTTAATATTAAAAAAAAATTCAATTTGGATTATTATTATCACAAATAATAATCCTCAATAGGTCAACAACACAAACTGCGGAAAACAATACAATCAATAACCACAACACCATTCACTAGATCTCATACTCTACTGAATCACTAAACAATACCAGTACGAAACAACAACCAAATAATCCAATAACAATAAACATTCAACAATAATTCCAAAATTACTAACACCTAGCAATTCTAACAACAATAACCACTCAATCGAGACGCTATATCATTTTCTCTTCCATGCCACGATTCCACGATCACACATTGTCTTTACCTGCATCGCATGGTTATATGAGATGCGTGAGTATTATTACAAATACTCAGTGAGACGGTCATCCCATCTACAAAGCTATAGACACATGCATAAGAAAATGATACAATACCAGGGTGAACAATCAACGAGGCAAAGCACGAACAATCAAATACAATAATCGCACAACTGCGCATGCGTCGATCGACACAAGCACCCTGTGTCGATCGATGCACCACTGTGCGACACAGAGCCACAGCGTCGATCGACGCAACGTCACAGATCGTAGAATCGAACCTATCCTCACATGGTTCAATTCTAGATCACAACACAATCGATTTCCTGCACAAATCCACTCAAAAACCACAGGAAATCCACCAAATAACAACAATCAAACGCATCCTATCAATCCATTTACCCAGATAAGCCATGGTCACACACTCACCTTGAATCTGAAAAGGAAAAGGAAGAGAAACACCAAAAACGAGAAGAATACTCATCAAGGATTCGAAATCCACTCCTGATTCGGGAAGAACAAACCCCAGCAACGATCTCCTGAACCTCCCAACGAATCTCCTTCTCACAAAACTCTCTGGAAACTTTCTGTAAACTCTGAAAAGTCCTAAAATGCGGCAACCCTCTATTTATAGGGAAACTCTAGAGTTTCACCCTTAATCGGCCCGCAAACCGACACTTAAATCGAACAGACCTTGCGTCGATCGACACACGACCAAAAATCACAATTTTTGGTTCACGGCCGTTACAGTGAATGTTGTATATATTTTTAAAAAAATTATTTTTATTGTTAAGTTTCAGTTTATTTGATATTTGTAACTATTCCTATAATGCAAAATATTTTATTATTGGTTTTTTTCTTTTAATATAATATTGTAAAATTTGCAAATGGAAATGGTATGTTGGCAAAAAAATATATATTCTTAAACTATGTAATTAAATATATTTTAATATATATTAGTTGAGGTCAAAATAAAATTAATTTGTAATAAAATTTGAACAGAACCTTTAAACAGTACGATAAGACGCTCAAAACATGGCTCATAACTCATAAAAGTCATTAGTCATCATCACGAATCAACCTAAATTTGAAGTTGATCCATTTAAAAAAAATTTATTTATTACTATTTTTAAAAATTTAACAAATACATATTTTTTGGGTAAACAATTTAACATATACTTAAAAAGGCAAATAATGCACGTACGGCTACCCATAAATCCAGAAGAAGATAGTGACATGTCCGATAATACGACACGATCAATATGTTTCTTAAAACATCACTAACACTTAGTTAATATGTTATTTTTTTGGTTTGGCTTTATAGGCCTTTGTATATATTTCGGCATGTCGACGATAGTATATAGAGTTATTTAAAAAAATCAACCAAAGCATGTTTCTTCTGAATTGAACATAAATTATATGGTTAGTGTACCATAGCGGTTGATGCCTCGTGGCCAATTCCAAGGGGCAAAAGTTCCACATTTTTACGGACACACATGTATAATATTATAATCCTTTAATCATTCAAAGAAATTTTATAAATGTTAGTGGCCTCCTCAGTATCATATAGTTGATGTTTTCACCAACAATTTAAATTTAAATAAAACAACGTAGATTTAAGAAATAATAATTGATTATGTGTAGGGAAGAATCTCGAATAGGGAAACGGGAATTTGAAATTGGTCGTGTGAGTGTAATTTAGATTGTATTACATAATCACATAAAGTTTGTGTGGCTAATAAGCGATAAATGAGTATTCTTTATCAAATAACAGAGGCATATATTTAATATAACTAAATGGCAGACAACACATTCCTTTTGTTTAAAGCTATGAGTTTTATGAAAGTAGATTCCTATATTATGGTACAACCTTGTTCTTCTAACCATTAATATTCCTCATTTCTGATAAATTAACTAAATTATTTCACTGCGAGAAATATATTAAACATTTTTGGTAGAAAAATTCTTTTAATATAGCTCTAAAGCAGGGACAAATTGGTGTTGCAGAGACATGTAACCACCATTATTCAATGGAGGCGAGACACATATATAAGATGTAATAAATTTGCTGAAATAATATAATTATAGCATGGATCATAAAATGAAAAAGGAAGAGATTCCTATGAAAGTTATGCAGTGTTTTAAAATAGTGAAATAATGATACTCATCTTTAGAATCGATAGTTTGTGTGAAGCGTGAAGAAAGCAGAAATTGACAGCACACACAAGATTTTTACAAGATTTAGCAACACCAGTCCTCAAAACACTATTTTTAGAAATATATGAAGTTATTGACAAATTTAAGAAAAATGACTAGGCACTAAAACAACTCTTTAACTCTGATGTGACGACAAAAAAAAAAAAAACTCTGATGTATGTCTAGTAATACAAATCCTTTGAACAAATGTTATTTCGATACACCAGATTTGTGTTCCAACGAGTAAACTCTACTCGCTTAAAAACCGAAGCTAAACGTTTATTTACTTATTTTTCAGCTAACTTCCTTTGTGTATGTATCTATACCCGCTTATACAATAAGTCACCAAGTATTTAAACCTACAAGAAATATTTCATTAGTAAAAGAAAAGATATAAATCTTTCAAATAAATATTCTCAAAAAGTATCTTCAACTCGACGTTTTTGCTTATTAATTTTTTGCTTGATTATGATATATAGTTTAGTGGTTTGTGTTAGTGTCGTCGTTATATCAATATCCAAACTAAATATGGACATTGTTGTATCTTAAATATCAAAGATAAAAATAACACGTAATATAAAAATTGAACAATCGTATTCAGTTCCATTATGAAAAAGGTAAATGCTAAGCTAGTTAGGTAAGGAATAGAATATATTCGATTATTGGCACACTATAAGTTAGTATGCAGCATCGACGCACATAAAGTATTTTTTAGAGAAAAGAACAAACTTCGTACTCGTCGACACCTCCCTATTTAAAATTATACTCTCTCTTTTTTTTATCAAAAGAATCAGACCAAAAACAACTAATTTAAAAAAGAAAAATTCAAACGAGTCATTAGGCATGTTCTTAGGAATTAATTGGTACTAGATTCTCATTCGTATTATGTGCGGGAATATTTTATGTATATGTTGTAAACTATATTTAGTTTTCATATTGTGTCGTATATGTTCCAACTTTAGATATTATATGTTTTTAACTTGTAGGTAGAAATCTATTAGTTTGAAATAATATGATAATTTTTGTTTTTAGTTTGTAAACAGAATTAGGGGTGTCAAAATGGATAACCCGACCCAAACCCACATGGATTCGATATTTTAGTGGACGGGTTTGACCATACCCGTTTATTATATGAGTTGAATTTATATATCCAAACCCAATAATAGGAAATCTGATGGCTAAATAGGTTATATGGGTATCCACATACAAATTAAATATTATAGAAACTAACTAAAAAAAAGCAACACCATTTCATATTATTATAAATAAATTTGGTTTTCAAGTTTTAAGTAACAAACTAAATTAAAATATTTTCGTATCTTACGATAAATAAAAACCATAAAACCATAAACCAGTAAATCCATAAAACCAATAAAATTAATTACAAACACTTTCATCTTTGTTAGATTCATCTTCTTCCTCATCCATCATCATCAACTTCATTGTCTACAAATAGTAAAAAAAGTATATCAACAACATGGATAATGTTAATAGATAGTATTAAAACTAATAAATATAAATGACAAATTAATCATTCTCTTCAGTTATAAAACCAAATAACCAAGATCACATACAAAGTAAAACTTGTACATAAGCCGACTCTGGTATTTGTTTAGAACACGCGAACCAATACTAAAAGATGATTCCAAAGCCACAGTAGTTATAGTAATGTTGAACTAATACTCTAATATAAATTTGTTTTTTTACTTTTATGATAAACATGTGGGTTACCCACGATCCTAATGCGTTTACCCGCTAAACCCATAACCCTATTAGGATAATCCATCAAAACCCATTTATTTATATAGGTAAAAAAAGCCAACCCAAACCCGCTAAAATTATGGGCGGGTTTGGATGACCCATTAAAATTGACATCCCTAGGCAGAAATCAATTAGTTTGAAGTACTGTATTTTCTATTGAATATTCATTAGAGGAAGTATAAATAGTTGACTATGTTGTATTTAAATGTATAGACAAAAATCGAGTAGTTTTATATAAGTAATTTGTTTTTGTTTAAAAGTTTTCTATTTTTCATTTCATTGAGTATATTTTTTTTTTGAATTTATCTAAACTAATTGAGTTTATTTGTCTGATTGGATTTATTTATTTGTTCCAATGAATACTAATTGAAAAATCATACCTTGCAAAAGTCTTTTGGTTTATGCGTGAAAATGGTGAATGTTTTTTATTCTTTCCTAGAAAAAGAAATTAAAATTCATCAATGTATGTTTATGTAAAGATGCATGATACTAGTAAAAAATCTAGAAAGTTACCTTGTTAGTCAAGTTCGTGGAATAAGTTGAGATTAACATTTCATCAAATAGGCACTCAATCGCCGTACTACTATTTTCTTATTAATAGTTACCGTGAATAAAAAAGGAATAAGAGATATAAAAAAAAAAACAACACGCAATCGGCGATCACAAACCGATTACCGTCTTTCAATATCAATAGATGCCATATAGAGATAATCGAATTCAAAAACTAACATAGAATCAACATAAATTTGAGAGAACCTTGTACCGATGGAAAAAGGTCTGATTTTTATGGCAGAGATCGAACTCATTATAACCTGCAAAATGAAAAAAAAAATGATTAAACCTCAACCATGCTAAAAACATCGAAAATGATAACTACAAAAAACAAATGATGAAGCGGTGTTTCGAGTTTCATGTGTCGACTAATATGTTTCTTATATAGAGAGTGAAAATTAAAAAATTGACATTTAGAGTAGCCGTAAATAATTAATAAGATTATTCATTTAATTAGTGAATATTCGTTAACCATTCCATTTAGTTGAAAATTTCCTATATTATCGCATCAATTTTTTAAAGATTGAATTTTTTAATGTTTTTAATTCCATGAATCTTTTTAACTGATTTTTAATTTTTAATTTTGTAAAAATTTCGAATCTTTAATTTTTCTATTATGGAATATTCATCATAACCAATCGATTTACTTGGAAACATTATGATTTCTTTTTTGTAAATTGTAAATAAAGAAATAAATAATTCTGATAATTGAAAGTTGGAGTTATTATTGTGACAAAAAAAAATTTGAACTTATTATTAGATTCCACAATTGACCTATCTGTTATGATGAAAATTTACAAATATATCGGTTTTGTTACAAGGAAACAAATAAATATGACAATAGAAAGTTGGAGTTATTATTATTATATTCCACAATTTATTATTCTATTCCATATATTCAACCAAACGTATACGTATTACTATAGTTAGATGGACTGGGCTTTTAACCCACACACAAATTGACCTACACGATAAAATCTCGGATTGATAAGAATATTTGATAAAATTACGAAAATATCATTAATGAATCAGTCGGGTCGCGAACCAGGTCAAGAGGATCCGCGCCCCCAATCAGATACAGTTCAAAAAATGACCGAAATTGATCTGATAATTATGAAAATTGCCATTACATATGTCCAAAAATATTCTTTTCAATTGAAACTAGTTAATTATAAGGCAATGACAATTTCTGTAATATTTGAATCAATTAATATTTTTTTATTACTAGTTGACTCTTAAACATTATAAAATGTAATCGAACAAGTTGACTATTATCATTTTTCAAACCACTTCGACTATATTATATTACATACAATACTACTTTTGTCAAGTTGACAAGTTGACCGCTTCGATTTTTTTTACAATGTTTCTTAATTTGTTTTTGGGAGAGTTGAAAAATAACCTATATATTGAGATCAATTGCAAAAGTAATCTTCATTTTCTTTCCTCTCATATTTTGCCACTTTCTCCCTCATTTATCCTTATAATCAACACATATTTACAAAAATGCCATTATGTTCTTTCTTTTTTAAAATTTGGAAATATTGCAAAATACACAAAAATCAAAAGATCTCAACATATTTACGAAAATGTCATCTTCTTCAATTTTGCCAACCACCATGAACAACCAATTTAGAGCTCTAAATGCATATCCAACCAATTTTGTTAAGTGTAAATGCTCAATATATAATCTCATTACCTATTGTCTTCCATTTCCTCTCTAATTTCTTCCAAAATACTCTTAAATTTGTACTTCAAAATTTTTCTTTTATAAACCTAACGATTTTCGATGGTTCTTGCATAACAAGGTCTTGGGTTCTTTGTTACTGGTGAGATTCAAAGTTACAGGTAGTTGAAGAAGCTAAAAACGAGCTTAAACGGCGAAAAAGGTAAACTTATGATTTTTGCCTGTTTTCAGATCTGCTTCGCGAAAGTAGACTTCTTTTATAGTCTACTGGTCAACGGAGAGGTTATATTTGCAATTGACCATTTTTGAAAATCTCCAAAATAAGTCTACACATTTTCCTTTGGAAACAAAAAAAATGTTTGTAGACTTCATATAAAATCTACTTGAAATGAGGTTAGTTTTGCAATTGAACAAAACTTTGACTTTATAGAGTATACTGAAAAAGATGTCTACAACATGTAGACTGTAAAGGAAGTCTACTCTGTCGAAAATTGAGGTTAGTTTTGCAATTGACTCAAATTTGACTTTTTATAGTAAACGGAAAAAGAAATCTACTTTCAGAAAATAGGTTAGTTTTGTGTTTGACTAAAATCTCAAAAATTTTGACCACGGATAAATATCTTTGTAGACTGCAAAAGAAGTCTACTCCTGAAGTAGACTTCTTTTGCAGTCTACTATTTCATTAAATCGAGATTTTGGTCAAACACAAAACTAACTTCTTTTTCAGAGTAGACTTTTTTTTCGTCTACACAGATAGTCAAACTTTAGTCAATTGCAAATATAACCCGCCAGGTCAGACGAAGTCTACAAACGAAGTATACATTTGATTGTAGAAAGCAAAAGAAGTCTACTTTGAAAAAACGATTTTCCGCATATTTGTGTAAACCGCAAAAGAAGTCTACTTGAAAAGTCAAAATATGGTCAAGCAAAACTAACCTAAATGCTTTTTGTAGACTGCAAAAGAAGTCTACACTAATAAAGTCAAAGTTTTGGTCAATTGCAAAAATAACCCAAAAATGTTGTGTAGACTTCTTTTTCAGTCTACGTACTTATGCTATTATTGCAAAACTAACCTGCTAGGTCAGAAAAGTCTACACACGAAGTCGACATTTGTAAACGTTTTTTTTTGTAGTCTACATTAACGATTTCACTAATAATTCGTTTATAATTCATTAGTAATGAATTTTGTAGTTTTTGTTTTTTCTAACTGTGTGTTAATTATGGTGTTGTAATGTATAAAATTTTGATATGAAAATGTATAATATATATTTTATAAATTAATTTTCTTGTTTGATTGGTATCTAGCTCATATATGTAGAATTTTGAAGAATTCTGCTCCGAGTAGACTTCTTTTTTAGTCTACATTTACGATTTTACTAATAATGCATTTATAGTTCATTAGTAATGAATTTTGAGATTTTTGTTTTTTCTAAATACGTGTTAATTATGGTGTTTTTTTGTATAAGTTTGACTTGTATATGTGTAATAGATAATCTTTAACTTAATTTTCTTGTTTAATTATCATATATGTAGACTTGTTTTGTAGTCTACATTTATTAATTCACTAATAATGAATTTATAATTCATTAGTAATGAATTTTGTGGTTTTTGTTTTTTCTAAAATGTGTGTTAATTATGGTGTTTTTAATGTCTATAAATTTGATATGAAAATGTATAATATATATTTTATAAATTAATTTTCTTGTTTGATTGGTATTTAGCTCATATATGTAGACTTCTGGAGAAGCCTGCTCCGAGTGGACTTCTTTTTTAGTCTACATTTACGATTTTATTAATAATGCATTTATAGTTCATTAGTAATGAATTTTGAGATTTTTGTTTTTCTAAATGCGTGTTAATTATGGTGTTTTTTTGTATAAGTTTGACATGTATATGTGTAATAGATAATCTTTAACTTAATTATCTTGTTTAATTATCATATGTGTAGACTCACGTAGACAAATTTTCTTGTTTGATTGGCATCTAACTCATATGTGTAGATTTCGAATGAAGTTTGCTTAATAACATAACTTTTCTTTAGCTAAAAGACCTCAAATCTTTTCAAATCTTTCTTTTTCTCAAACTACTATCAATTTCATCATAAATTACTATGGTGGAGATGAAGCCATTTCCAGAAATGAGTATTGTGGTTAACTCTGTTAAATGATTAACGGAGAGTAAAACACACAGTATAACTAATATAACAAAGCCACGCCGTTTCAGATTTGGTCCAAACACGAATACAGAGAAAAAAAAAAGTCAGCTCACGATTCACATTGTTGTTAATTTAAACCGGAAATTTCGGTTCTACGATCCAATCTTTGTGTAACCGATTGAATTAATTTGATGAGAGATGTCAACCAATTAGACATTTACAACACAAACAAAGAAGACTATGCATAACCTAAATTTCGTAAGGATATAAAAATATTAACAAAGAAGAGAATTATGCTAGTGCCAATTTGCTCTGCAATAATTATATTTATAATTTCAAAAAGCGAAGAAAAGAGATAAAAAGCTTTCAAGAGTAAAGATCCTCAAGAACAAAAGAAAGAAAGAAAAACGTGTTGTGTTGGTCGAGTCATTCAAGCAACCGCTTGTGCTTACACCACCCGATGGCACCAACATAGACGAATATACTTCCGAAAGAACCTCCGATCACAGTCCAAAGGAATTTTGCTGGACCAGCTACCTCATCCTTAAACAGCTCTATCTTAATGTTCATATCGAATACTCCAGCAACCGCGATAAAGGCGTTTATCACCAGAGTAGCCGTTGTTAGCATCACACCCATTTGCAGACGATGATTCTGTTTGTCATCCAGCATTATGTTGATGTAGTCCTCTGTGTCATCCACGTATTCCCTCAGTTTTTCATCCAAAAAACAACACAAGCACAAAGGATCAGAGTGATATTACTACTTTTCTGATGAGTACCAAATAATGTACGTAAGCAAAGCATGAGTGTATTACTTACTATTGATAGTTTGTTTAGTGTACCATCGATCTGCACAAAATATGCCTCCAAGAGCATCTCGAGTTCTTCCACATCGAATTTGTTGATCATGCTGCTATGAGTTGAGCTTGTACAAGTCCCACGGCTATTTCTGCTAAGTGCGCTATGAGCACTCATAAGAAGATCGTGAGCCTCCTCTGCTACAAGATAGCTCTCATCTCTGTTGGCGTCCGATGCGAATTCGGGAGGAAGCCTGACAGGTTATGGTAAAAAAGAACATGTTAAACTTATATCAGAAAAATCAAAAATTCAGAAAGTCTTGTACATGCCTGTAATCCTCGTCTCCTTCAGGAAGATCAATCTCGCCGGTATCACTCTCATTCATCGAGGAATTTGATGAATTCTCAAGTTTCTGAGCTAGCTTCTCCGTTAGATACTTCTCAGCCATATCTTCATCATCATCTAGCAGATGTTCTAGTTCATCCCTTACCTACAAAATGTGTGTATATATACAAGTTAAGATCAAGAAAGGTTTAACTATAGGCAAACATGGTTAGAGTATGGTTCACAACTTAGACAAATAGAGATTTATCTTAATCATTAGATCAAAGGAGCAATGGAAAGTCTGAATCATAACACCTTCTGAACACGTCCAGTTATTGCAACCAGCCTGCTCTTAATCTGTCGAACACGCTCCAAGTTGAGGGTACTAATTTTGGAAGTAAGCTTGTCCAAGGCTGGATGAGCCTCTAACTCCAATCTTACGGCCTACATTAACGAAGTACAAATGAAACAACACACACACGAAAAGCAATGCTCAGTGTATTTATAGTCATAACACAAGTATTTACCTCACTTTCCAAATTGCTGGATGCAGCTTCAAGACATGCTTCCAGAGCAACAAACTCAAACGGAAAAACCTTCGATCCAACTTGATTCTCAAGGCTTTGCTTCGCATCCTTCATGGCTTCACTCCCTTGAGATTTTCCATGTGCGGGATCAATCCTTGTATGAGCTTCTCCCTCAGAGTTCTTGAAACGACCCGACCCAAAAATTAAAAAAAAATTCCCTTCAGATTATTATCATCACAGATAATAATCCTCAATTGGGCCAATACAAGCGACGCAGAACCATTAAACATAAATCATAAACATCAATTAATAAATCTCATACTTTATTAATTCCTAAACCGTTCAATCCAATCAACTCCATTAAATCAAAAATCCAAATTCCAATCCAACAATAACAAATAATCAATTCCAGAACTACTAGCAGCCTAGCAATTCTAACAATACAGCCAATCAAATGAGATCCTAGATTATCTTCTCTTCCTGGCCATGATTCCACGATCACATTTTCTCTTTACCTGCAACACATGGCAAAAAGAGTTGTGTGAGTATTATCATAAATACTCAGTGATGCGGTCATCCCGTCTACATGCTATTTATACATAAGCATAAACAATAAATAAAATACCACGATGAGCATACACAAGCATTCACGAAACAATCAACACGAACCAAAACAGGAACTCTGTGTCGATCGACACAACCTCTAGGTGTCGATCGACAGACTCCCCCATGTCGATCGACACACCACCATGGTGTCGATTGACAGGATGCCCCGTGTCAATCGACACACCACCCTGGTGTCGATCGACACGACATCGCAGAACCCAGAATTGAGCATATCCTCTCATGGCTCGAATCCGTCGCGATTCATCGAGTCTCCTGCACAATTTCAATCACCAAAACATACGAAAACCACCAAACAATCGCATTCTACCCATTCCTTACACTTATGTAAGCCTACAGTCACGCACTCACCTCGATTCGGGAAGAAAAAGAGGATGAACACGAAGAACACACGAAGAACACCCGAACAGCCTCTGATTTCACCTTCCCAGCCCCGAAATCGACCCAACAACGAACCCTCCTCGTTCCAAATAGCCTCCCACGCAACACAAGCCTCAAGAACGATCAACCCTTCTCCAGAAATCACCAGAACTCACTCAAACTCTCTGATTCTCCTTTTCTTTCTGATTTCTGATTTCTGGAAGAAAAAGACGGCCAAACCTCACTGTTCCTCCCTTAAATATCGAACCCTAGGGTTCCCTAAACCGGCCCACCAAACCGGGCAATTGGAACCAAACCGGTCGGTCCAATTCCAACTCGTGTCGATCGACACCCGTCCAAAAAATCCGACTTCACACAAGTCAAAAATACATGTGTCAATCGACAAACACGCCTGTGTTGATCGACACACCCAACCAAAATCCATTTTTTGGTTCACGGGCGTTACACTTCTCTCCCTCCTTTATGAAAAGGCATACAAAGAAAACAGAGAGTGACCATCATCATCTTCATAGAGCATCACCACCATTGAAGTAATCAAAACACAAGTATCAGATACAAATTCAATTGTTAAGCCAATATAGATACACAAACTCCGTGTCTCTCATTTTCTATCTCCTAAACAGTGCAAATTAGGCATATGTTTCCAAATCATCTGCTCAAACAGAAACCCTAAATTCTACGAGTACCTGACGTTTAACGCCGTGATGGTGGTCGAGAATCCGCCTCTGCAACTCTTCAATGAACGGTGACACAGAAGGATCCTTGGAATTAAGAAGCAAAACCTCTTTCGCGGTGATGATTGCCTTGATATGCTCCAGATGGATGACAATCGCTCTCTCTCGACCCAGAACAGTAGATGGATACGACAAGAGTGAACAGCAGAAGGCGCGCCTTGCGGTTGTATCGCCGGTGGATACTGAGACTGAACTCCGCTGGTCCCCTGGAACACGGATCTAACAAGGCTAAGACTCGAGCAGATCCAGAGGGCTTTTAGAAGAAAAGAAACATAGATCTGCTGTGGTTGGGTGGAGAGCGTCAGATTAAAACTCATCGGAGACTTATGCTGGTTTGAAATAGATGCGGTGTAGATTCGCCGGAGGCTTATGCTGGATCGCGAAGGTGGAGAGAGGCGAGAGGGTTTGAGCGCCGTTTTAGAGAGAGAAACAATTGAGGGTCTTTTTCTACAAAATTAGGGTTTTCTTGAGTAAATTTTGTTTATATATGTATGTAAAAAAATTCGGTCAGGTTAAAATATTTTGTTTAGCAGACTTCAAATGAAGTCTACAAATTTCTAAACTCTAAACCCTAAATGTAGACTTCCCGAGAAGTCTACCAAAAATCTAGATCAACTATTTTCGATGAATTATTCAAAATCCTAAATAAAAACTTATACCAAACATTCAAAAATTTAATATATTCATAAATTGACATTTTTATTCAAATTTGACATTTTAAATATAAAAATTATAAACCCTAAATCTAACCCTAAATGTAAAAACATGTTTCCAACTTATGAAATCAAACTATTGCTCATATTTCTAACTCCAATTAACATCCATAAAGCCCTAAACCACATACATACCTGCAAATTTACCATCCACAAAACCCTAAACCATCAAACCCTAAACTATAATCTCTAAAAATTGTTTACTTTAAACCCTAAATCCATAAATATAAATCCCTCAATCTAAAGTCATTACAACATAAACTCATGAAACTATAAATAGCAAACAAAACTAACTACCAACAAGTCACTACATCAATATCAAAACATATGTTTAGTCTTCGTTTCATTATGAATATGTAACCTAATTTATCTTTGTTTCTTTATTTGTGAAATTTTGTGAAATTTTATTTTTTATACTTCATAATTGCTTATAGTATGGTCATGAATACAAAATTTTAATCAAACTAATTTTTGTTAATTTATAAATTTAAATTTCATATGTAATTAGTAAGTAGACTAGTCTACTAGTATAGTATTTATAACCTAATTTATCTTTGTTTATTTAATTTGTGAAGTTTTGTGAACTTTTATTTTTTACTTCACAATTTTTTATATTATGGTCATGAATACAAAATTTTAATCAAACTAATTTTTGTTAACTTATAAATTTAAATTTCATATGTAATTAGTAAATAAACTTCAATTGAAGTCTACTAGTATAGTATTTATAACCTAATTTATCTTTGCTTCATTAATTTGTGAAATTTTGTAAAATTTTAATTTTTATACTTCACAATTATTTATACTTTAGTCATGAAATACAAATGTTTAATCAAACTAATTTTTGTTAATTTAAAAATTTAAATTTCATAAATAAATAGTAAGTAGACTTCCATTGAAGTCTACAAAATATCTAAAGTAGACTTATAGAGTAGACTTCTAAAGTACAATGCAAACTTCTCGAGGGCTACAACGGTAATTGTTGCTTCCGTTTTTTTCTTTGGTAATAAAGGGTGTAATTGTAATTTTACTATCTCTTTGGGTTAGTTTTGCCAAACATGAGATAAGGGGTCTAGTTTTGCAATTGAAATAAATTTGTAGGTTATTTGTAGCAATTCCCAATTTGTTTTTTGCTATATAATCATATGAAAATCCAAATGTTGTTAAAAAGTGTGGTGATAAAAACAAATAAGTTTTCAAAATTACTTTGATACAACAAATTTTTAGTATCAAATGTCAACATTTCAGATATGTTATTGTAAGCATCGAATTTTATCATATGATAGCTTAGAAAAAAAAGGCCAAATATCCAAAACAAAACTGTCTATAGACTCAGAATTACTTGTTGCAGGTAAAGTTTTGGCCACCAGAACAAACACCTTTCCATTTCTTAGGAGAAGGACCAAAACCTTTGTCAGAAAAAACTCTCTGATTCAGGCCAAATCCCAGTGTCGATGACTCCAATAATAATATCACTCTCCACCTCTAGATTTCGTTTTGTATTCCTTCCTTCTTTTAACCCCATAAATTCCCAGGATGACGTCATTTGACAGCTCTTTCCATTCATGACAAAAATAAAATAGTTTTTTGTGAAATTAAAAGGTTTTTAATTGTTAAAACAAATCAATTATATTTTCAGTTTCAAACGTTCACCAGCTACTCGTTTTCGTTCAGATTCGGTGAGTCGAGCCGAAACCCCATTGAAACTCCTTTTGTAACTTCTAACTAGACGATCTTCGGTCGAACTGAAGTATATATCACTTGTTAGAATCTCCATAGAAATATTTGTAACTAATCATGACTAGGTAAAAAAAATGAATTAGTATTTAGTAGATTATTAGAGAAAGAATCAGTTAAATCTTACCTTTCTCCGGTGACCTCTTGAAGAATACTCATGTGGTGCGACGTTGGTGAGTATTCCGGCTGAGACGGAAGTGAGCCCATATAGACAACATACACCTTCATGGATTATCATCATTATTATTCTCTTAATTTATTACCATCACAAATGATGATTTTTTAAGGCCTAACGAACTATTACAAGTTTACAACGAGAAACAAGAATGATAACAACTACAATTAATGGTATCAAACTTGTTGGTTTATAACAAAAAAAAAAAATGGTACCTGCTGATCTTGACTATCATCTTTGACAGAAAAATAAGATAATAAGGCAGGAGATTAAGCCAAACGAAGCTATTTGTTTCATCATTTTTCTAGAAAAATAGATAAAAGTAAGATGATATATTATATTTCTATGGAGACCAACACGAAGATATATACATACGAAGATCATGCATCAACCATAAAACTTAAACACCAAAAACATAGTATCTTCTTTTTCAAAAAAAAAAAAAAAACATAGTATCTTGACCACAAAAAAAAAGTCTTATAACTTTATAATTGTCTTCTTTATTTTTTGTAAGAAATAAGAAAAAAAAATAATCTGACCCAAAAAAAAAAGAAACAAATTTTACAAACAAGGAAAGAGCATATTTTAAAATTTTCTGGAAGAAAAATATTTTATTTACTCTGAAAAATAATAAGTAAGCAAAATAAAAAGAAATGTGTTGAGTGAGCAATATTTTACGTAGCCCATTTAGGAAATTTATAAGTAAGCAATATTTTACGTAGCCCATTTAGTATGATAGTGGGCCTTAACGGTATAACTCATTATTATCAAGGCCTATAACTGTTTCTTTCTTTCTTTTGTCGTAGGCCTAACTATTTCACTTTCTTATCAAGTCTTCTCTTTTTCTTCCTTTTTTGCTTTTTCTTTTCGTACTTGAAAAAAAAAAAACAATTAAATTCCAAAGTTGTTGTTTACCTTTTTATTTGATAAAAATAAAGGAATTTTGTAATTCAAAAAAATCTAATAAAAAAGTCACAATGTGGCATTATATTATAAGACTTATACCAGATTATATGAACTTTAATATGATTTTATATGAACTTTTGGGGAATTCCAAAAATGTTTGGTGTGTCCATTTTCAAAAATACCACAATGAAATGTTTATTTTCAAAAATGTCATTTATTAAAAAAAATTTAAAGCTTAACTCGTAGCAAACTCTAAACCCTAACATGACATTGTTAACATAAATGGTATAATTTAATTAACATTTTGAAATTTTTTTGGAAAATTGGCATTTTTGAAAAGTGGTTTTTCAAAAGTTGGCACTTCTCATTTTTTTTTTTTGACGATTACAAACGACTAATCTTGGAAACTAATTAACCTATAATAACAAAAATATGACCTAGGTCGTGATCTTAAGTCTTAAACATGAAATTTCAAGAAGAGTCCTGATATAAGTAGACTTGCATGCATGTGGTCACCTTTTGATCCATGCAACGTGCACATGCATATTTTAAAGTTTTGTTCCCTCTTTGCTAAGTTAAGGATCGATGGATCATAAAACTCATCGGACCGGAAACTAGAACAAGATAAATAAATTACATCTCCATCAGTGCATCACCGTATTTCAAACCTAGACATGTGATCAATTGATCTAGTCAACCAAATCACATTAATTAGACATCAAACAATCTTTACCCGTGAGCCCGTGACTATATAGTCCGAGTCAAGTGAATTTGTTTATATTATAATTACCATGTTGCATATGGTAAATATTTTTACTCATGCAAATGGAGATCATAGGTACACGTCTTGCATACAATAGCCGCCTAATTAATATGCTACAAAACTGACGAAACTTCATTTCGACAGCCATTTAAACATAGACTCTCTACGCCTGTAGGTAATTTAGCAGTATGCCATCTGAAGGGAAACATAGTTCTAGAGAGGTTGCTCAATGCTAGATATTTACAAAGTAGATGGCATCAAGTATCTGCCAGAGTTTTATTTGGTGATATGTCTATTAAAATAATTATTGTTAAATTTTGTGTTTTGGCTTGAAAAATATATAGGGTCGAAAGACTGAAATTAGTCTGTATTGTATAATGCAATCACTTGTAGATGAGGGAGCGAAATGGAAAATATTAATGGTAGGGATAATTTGGAAAATGATGGAGAGCTTTCAATTTCAACTTAGAGGAGACAAAAAATTTTAGGATTTTTTTGGTGAATGGCAATAAGAGTACTGCCACAAGACATGTTCACATTAATGTAAAGTAGTCTTGTTTGGGTTTGGGTCTCTTGGGGTAATCTGATGGGCAGTTAGGTATTTTTGACTAGGACATTTTCTTATTTTTTGGACATGGTACACAATTAAAATGGGAGCCAATAATTGTTTTCCATTATCGTATTATGTGTTTCTTATTTCGTTGAATATTTTCGAATCCGCTCTCTTACGTTTCAAATAAAAGTAACACTGTAAGGAGAACTTAAAGTTTAGGCAATTTGATAGTTAAGAAATTTTTTAAGAAAAATTTGAAACGTTTTAAAGAAATTCTTCTATCAAATTGGAAAATACTTAAACGGTGAAAACTGGTTGATTTTCATTCGTGATTTTATCCCAAATTATGTGTCTTGTTCCTAACGTACTTTAGATCATTTTCATCGCCATATTAAAATTTGTATTTCGGTTTAACGGTTCTGCATTTAATTATTTCACAGTTGAATAGCACGCATAAAGAAAAATACAAAGTATTCACCAAAAAACAATACAAACTTCAGTTATCTCTGTTTTTTTGTTTGTCAACAAACTTACGTTATTCATTTAACCGATTAAAGTACAAAGAGAGGGAATTGAGCATCCTCCAACATTATTACAACATAATTGAAATGCAATAAAACATAGAGCCGATAGGACATCGCAGAAGATGGACAGCAGATCTAAGGCATGCCTCAGATGTGTCAAGAGGATCTTCGCGGCAAAGCCGGAGAGTCTCAGGTTAGTCACTTTCCAGTGTGACTTTGAAAATCTCAGCATAAAGCTCGGAAATTCGACCACTCTCAAAGAGAGGGAAGAAAATACTACCAGTCTCAAAGAAATGGAAGAAGGTGAAATTGAACTCTTCCACCGGGAGTAAATTACAGGATTTGAAAATTTAGAAAACTTTGATCTTCTCTCAAATCTTAGAAGATACAAGATTTGAGAATCCTAAATTTTTTTGATTTTCTCATTTTCTCAAAGTAGAGAGGATATCGGTATCCATGATACAGCCCACGATGTGCTAAATCAGTAATCACACCATAGTAAGAAGCAAAACGTGACATGGGCTTTGAATATATGACATATGGGCTTGATGGGCCAAGAATTCCAAAACTTGAAATGGGCCAAGCCCAACCTTTTGAGATCTCGTGACGGAGAGGACTCGACATTGGGAAAGCGAATCGAAAGAGGGTCCTTCGTGGCGGAGAGTTGCAACACCTGCGTGCGAAGATTCATCTCCCACGAGAGGAGATAGCTTTGATTCGTTTTTATCAGCTTCAATATGACAGCGACGGAAGGTAGGAGCAAGCGGAGATAGCAGTGAGTAACAAGGGTAGGCGGAGACCTGAGACTTAAATCCAAGAGGGAAAAAAGCTGCCCATAGCAGTAAAGGGCCGCAACAACGCGTTGACGACAAGGGGCGCGAGCCCGAAAAATCTGCAGGTGGAATTGATTCTTTACACATAACTCTTTCCAAACATATCGTAATATATATCGTTTGTAACTTTATCATCAACATTAAGAATATAATCATGCTTTTCTGAATTTTGTATTTATTAACATATATAATTTTTATATAGATATATTATGATATTAAAATTCATTCTATTAATGCATATTATCATAATCTCAGGTTAATACATATAGTATAAATCATAATCTCAAGATAATGCATATTATATTTACAAATTCATTTAATTAAAAATATTAGTCTAACATCGTTTGATTATTTTCTTAAGAGAATTATTACCTAAAACATATATCACCCTATATATTAATAATTATTAATTTATCGATTAATAATATTTCTCTAAATTAATAAAAAATTTAAAATTTTAACATTATTAATTTATAAAGGTAATTGTTAACAGTATGTATTAAAATTATACTTTTAGACTAACATATTTTCGAAACCGAAAGATATGACATTTAATAATTCTTTTATATATAAAACGTTTTATTAATTTGACCACTATCATGGAAAAAATCGGGTGAAAATCAGTTTAGCCATTTTAAAATCTGTTAGGTTATTTCAATCCACACCTTATTATTCTGTTTTTCCTTTATGTGTTCGATAGCTGCATATTACAAATTGCCATCATTCACAACTGTATCTCTCTTCTTTTTTTCGAGAAAGTTCAAAACTAGATCTCAGACATGCGATTCTTATAAAAAGCTCAGATCTATGGAAAGAGACCCGTCAGAAGAAAAAGAAGAGAAGAACACACTTATTAAATTATCTAGGGTTTTGGGTTGTGACAAGCATACATTTTGATAATAATTTTATTTTAAAGATCGATGGAAAGAGACCATAGGGGAAAAAGACGAGAAGCACACACATACTAAGTAGTCAACTACTATTATTTTGGGTTGTGAAAACATATATTACACAATTATGGTTCTTCAACATGTGCGGAGACTTTTAGTATTATACATTTACTTTTATTTCATTTTAAAAAAGGTTAAATAGAAGTCGATATATATACCACTTCAGTTTAGTGGTGTCTTGTTCACGCATGCGGCTGCTAAAAAACGGCCACAAGACTCTTGGATTCCTTGGAAACATATATTATTTGATTTCAAATGAAAAAGAATTATAGATCTTTGGTTTGCTCATATTTTCAACTTGAGAGAGATAATGTATTTCATATGACGACGTTGAAAATAATGTCCACGACTGAGTGTCGATTTCCTTTCTCTTTTCTAAAAATTATTAACAGATCCTATTAAAGCTTGAAATGGCGATTTGCGGTTGTCACGATTGGAAAGCAGCAACAACATTTGATAAAATTTCAAATACGTTAGTTAGTGGCACAATCGCATTAAAATAAATTACTAGTGCAACGTCTTTTAGACTAACGCACAAAATTTGGCATAAACGGAATATGTTACACTCATTCTAGTAATTTGAAGTGTCGAAATCATTAGCTGAAAACTATTAGTCATTGTACAATTGAAGGCATAAGTTATTCAACTCTTATACAGCTACATTTCTTCTGTGAACGACTTGCTTAAATTATACTATCGTTATAGACAAGGGACGAGCAAAGCTATTTGTACCAACTGCTACATTCCGACACAAACAAGGGAAAATGGTCCACAAAATGATCTTCTCCTTGTAAACTGTCCTATACTCAGTTCGTGGTTTCGTACTGATTTTTTTTTTGTTTTTGCTTTTTTATTCACGTCATAAAAAGTAAATGTTCTTTCCCATTGAAGTTTTATTTCCTTTTCGTATAAGTTTTTATAGTATAGATATGGTAATAACAGTGAATCATAAATTTTAACTTATCCATTTGCAGGTAAGATGACTCATAACTCACGAGTACTATTCGTTGTAATAATCTGCTGCATACTTGGAACGAGTGCCTTTCTCGAATTTATTTCTCCTCGTTTTTGGAGTATCGTTTCGGGATTCTCCGTAGAAAGGTCGACGACTTTTAATTTTAATTAACTAGGTCAATAACTTTCTTAATGTTGGACAATGTTGATAATGTTTTGGATAAGTTTCTCAACTATTCTTGACTATATGTATACCCTTTTCAACCACATAGTTCAGTGTTTTTCCACAAAATTAAACAGTGTTTTAAGTGATTCTATCCCAATTGTCCTATTTCCTATCTTAATTATACGTTATCTATCTTACAACTTACTCTTATTCAGTTTTCACTAATTAATAAACTTTGTTTTACATGTAAGTTTAGAGCTTGTATTCAAATATATACATGTAAACCAATATTTTTGTTGTCGAACTAAACAATCACAAACTAAATTTATTTTAAAACGAAAAAGAACATTAATTTTTTTTAAACTATAGAACAAATTTGACAGATTGATCAAATATCAATATATTTATCATGAATTGAACCCCATATTGCGCATAATTACATTTTGGCGTTTTTTTCTCTCCACTCATTTTGTTTTTAAATACATCAATAACAAGTGTGTGGGCGTACTAGCAGAAAATGCCAATGAAATCTACATTTTTCCCACCAATTGGCTGAAAATAAATATACAGTTGTGATGCGTTTTTATATATTGTGTACAGAATTAGAGAAATAACCAAAAAAAAAAGAATTATAAACTAGGAATTATCAATAAAAATGCTAATGAATTTTCCGTTAAAAGAAAAACAAATTGCGAAAATATAGTCCAAACATTAACTGGATAAAAGATGCTGAATTTGTATATTAGCATTTTTCCTGTTTTTTAAGTGGCCAATAATCGAGAACCGTATTGGAACTAGGAATTCCACAAAGGATATTATTACAAACTTTATTTTATTGTTTTTTTAGTTTGATTTTTTGTTATTGTGTTTGTGGGGGTGGATTCGAATAAAAAACATAGGCATACCCTAAATATTTTCGCATGGCCAAACTCTATATCGACCCTGCCTTATTGGCCCTACCCTATTATCACCACCTACTCTGCTATGTAAGTATATGCATGTGGAAAATTACGTTAAGGACATCTCTAACTTTACTCCATTTTTACTCTAAAATAGCGTTTGTTGATAAATTTGTTCCAATCCACTCTATCTTCGTCTCCAAAATAGAATAAAAGGTAGGTTTACTCTATTTTTTTTTGTCAACAAACTTACTTCATTCATTTAAACGATCAAAGTACAACGGGAGAAAATTAAGCATCCTCCAAAATTACTACATCATACTTGAAAAGCGATAAAACATAGAGTAGATAGATCATCGTAAGAGATGGACAGCGAATCAAGAGGTTCATCGCGATACAGCCGGAGAGTCTCAGGTAGGTCACTTTCCAGTGTGACTTTGAAAATCCCGGCATAGAGCTCGGGAATTCGACCACTCTCCAAAAGAGGGAAGAAGATACGACCAGTCTCAAAGAGATGAAGAAGGTGGACTTGAACTCTTCCACCGGGAGTAAATTACAGGATTTGAGAATCCAGAAAACTTTGATTTTTTTCTCAATAGAGAAAATATCGAGCTCGCAAATTAAAGGATTTGAGAATCCAGAAAACTTTAACCCTATCATTTGTGGAGATATGAATCTTGACGATTGATGGAATGAAGCACAATGAAGGTGAATTGGTCTCTCCTGGCTCGATTTGGAGGACAAAGATTTTGACGAGCTCTGTACAACATGCCTAAATCACCAAGAAGTGCGGTACAACTTTGCAGGGATAAATCGTGAATGGTCGTATACCCGATTACACTAAATTGTGAATGGTCGTAAAGATCAGATCGTGACTTGGGATTGTACTCAAGGGAGAATGGGCCATGGAGGCATTTCCTTGTTGGGCTAAGCATTTCACAAAAAAATTTGGGCCATGCCCATAGGTTAGTAGAGCAAGAGAGGTTATGTTTCGACGACCTCTTTACCGGTGAGCGACGTCGGACCGGGACAGGGGCTACGATTGGTGGTCGGAGTAGGTGAATAGAGTAACACATCTTGTGTGGGAGGGAGGAGACGAAGTGGGAAAACCGAGTCGATTTGATTCTCATACCGGAACAGCATAAATCAACGGCGGACGAGGCTACATCAGATCTCGGTGATGGATTGGGACTTGCAGTCGATGGAACACGCATTGAAGCCAAAGACTGAGATTGGGGCGAGTTCATGGTGAGGAACCACTGGCGATGGAACAGCGGAAGATGGTGCAGAGATTTTGAACCATGCCGCGAAAAATCCGGCGGATCCGGTGGCTCCGCCGGTCGCAAACAGTTTTTCATCCTCGAGACTGGCCTCACCCGAAGCAAAGCGTAGAACATAAGGGCGAGACTCGATAGAGAACTTACCATCTCATGGGATGGAGTGGGAGAAGGGGTCACCAGAGGAAGGTCAGGAAACTAGAGGAGCTCTCGAGAAGGCGACGGCACACAAGCTTAAGTCGCTATGGAATCCGAGCTTACACGTCGGAGAGCCTCCATTCTGAGCGCCTGAAATTGTGGTGCGGCTCCTCGATTCTTGAGCCTAGGAGAATCCTCACCTAGGACGAACTACAAAAAAAAATGTTTTTTAAAACGAGAGTAACTCCATTTATTACTCCATGTTTTTGTTTTTCACTCCATTGTTTACTCCACCATGACAATTAACGAGAAATTAAGCTTTGGCCACCATGACAATTTTCTAGTACACAACACAAGATGGAGTAAACAATGGTGGCCAAAGCTTAATTTCTCGTTAATTCAAATATTTTTAAACATCCATACCGTCATGGTGGCCAAAGCTTAATTTCTCGTTAACCCTTTTCACTATTGTATAATTCACATAACGGTATGGATGTTTAAAAATATTTGAATTTCATTTTAAAATCTCGCTATTTTGCTCTACTTATCTACAAAATATGTCAATCTGTTTAAATAAATCTATGAAAAGTTTCTCTCTACTACATTCCAAATTAGAAGCATTTATTTAGATAATGCATTGTGTGATGGTGCATCAGTAGATGATATGCTCAAATTTACCCTGAGCTACTCTCTCAAATTAAGAGATCGATGTAGTACTTAGGGATCGAATCCACAGGGAAAAGATTCACGCAATCAACTATAGAGTTCGAATTAGGCTAAGCAAATATGTATGAATGAAATAAAATAACTAAACAAGTAAATAGTGATAAATGATCTAGGAAATCAATGAGACAAAAGCTAGGTGATGGGTAATTCTTCAGGTATGATTTGAAACTGATTCGTGTCGATCGACACAGGTATCCGTGTCGATCGACACAGAGATAAAAACGTTAGGTTTTGTTAAGTACCGTTCTAGAACATAAACACTAATGTAAAGCCAATCAACTGTCGTTGCAGAGACTATCTATGATTAGATTCCTAAATCCCAAATTTCTTTGCAAACCTAGAGAATTAAATCAAGCTTTATAGTTCAAGTTTAATTGCTCACAGAATTCCTAAACCAAATTTCTTTGCGAAGAGGTAATTCTGCTCATCTAAGACTAGTTCAAGTTATTAATAACACTTTCGTGTCTATTAAACAACCTAAGATCTAGATTCTAGGTGTACAGGCTAGATCTAGCATTGGAAACAATCTAGATGAAGAACCAGAAGATAAACCCTAACAGGTTTTCAGTCCTAACAATTTCTCATCAAAACCCTAGAATTCCCCACAACCTAACAAGCAAACTACTCAGACATAGATGCAGTAAACATTATGAATGATATAAATTGCATAAAAGATAGAGTTAGAGATACAGAGGGTTTTATGCTGAAGATCTGAGAAACTCTGAAATCTCTCTGGAAAACTCTCCCTCTCTCCAGTCTCGATCAAAATCCAAGATTTCCACATAAAAACCTAAGTAAAACTATATATACAAGTAGGCAAAATCGGACTGGGCCTTTCTGGAAACTTCTGGGCTTCATGGGCCCAAGAGGAAATTCTTCTCTTCTCGTCAGATATATGTGTGTCGATCGACACACATGTCCATGTCGATCGACACATGCTTGAAAACTCGACTCCGACTTGATAACTTCAGCTCTTCTTTCCTCGATGTTCCAAAATACTCCAAAAGCTCCCAATATGCTCCAATCGATCATTGACCTACAAGGACTATAAAACAATAGGAAAATACCAAACAGACTCTATAAAAAGGACTTATATCATGGTTGAAAATGGGTAAAAACCATGATATATCAACTCCCCCAGACTTAGCCTTTGCTTGCCCTCAAGCAAAACATAAACCAAGAATGTGAAAGAGGTTTGAAAACACAGAACTTACCTTCCCTTGATGCATTGAATTGACCCTTCCAACTAGTGAACCACATAATCCAGAACCAACTAGAATCAGACCACCATGTACTTCTCTGCAGACATTCGCAGCCTTCCAAATTCATCCACAACTTCACAGCATAATCCGTTAGACTTCATAGCTTGGTCTCAATGTTCTCAATGCCAAGAACCTTCTAGACTCATTCCCAGACTATACCATGACAAATCAACCTATACAACACTTGGTATTCCTCCTCTCCCCCAGACTTATTTTGTTCTATATTCCTATTTTTTCGTGATTGCTGAACTCAAAGCAGTGCATATTTCACTAATGTTGTTCCTTGTTAGGAGACAGGGTCGTGACTCACTACTATTGTTCCTTGTGAGGAGACAGGTTCATGAGAGTGCTCGTCTTCCTTATCCATTTTACGGGACTCAGACTGCTGCTTTTGAGCTGGGTGATCACCTCATGAGTACAGACTCACTGGATTTTATTCCTCATCTTATACTTAGGAGCTATCATTTCACCCCAATCCTAACATAAATGATATATATATATTTTTTTTAAGGGAATAGAGGGAGAGGGGTACCATCACTTTCAAAAAGGGGTTGCACTTGTAAGGTATGAATGAGGAGTCAAACTCTATGGACATCGATCCCAAAGAAAACCGTGCAGTAGCTCTGACTTGGCGGATTATACCGGAAATAGCAGACGTCTCTAGTCAACTGGTCAGCCTTAGATTTCCCATTAGTCTGACTCTGAAATTGTTCCTGGAAGAATGGTCACGTGCTGGCTAAGACAATTCACTAAACCAAAAGAAGGGTTGTTCCTAACAAATTTTGACTCAATAAAACAAAAAATTTCAAATTTAACCCAAAATAAACCAAAACAAAAAGAAACACGTTAGTAGTTTCCTCCCCCAGACTTAACCAACACTGTCCCCAGTGTTGTCAAGCCTGAAGTTGGCAAAAGAAATCAAAGGAAAATTGAACTTGAATGAAATAAAGGAGATTTACCAAAGTGGGGGACCCTGTCGATCGACACAAACAAGTCATGTCGATCGACACGAGTTCTGAGGGATCGGATCGTTGTGATGTCGAGAATTTTGAAAATTGAAGGCCATGTCGATCGACAGAGTGAATGCCTGTCGATCGACAGAAACCTTACTGTCGCACTGCAAATTTTCTGCATCACTCAACAAACACGATCAAAGAAGAAAACACACAATGCAAATCCTTAAGATCATCAAGTTCAAGCTCCTAAAAAATCCAAAGACTAACTGACTCAAAAGTAAATAAGAGATAAAATAGAAAAACTTACAAGTGGGTTGCCTCCCACTAAGCGCTTGTTTTCAGTCATTAGCTTGACTATGTCAGAACTTAGACAAAATTCTAGTATCAAAAATCGATTGGTAATATCGATTCCCCGGCAACGGCGCCAAAATTTGATATGCTCAAATTTACCCTGAGCTACTCTCTCAAATTAAGAGATCGATGTAGTACTTAGGGATCGAATCCACAGGGAAAAGATTCACGCAATCAACTATAGAGTTCGAATTAGGCTAAGCAAATATGTATGAATGAAATAAAATAACTAAACAAGTAAATAGTGATAAATGATCTAGGAAATCAATGAGACAAAAGCTAGGTGATGGGTAATTCTTCAGGTATGATTTGAAACTGATTCGTGTCGATCGACACAGGTATCCGTGTCGATCGACACAGAGATAAAAACGTTAGGTTTTGTTAAGTACCGTTCTAGAACATAAACACTAATGTAAAGCCAATCAACTGTCGTTGCAGAGACTATCTATGATTAGATTCCTAAATCCCAAATTTCTTTGCAAACCTAGAGAATTAAATCAAGCTTTATAGTTCAAGTTTAATTGCTCACAGAATTCCTAAACCAAATTTCTTTGCGAAGAGGTAATTCTGCTCATCTAAGACTAGTTCAAGTTATTAATAACACTTTCGTGTCTATTAAACAACCTAAGATCTAGATTCTAGGTGTACAGGCTAGATCTAGCATTGGAAACAATCTAGATGAAGAACCAGAAGATAAACCCTAACAGGTTTTCAGTCCTAACAATTTCTCATCAAAACCCTAGAATTCCCCACAACCTAACAAGCAAACTACTCAGACATAGATGCAGTAAACATTATGAATGATATAAATTGCATAAAAGATAGAGTTAGAGATACAGAGGGTTTTATGCTGAAGATCTGAGAAACTCTGAAATCTCTCTGGAAAACTCTCCCTCTCTCCAGTCTCGATCAAAATCCAAGATTTCCACATAAAAACCTAAGTAAAACTATATATACAAGTAGGCAAAATCGGACTGGGCCTTTCTGGAAACTTCTGGGCTTCATGGGCCCAAGAGGAAATTCTTCTCTTCTCGTCAGATATATGTGTGTCGATCGACACACATGTCCATGTCGATCGACACATGCTTGAAAACTCGACTCCGACTTGATAACTTCAGCTCTTCTTTCCTCGATGTTCCAAAATACTCCAAAAGCTCCCAATATGCTCCAATCGATCATTGACCTACAAGGACTATAAAACAATAGGAAAATACCAAACAGACTCTATAAAAAGGACTTATATCATGGTTGAAAATGGGTAAAAACCATGATATATCAGTAGACATTGGTAATTTTTGAAACAAATTGCTTTGAATTAGTGAAAATGATATGTATACTCGTGGATTGACCAACGGTCAAAGGTACCGATTGATTACCTCTTTTGCAAACGAGGTATAGTTCAACCGGTCATTTGAAACGGGCGGTTGAAATGGACAGTTGAAAAATGAAGTTGCAAGCGGACGATTGATAAAAAGATCGTTTGAACTAGACATGGACATTCGGATAACCGTTCGAATTTTGGGTCGGTTATCAGGTTTTCAGTTTTAGGAATATAATACCTATTTCGGTATTTTAAAATTTTGATTCGGTTTTAATTGGGTTCGTTTTTGGTTATCCAAATTATTCATACTCGTAGATTATTCGAACTATTCATAATTACCGTTGTTTTTTGCATTTAGTTCGATTTAATTATTTGAACTCGAATTATCCTAATTTTTTTATAAATTTATAGCTAATTAAATTGCTTATTTTTATCAAATATATCCACAATACCCAAATTGACTGGAAAAAATGCCTAAATTTTATGAATATACTATATTTTAAATCTATGTATTTTTCAGGTTAATTTTAAATTATTTTTCAATGCATTATATTATAAAATCATTTAAAAAATTCTATTACATAATTTTATCTAATTATATTATTCAACTGCTACAATGCTATCAATCAAGCTTATATTTAAATTGTTCTCTATTATCCAACCGCCTTCTCTAACCAATGTTTTTAACTGCCTTGTTTCAAATGATCCTCTGTTCAACCGCTCAAAAACTTTCAAACGTTCTGTTCAAATATAGTCACCAATCAGACCCAAAGGCTATTTAAGATGGAGCTATCGAACATATCTGTCTAATATTATTTTTATAAACTTATGAATTGCGGTTTGCATTTTTGAACCACTTTGGCCATGAATGTGTTGAGCGGGAAGGTGCGTTCTGACGTGCGGGACCAATTTGTGTCACCATTCATACAAACTTTTTCAACTTTTCAGATTTAATTAAAAAATTAAAAACAATAATATAACTGAAACGCCACAGTACAATATCACTTTTTTATCCTATTAACGCAGGACAAGAGAAAAGAGGTAAATAAGGTGTGTTTCACAACTTTTATGTGCGTTCCACTTTTTTATTTGGGTAAAAAATCTGAAAAATTGTATTATTAAAATTTTTCAGTTTACATATTTTTTTTAAGGAGAAAATTATTTTTAAAAAAGGTGTTAAAAATATTTTAATAAAGTTTAATAATTACTATTTCCGTCCCGCTCTTATGATAATCACCACTCAAATATTATCCCGCACTGCTTATTTTACACTAACCGTACTTGTTTTGTATGGTGCGTTTCTTCCACCCACATCGCACTTAAACCGTACTGCATCTCTTAAAATGCTTGTCCTGCACCGCTCTACCAATTGTGCGGTGCGGTAGAGTACAAGTGCGGTTCGTACAAAAAAATATACTACTATGCACTTAAATTTTTGGAATTAAACAATTTACATTATTTTTCCAACAAAAATAGTTTTTAAAAATTTTAAAGTAAAAAATTTTACGTTTAAATAAAATTTATGTGTATGGTTATTAAATTAAAAAAAATTATTTTTCATAGATAAATATCAAACTATAATATAGTAATATCATATATGTATCCCGCACCGCTGTTTGCATTTTTCACCATTCAAAACTTTACTTTTGTACCGCATGTTATTTTTTTACCATTCAAACATTATCCCGCACCGCACTTGAACCGCACTGCACCTCTTAAACCACTCTTTCCCGCACCGCACCTTTTAAACCGCTTGTCCCGCACCGCCCAAAACGCTGTCACCATTCGAAGCCTTTAAAGTAATATATTGATCCAAAAAATTTAATATAGAATATAAAAAGAACCGTTGAAGACGAAAGAAGATTATATCCGTCTGTACCAATTGGTCATTCACTCTATATATTTCATACAAATACGTGTATCACTCCACAAATTTATGCCAAAATAAAATGGTATCCGCCTTTTTTGTTTTTGAAAAAGGTGCACATAGCAGCATCACACAGCTTAATTGGGCTTGATATTAAAAACAAGCCAGTCTATCAAGTGTCGGAATAGTTAAAATCCAGATTCTAAACACCTGATTCGACTAGGGCAAAACAAGTGGTTAAGTTTTTTGTAAGTAAATATTATAGTGGGTAGATAAAGTGATCCCTTTTGTAATGGATTACATTAATTATAATTTTGACTCAAATGTATCCCCAAAGAAAATTTGTACATCGCCGTTTTCGGGAGTTTTGTGTGAAGATTCAGTTTCCTCTGGTTTCTTCCATCTTACCGGTTTAGTTTCCTAGAAACTTTAATTTGGATATGGTAAATTATTCGCCATAGAAGGAACCGTTTATCGTTTGTTTTCGATATGTTTTCGCGTTGGTTTCTGGTTTCGTATAGGTTGTACCTTCGGCGAGATTTGTTTATCATTAGACTCAATCTTCAGGTGTGGCTCTTTTGGTTTATTGCTCGGGACTGTGATTCCATTAGTTTTTACTATGATTGTGTTTTGGCAAAATCCATGTCTCCTTTTCGCAGGGTTTAGATTATGAGGATTTTGTAATCCTTCGGCTTAGGTTCTGAGGATCTGGTGGTCCGTTGGCTTAGTATTCGAAGCTTTTTTTGTATGTTGTTGGTATTTGTAGTTCTTTTATGGATTTCGATCCGATCATTATAATATAACATGAGATGACAAAAAAAAATTATATATCTGATCTAGTAATTATGGTTTCATCACGTAATTATCTTTAGTATAATTTTGTTTCAAACATTAATAACTAAATTGGACAAACAATGCTTTGGCGCTTCAATAAACGACACGACTCGGGCGGTTGACCATATACGAGCCAAGTAGTGGGAGATCGCAGTCCCACTTGGCCCAAGAACTAGTGGGTAATCATATATACCCTTTTTCTTTAGACTATGCACAAGTTAGTACGTTAGTACATTTTTATTCAGAGTTAAAAAAATATATATATAGAATTCTGGTTGTATTCACTCAAATTAGGAATTACTGGCATGCTGTTTTAGTTTGTCTAGCAAAAAAAGTTTGGAATATATGGACAATATTCATATGATATTTCTCAACAGCAGAACAAAAAAAAAAATAGAGAGGCATATTGAAAGAGACAAGACCTTAAGTGACACATGAGTTGAAGTTGATGTTGATAATATCTACTCTGTATACTGTAATGTCAAGCTAGAGCACGTAATTTTGTATATAAAAATATGTATTATTGTGTAAGGAATAATCCATAAATTATTTTATGGAACTACATATCGAGTAAAACTGCATTTTCTTGTTTTTTTTTTTTGTTTGGTTTGGAAGATTACACATTCTTAATTGAACAAGGAAAACTGGTAATCGACATTTGTATTCGGACTGGTAAGTTTTTTTTTTTTTTGGTTTTAGAATGGTAAGTTAATTGCTGGAAAAATTGAATAAAGATTTGAGAGTCCCATGACTGTATACATTGTAAAGTGCATTTTAAGTCTTTCAAACACGTTTCTCTACGAATTCTTTTATTTACGTATCATGAATTTATTTTTTCTTTTCTTTTTGGGTAGATAAAGGATTCATGATTGCACAAGAAAAAAGCGAAAAAAGCGAAAAAAACACTTGTATTTCTATTTGAGCAAATAAGTTATCCTTTATCAACCATAAAGCACTAGTATACAATTCAACGTTTTTTACTATTTTTGATAATGATTATTTTTAGCTCAGGCTTGCTCAACTTTTATAATGGAACAGTAGTAAATATTGCCTGTAATACTACTTTATACTATTTTATGACCACAGTAAAACCGTGGTTACAAGTTTCTGACGTGTAAGTGAGTCATTTAAATATATTATAAGTGAGTGGATTTCTTTTCGGAAATTTGAAAAAGTGTTGGTAGGTGAATCACATCATCCTCAAATCTAAAATTTTACTTTTTGAGGTAAAGGCAAAAACCAAATATTATTGAGGAAGAATAAAATAGTTTTTGATTTTGACAAATCAAACCCTCAAGGCCCTAACTCATGACCCCCATGACGCTACGAAAAGGTATGCTGTAATGTGTCAACATCAAATATATAAAGCCTTCCAATCACAAAACAGACCAGTTGGGTTTGATTTGCGATTTTAGTTATTGCGTGCCAAATTTGTAAACTTCTTGAGGTTTGGAACCAAATATGTTTTTTTGTTTCCATGTGAAACCTTCACTTACATGTATGTGAATGATTGGTAACCAATTTATTAAGTTTACAGTCACTGTTTTAGATGATACCTCAGTTTTATTTGTACAATTTAAATTTACGACTATTTTTTACAGCGTTGTGCATTATACTATGTTAACAGTTTACACTTCAACTTTACCAATTATACCAAGTTTACAGCTCAAGTTTACCAATGATACCACATCAAAAAATAGTTGTACAACTTACAGTTTAAGTCTACTAGAATATTTACATACCATTTTTTGTTATCAATCAGACATTTTTTAAAAAACACGTAAATATTTACATTAAATCATGGATAATTAGTTATTTTAACCATCTTCACCATAGTATATGGTGCATTCGTTTTTTTCCCCCCAAAAAATATCAACTCTACAACCATAAGGCATATACACTTGTACTTTAATCAAAGAAAAGAACTAGAGTAATTTGATTCTTGTTGTGATGAAGAAATGCAGAACTTCAAAAACTATAACTATTGACTGAAAGTTCAGCTTGTAGCTAGATCTATATGTTCGCGTGTGCAATTAGTATGTATGAGCATAAAATAAAAAACACATAGAGTTTTTTCACGAGATTCGGTTTTCTTACATCCCTGGAACCTAGTCCAAAATCAATCTATTAGAAAATGTCGCAACCTACAATTACTATATGGCATCCACCACTCTTTTCTACATGGAAAAACTATGAAGACAGGTATCAAGCACGCATGCTTGACTACCAACCAGCATCACCATCTTTTCAATGGTTGCTATCTTCATAGACACTACCATCAACAGATCTACAAATCATGTATGGTGGGACGACGCCACACACAAGTGTGCATCTCACAAAGGAACCATAGGCGCGTAACTCTTTTTGTCAATGCCTCTTGACTTTTATAATACCACCACGAAACCCTCACGTTTCATGTTATGTGGACTTTTAACCTCTCTCATAATTGAGCTTTCTAATTCAATAAGAGCTCAATCTCACTTTGTTCCGCGTGATGGATGTGTTCCAGCAGCTCGTATTTTGATGCTCTAGAAATCTCTTTTTCATTGACGATTATCGGTGTAAAAACTAGCATTATAATTTGCAAAATTGACGATAAAACTTCAAAAACTACAACTAGTGTTATTGTGATGTTTGAATTCCTATACTTCACAGATTTATAAACATTGAAAATACGAGAAAATTAAAATCTTACTAATATAACAGATTAACCCTAATATAATCTTTTTCAGTTATTGCAAAAATAATATTCTACAGATTTTCATTTGAGTTCATAATACGATTTCCGCAAGTCTAAGGGATTTTGCTAAATATTTAAAAAAATTGTGACGACTCATAATCATACATTTATAAATAGAAATATCTTAAAACATATTGTATAATTTTTTTTCATTTTACAAGAAGTATCGTTTTAACATATTTTCATGGATTACGAAAATTTAAAAATTTAAAAACCGCATTTTGTATTAGTTTTAATGAAATGTGCAAAAATCTACAGAATTTATAATAGTTTAGTGGCTAGGAATGTCTGTCTTATTAGCGATCCTCATTCGATCTCTATAGGGTCACTATCTTTAGAAAAGTGTGCAGCTAGAAAACTCAAACATGCGATTGTAATGCAAAAGATTCTCGAGAAGTCGATTAATTTTGGAGTATTACTTTTTACGAATATTTGTTTTCTCAATTTGGAACTTCATTCTTATTTGTAAATGGTAACCGAGGAATTTTGCAGAATTATAGAATTTTGCAGAATTTCTTATGATTTTTTTTGCAGATCCTGGCATAATAATTTTAAATTCAAATGGTAACACCTGAATCTTGCGGAATGTAACTAAATTTTTAAAAGAAATAAATTAGTTAAGTTTATGAAAAATATTTTATTTATTGTGTTTGTCAAAATTAAATATTTATGTTTATAAGTATATTAAAAAAATTTAAAATATTAATCCTTTATTCAATTATTTCCTAAACCCAATTTATTTCATTAATATTTTTGTTTTTATGTATGGTTAGCAAAATATATAAATATTATTTTTTAGAGACAACTACAAAAATTGGTATTTTTTTGTGTTCATTTTTAAAAATGCCACTATAGTTGTCTATTTTAAAAAATACCCATAGTGGTTTTGACCCCTAACAAACTCTAAACCCTTAAAACTAAGTTTTTTAATGAAAATCTAACTTACTTCGTCACTACTTTCGTTTTTTATTTTTTCAACAAATTAACCAATTCTCTTTTTTTTTTTTTTTTTTTTATCGCTCATATTAATAATTAATTTGCAATTTTTTAAAATAATATTAGCAATTTATCAAACAACAACAATTTTTACAAACCACCTTTGTATTTTATTCCTTTTTGAATCTTGTGATTTTATTTGGCATTTTGTATTTGTTTTTCCAATTATGTTTTCACAATCATTTGTATTTGTCTTTTGCAAATTAATTGATTTCATCATACTATTACGTACATAAAAAAAAACTAATGATTCCTATAAAAATATGTTTTATTAAAAAAGTTAGCTGCAAACAAAAATATACTCCTTTTGTCCTATTTTATAAAAAAATTTAGTTGAATGCACAAATATTAAAAAACCATTAAAAATATTATTTATTACTTAACTAAAAACATTTCAACCAATAAAAAAAATATACTGCATAATATAAATGGTCATAACATATTTAATTAATAAAAAATTTGTATAGAAACATAAAAAAATCAAATAAAATAGAATACAATTTTTTTAAACATTTAATAAAATAGAAAAAAAGTATTAAATTATTTTCATTTCCTCAATTTCTTTCAATTTCTTAAATTATTCAACTAATAATAACTTAATTTTTTTTCCACCAGTTCGTCAAAATTCTTCAATTCCTTTGTCATCCGTTAGGCCTTTGTTTTGGTGAAGTGAACTCTGTTAATAATTGGATGGGGAAGGAATCTTTATATCTATAATAAATTCTAGCCTATCTGTAATTTTGTCTCGGGAGCTACAAAACTCCAAATTTGGTTTATCGTATACTAAAATTTTAAAATCTATTAATGGTCTTTTTGGTATAGAACCACGTGATCCAACCTATTGAGTTCTTATACGTCTATGGATGCCCTATATAGTCTATTACGTTAGAGTGTTTTGGTTTCTAGTATCATAGTAATGTTTTGTTTTAATTATAAACATTCTCTCCCAACCACTATTTTGCTAATATATATTCTCTCTGTTTCAATTATAAATTGTTTTAGTTAAAATCAAAAATATTAAAAATTATTTTTCTACTAAAAATATTATTTAATATATTTAATAAAAATAATTTGACTAATCAAACAAAAAACTATAAAATACTAGTGGTCACACAATATTCAATAAAATTAAAAAATATATAGAATTGTTAAAACAACTTACATTTTGAAACAAACAAAAATCTTCTAAAACAACTTACATTTTAAACAGAAGAAACATAAAAATATAAGAGTTCTACGTTATCTAAAAAAATCTTTGGATTATTTTTTTGGTAGTATAATTGTTAACTAAATTTTGCTAATCGCATATAAACTGAAGTACTCATCTAACAAAATCTGTATAGTCCTTAAGGTAAAAAGACATCGATATTTCAAAGTATGGATATGATAAAATATTGACAAAATTTTGTCTAATGATATACTACTTTAAAGTAAGCAGCCCTTCTCTCGTCAGCATTGACTCTACAAAGACTAAAGACAGGGAGACCAAAACCAGAAAATTAAAGAAAAATGGGAATATAATTAAGTGGACTATAGTTGGAGTAATTATTACACCATCACGAGTACCTATCGACTTTAAGTGTTAATAAACTAAAAAAAAACAATATTAATTATTCTATAATTCTATAATAGATAGATCTGGTGAGAGATGCGAGAGGATGATTTAGTTGCAAAGAGTCAATAAGTCAAGAGGAGTTAAGGTTTTGGTCGGACGTCATAGACTACTTGGCACGCCGACCAATGTACCTCCGAGACCATTCCGTTGTATTTTACCTGATATACGTACCTTCTTTGACTTCGACAGCTAGAAGAACAATATAATTTGAAGTAGTTAATGAATTTTCAAATCAAAAAGGAGTTTAAAAATCTTTATAAATAAAGATGAAAAAATACATACAGAAATGAAATAAACTGATAAATGAATGGTAATCATTTGGGATAGAATTTAAGATTAGATGAATCATGTATCGCCACATATATGCTTTTAAATTTAGTTTTGTTAAATTTTATAACAACTCAATTAACTTTGTAGCATCTTTCATTCACTTTATAAATTGAGTCTTTCTAGTTGGCTTTAGGAATGTTTGATCCAATTATATAAAGGTTTCAATAATTGGCTGACCAAAACAGTTTAATGGCTAAGGTAATCTCCAGCCACTGTCCCTTGACCACATATAACGCGGTTCGGGATGGATCGAATAGTAACACTGGAAGATAAGCAGTGAGACGAACATGTCACTACTGTTTAGCCTCTTTATTAGGGTTTCCAGGTTTTGAAAATTCGTTAATATCATATAGTATCTTTTAATTCTCCCAAAGATACATGTACGTATACTTTCAATGTTTTTGTATGAAAATAAATACAAAATTTTAAGTTCGATAAGTTTTCAACTTAAAACCAATTGACAATGAATATATAGGTTCATGTTTTCTATTGGGAGATCGACCGAGATCGAACTGTCAAAATGTTAATCAAGATTATGAAAGAATCAAGAAAGATATAGAAGAATATATGAGAATAAAAAATCTACCATTATCTCTAATATATACTATTTCCATATTAATTTTGGAAATTATGTTATTAAACCTCTATATAAATTTGTGCACCTTGTAACATTATTTTCATGAGAGATTATTTTAAATTCTTCCAAACACTTTTGTCTTCTTACTTTCATCAATCTATCATTTTCTATATACTATTTTAGGTCTCATCAAATTTCCGATGTAAGATTTATAACACGTTCCTTCAAAATAATAGTTTTTTATGTCCATTTCCAGTTAAATTCCACTCAAAGACCGATAACATGTCCTTCTGATATGATCCTAGCCAGCAACAAGGAGGTTCGGGACGACGCAAGCACGATGGAGCTTCCACAAGGATCAATCACGAGGGCCAAGGCAAAGGAGCTCACGCAAGCCATTCAAAGGATGCTCGAGAAGGCACAAGGCGGAGGATCGGCCGAGACAAACCGGATTGTGACGTTTATGCAAGCGGAGGAAAAAGATCAAGGAAACGTCTAAGTGACAAGTGCCTAGTTTGTACTCTTTTTCCCATGTTTGGTTTTGTCCCAATGGGTTTTTCGAACATGGTTTTTAACGAGGCAAGCTAGATTACTTACCCCTTTCACTTATTAATTTTTCTTGATTTTACCATGGGCCTCTCAACATTTAAAATAAGACAAACCCAAGCCCATCAAGGCCCATCACATTTTTTATAAGATTTATCAAGTTAGAATTCCATTTTCCTAGGTGTTTTGCATGCATTTTCATTTATTAGTCAAAACAATTAATTGTGTTGTTATTTTCAAGAGAGTGTGCATGTACACTTCTCTTTTCCTATATCAGGAGCTCTCCCCCTTCATAATAAAATTCATCCAAGTTTTTAGAATTATCAAAGTCTCTTCTCTAACTTGCGATCAAAACTCTCGGTTTGAAATATCCGAGCATTCTCTCGACGAGGGAATCCTCCTTCTATCTTATTGCGTAATATCCAAGTAGATCGAGCCCCTATCCTTCACTCAAGTCTCTTATCACTTGTGTGATTATATCATCCTCCATCATCGATCGTTCATCATCATCTTTCCATCCCTTTCCATCTGCGTTTATCCACCGAACTAATTCTCTTTCCATCTTGGTGCGTAATATCCAAGTGGTTCGAGCTTTCGACCCTTCACCGAGTCTTTCATACTCGTGTGATTGTAACCATAATCCATCAATCATTCCATCCTTCCCTCATCTTCCAATTCACCCGTAACCCACGTAACCCTACCACAACATACTGTAACCCGCGTAATCCTACCGCAACATACCGTAATCCACGTAACCCTACGGCAACATACCGTAACCCGCACAACCCTACCGCAACATATCGTAATCCGCGTAACTCTACCGTAACCCTCGGCTCCGCATCAAAGTTCCGGTCCATCGATTGGGATCGTATTAACTTCTTAATTCATGACATGTCTATTTGGACCATTTTTGCTTAGGTCAACAAACATAAACTTTGATATCATGATTTTTTAGTTTAAAACCAATTTGGCAATAACTCGATTGGTTCGTGTGTCTTATATATTATCCTAGGTCCCATAAATTCAGATGTGGGATTCAACAATTACAATTACATTTAGTCAAGTGTGGTTTGCGAATCTACTATTGTGGAACCCATTCGTACTTTTGCAATTTATTGTTACTATTACAATGTCATATATTGAGATGAAATGGACCTTTAAATAATTTTTCGACATGTACGTTGTTGTATATAAATGCAACTTTGGAACTTGAAACGTGGTTATAGAAAGGGATCCATACATTCTATTTCTTGTACAACATATGGTAGGCTATTTTTATTTAGGAGACACTGTAGCTTAGGGAAAAAAATAAAAAATTGTTTTTGTCGGAAAATATATTTCATATTTTTATCATTTACTATGTAGTTCTTACTTTGCTGTAAAAAGTACTCCACATTGTTAAAACTGTACTAAATAGATAATACTGTACTACTAGTACTAGTATTACATACTTCTAACAAGCAATTACTAGCATTCTATTTTTGATGATGCGCTATCCAAAATTGGAAAATTTAATTTGCAACACACAATAGTACCATAGTTTAGGATGTGCTTGTGTTACAGTCCGCAACAACTTGTATATCAGACCAAACATTAAAAGTTCTTATCATTTCCCAACTAATTGTTAAAAACAAAAAAAATCAATTCTTTTTTTTTGTTAAACAAAGTAGGGAGCTGTGAATTCCGTTATCGGGAAGACGAAATTGCCCAACATGGTCCTTAAAAATCCGTTTGGAAACTTGCGAGTAGTCCCCAGCCTTAATTACTCTTTGTTTTGTTGTTGCTGATTAAAATTAAATACTTCTTTGTTTTGTCTCTTTTGTGTATTTATTATTTTTGTCTTTCTAATTATCGTACCATCGTATTCTTGATTCAGTCAATTTGTTACGTCATAGTATTTCGAAACCCTAATATATTAATAAAATTATTCTACTTTTGATTTATTTGTAAGAGAATTCATCTAAACCAAAAAAAACACTGTTTTCTGTTCTCATCCACTAGCATGTAATTATATGGTGACAAAAATATCTTAAACATTTGATCCCTTTTACGATTAATACTCTTTGTTAAAAAAGATCTACCCATATTTGGTTGGTTGACAGTGACAACAGAAGTAAGTAAGTTACGAGTACAATAATCCGATGTAAATTACTATTCTACAAATTAGCTTATTCTATTTTATACAAACTCGTCTAAATAATTTTATCAGGATAAGATTTTATACTGATCCATAATTATTAAAATTCCGTGAAGGAGAGAGGAAGATGAAGGAGGCTAGCTAAGATGCTCACACTAATAAAACGATTATTGATTGATTCAAGTTCAACTTTGTTTTTTTGATAGTTTTTTTTTTTTCGTAATTGTCTAGATTTATAAATTATTATAAATTATGATAATAATTATACGAACTATTATAAATTTCATGTAAATTTTGCTTCTATTAATTTCAACGAACTATTATAATAATTATACGAACTATTATAATTATATGAACTATTATAACTATTATGCTGAAAATTTTATGTAAATTTTGTCTCTATTAATTTATATTTTCCGAGATTCGAACTCCATATATGTAAGTGTAGAAGTATTAATGAACCATTTTATCAAACCGTTGGATTAAAGAGACTTTCACGTTTTTGTGATGGTTAGATGAATGTAAAATTAATGCTCGCTCTAATTTAAAAAATTAAAAGAGTACTCGGCAGCTTTGGATTACACTTCCTAAACAGATGATTAAAAAATCTGGTCGGCACCAACTTAATTAATAGTTGTAATTACAAGCACCGGCATTTTTCTATAGGTAGTTATAGCAGATCATAACTCATAAGATTATCAACAGTTCACGTATGTTGACATGTTCTATTGTTAAATATCTGGAAATTATAACTTTATATTATTTTAAAATTGGCTCTAGTAGGAAAGTTAGATATATTAGGTTTCAAATGTTGTTTTTATTAGATCAAAGTGTTTTTTTATCAAAAAAAACAATGTTGTTTTATTATATCATTTTACTTACAAGTGTTTATATTTTACAAAGAAAAATGCATCAATAACAATAGATGAAGTTTTATAATATAATCTGTATGCCAAAAAAAAACTCGTAAAAGACTATCCAATCGACGATATACTATATCTCCAAAAAACTTCTATAGTATGAAAAAGTTTACAAATGTGAAAAGTCGATCTGGGATCTTATCTAGATGCATTAGTCATTTAATAAAACAAATCCTTTATATATTAATTGAATAGATATTTGGTGAAAAAATCATATATGTCACTCAATAAATATTTTAAAAGATTCATTAATTAAATTAATCGATAAAAACTTTTTCATTAAGTCTATATGCCATGTTGAAAATCTCTACATATTTATATTGTTTTTTAACATGAACTCACAAATATAAATCCAACTAAAATATAACATTTTAAATATTATATAACATAATATTTTAACCATGAATCATTTACCGATATCAATTACTCTATAAAAATTGTATAATATCCATTTGGGTATCATATGTGATTGATCATACAATTATTTTATTTTATATCTCTTAATCTATATTACTCTAATTAAAGGTACATTTTTATTATAAATGTACAATTTTACAAATCAAACATTAATTCTTCAATTCCAAAAAATCTATCATTTTCGCTTATTATTATTTTTTGATTTTTTGTTTTAAAATATTTTTACATATTAACACGATATTTGTTTTGGCTTTGTTAGACTCAAATAAGCTTGAAAGAAACGATAATCTCAAACGTATTAGATTTACATAAAAAATGCTTCAAAACGTTCACATTTAATCTAAGTGTCATGCAAATTAAATTTTGTAATACAAAATATATTTATCTATATGGGAAATATACCATTTGATCTTTGTTATCTGTAATTTCTCATGTGTATTATAAAAAAATCATGAATTTTTTTTTTAATATTCTAATACCGCATTTGACGCGGGACAAAAATCTAATACAATTGATCGATTATAGTATCCAAGATTTTATCTAGATCTTTTCTTCTACTTTATCATCATTCATAAAAAAAAAATTATATTTTACAATGACGATAATATACAATTCAACCTCCAGCATGTTAGAGCAAATCTATTGAGGGTCTTTTAGAAAGTCTCTCCCATTAAAAAGAATAATAAACCTAGAAAAGAGGAAGTGAAAGATGACATAATTTTTATAAGAGATTCATATGCTATGTGTCTTTTTATATTTAGCTCAATTTTTCATAATTTTAATTTTAATTTTAATTTCTATACAATTAACTTAGCTTAAAATTATTAATATTTCATTGTTGAGAATATCTGTAAAGATATTCACTACAAAAAAATGTATGTATTGCATCAATTAAATAGTATCACAAAAATAAACAATACTATTTTGAATTGATTATTAATAAATGATACACAATTTAATGTCTAACATCACTTATGTTAATTGATGTTATTATTGATTAATTTATCATCGATTTAAAAAAATTGATACAAATTTTTATTAGTTTACATCATTTTAACAAAAATTGATACAAAAATATGGATTTGTATCAATTTAATAATTGACGCATTTGCTAATTTACGTTAACATCACTTAAAAAATGATTTAAATTTTACATCATTAAAAATTGATATTAATAAAATTATAATTATTTAATTGTTTTACATCGGTTAGATTAAAGTGATGTTATTTCATATTAATTATTGATGCAAGTTGATAATGTCAAATTGTTCTACATCGACAATTATGGAATAATTGGAAAAAAATCCTTATATATATAAAGTCATAGATATGTGGACAATTAAAATCAAGAAGACTTAATTCCAATAAAACATGATTAATCTTTTAGCTTATTTTTTAATTAAATTATGTTTAATAAAAAAGATTAATATTAAATTTATCATCAATTAATCACAAATAATATAAAAACTTTTTAATAACTAATGTAATTATAAAATCAACTAAATAAATGATATATATATATTCAACATCAATTTTGTAATCGAAACAAATATTTAATATCATTTATACAAACTGATGTAAACTTTAGTTTTATTTTTATAGGCGACACATATTAACATCGGTTTTTTTATTGATACAAAATATTAGAATTACCATTTTCAAATTCACTCATAGAAATAATGTAATTTTAGTTGTGTCAATAAAAAAATGATGTAAACTAATAAAATAAATGATATAATCCGTATCTTATTTTATAGTGACTCTTAGAACCTTTCGAAAAACTCACATTCATGATATGCAAAAACAAATCCGCACTATATGAAAATTGAACTGAAATTTTATCTTGATGCACTACTCTTTTAATCTAACACTTGCAAATGTATACATGGTTACATATCATAAATTGAATTTGACGTTTAGTAGGTCATGCATCCGTCATGCTAGAACAATCAAGGACAATAATAGAATTGAACAAGGGTCTTGACTATTCCATACGAAAATGAGTAGATTTTTTTGTGTTTTTTAACTTTTTCATACATTTATAAAAAAATGAGGAAGAAAAGTCAGAGATGAGGAAGGGAAGATGGGTAAAGAGTCCGGCGATATAATGAGATGAATTCATACAACAAGTTGGCTCAATTTCAGATTCATACACAAACACACTTCTCCTTCTATAGACATTGATAGAGTGATGGAGAGAGCCTTTGTCTGTTTTGTTGTCCTTTCTACTTAAAGTCAACCAAGTCTCCTCGTGGTCCCATATTACTCTTTGTTTTGGGCATTTGGGTAATTAATAAGTAGTTTCCGAAGAAGAAAACATATATTTGTTTTTCATAACCATAACAATCTAAACTAAAATATATGTATTCACATTTTTTAAAGTAAAATTTAGTATTTCAAGTGATAATGTTTTGGAAATATTGATAGCTTTTTTTTTAAACAATAATATTTTTTCAAAAATTAAGGCAAATATCAATAAAACCAAGATCAATGTAGGTCCTTCAGTCGGCTGTTACCTACCGTTTTCCTTCATTGCAACTCATATCTTTGATCTCCAATTGCAAGTTGCCTCCAAGATAATGTGCGACGTTGTTTCCTTTTTTTGGTTTTTCTCTTATAACTTTTTTTTTGGCCTACCGACCATTCCGTTTCTTTTATTTAATTTATTCACCAAAATTTGTGTTTGATATATTTCCAATCTGTCATGATTATTTTTTTAGTTTTCCCTCAATTAATTATCTAAACAACCATCCAATTTAACCTATTTACATACATTGTCAGTCACAGTTTTGGTGGAGGGATCTAAATTCAATTATGAATGGTTAATCCAAAACAAGTGGAGACAAAATGAAAAAAGAAAATTTAGTTTTCCCCTTTAAATGAAATATCTGCAAACAATCCAATATTATGTGTCTATGTGACATCTGACAAATTTAACAATACTCCCAATTTTTAATATTACCATTACATATTTAAAAATTAAAAGAATACCAAATTGCAGTTTACTATAAACCCTATGCATGAATGGGTCTCACGTTCTTTGCCTTTAATTTTCACTTAGACAAATCGTTGATGTTTCTTCTGATTGAATATACAGACAGTGTAATGATAAAAAAAACCCATGGAATATTATTTTGATGATACTAACAAAAGACAGAAGATATGGGAATCTAAGACCAAGAGTTGAAATAGAAGTAAAGAACAAGAGGAAAACAACAGAAGATATGTGTCAAACTGTCAACTTAGAAGTGAGGACATCAAATATTAAACACATATCAATTCAAAATATTCAACTCCAATTATTTTGGCGATGGTTTTAAACGACTCGATATAATAATCAGATAGGCATCTTTGGAACTAATCGTTACTTATAAAATAAAATATTACAAATATTAATTGAAATCTTATAGGTTTAGGGTAACTATAAAAAGCAATGTTCAAGAAAGCGCTAAGCAGGCGGCGACCTAATGCCTAGTGCCTAGAACCCCTAATCGGAGTCTAGACGATTTAATAGGCGGTCTAAATGTTTTAAAAAATACATAATATATTAAATATATATACTAAAATATATAAAAAACCCATCATTTATAAATAATAAATTTTATATTGTATTTATATTCTTCATTTTATAGCAATATATATAGAATATTACGATTTATATATAAGAAATTTTATATTATTTTATTATTATAATACCATAATATTTTAGGCGGCAAAAGCGGTAATCTCAAAATCTATAGAGGCCTAGCGCCGCTTAGGCGGACGTCCATAACGCTTTTTAAAACAATGTATAAGAGTAATAATATAGTTTTTAAAATAATAATTCAGATTTAATTAATTGATTATAAACCGTTTTAGGTGCTATTCTTGTAGAAATTTTAGGTGCTATCTTAGTAGAAATCTAAATTCATTTTATATAACTAAAATTTGCAATTATTTTGTATAGAAATGTGTTTTACCCGTGAAATCATTTTAAAAATGGATTTTTAATTTCGTAGTCATTATATATCACTTATTAATAAAATGTATTTACTTAAAATCATTATATTCAAATATAAGGTTTATGATTCAAATATACAAAATGGAAGATTGCAAATATAAACTGAATCTTATAGGTTTTGGGTAATTATATGAGTAATAATATTGTTTTTAAAATACATATTCGGATTTAATTAATTCGCTATAAAACTAATTAAGATTTTAAAATTATATGTTTTTTTAAATAGATATTCGTTTTTGTTTAATTGTAATGATAAGAATTAATATTGCAATCTTTGAATAATTGTTTCAGGCAAGTTTATAAATATTCTACTGTGTTTGGCAATTGGGATTAGAGTAAATCAGAATAAGTTATTTAAAATTAAATGGGTTTGGTAATGAATATAGAAAAATTAAAAAAAAAAATTTTAAAAAAAATTGGGAGCTTTTCACCTAAGCAAAATGATCCAAAAATGTTTCTGCTTTAATATATAGAAGATGTTTTTTTTGGCTTTCTGTTAAAATGTAACAGATTAAATATTTATTTAGTCACTAGTCAGAATGTATTTATTTGAAACCACAATCGTATATTCTTTCCGTTTCGATTTATAATTTTTTTTAGCAAAGCATGAACATTTTATAGAAATACATGAATTTTTTATTTTATTTTCTAAATTATCATTATTTATTATATAATTAAAAATAATTTTAAAAATAATAAAAATCACTAAAAGTACAATTGATTACAAAACATCAATCATACTTAAATTTTGCATAGAACTAATTTTTCAAAAGTAATTTGTTAGACCATGTTCAATGATAATCCTTAGTCGAAGTTGTTAAGCCAAATTATATAAAAAATAAATAAAAATTACTGATTTTAGGCGAAACCGGTCCTTAATTAAGGCACTTAAGATTTGAATCTTATTGCCAGGTGTCATTGTCTTATTCGATGGAGAGGAAAAAAAACACATGGTCTGCACAATGTGTTTACGCGTATCCCATTTCCAAAAAAAACTCTTCTCTCTCTCCCTATTTTCTCCGATGCGATTCGTCTCTCTGATGCGATTTCATCGTGATTTGAGAGGAAAAACATCTCAATCTAGTGATTTCAGACGAGAAATCACTCCCAACTCGTGTCTTTAGTGGTGGATCGTCCGTCATCATCAACAAATGATGAGGATTGGCGAAGTTGGTTGATGCGGTTGGCCAATTTGATTGAAGATGAAAGCCGATCTCTTTGCACGATAATAATTCCTTTACAACATGTTTGTAGATCGTGGTGAATTAGGGTTTTCTAATTTGGGTTCTCAACAAGCTTTTCAATTTAGGGTTTTGTGATGTTCTGGAAATTAAGGTTTTTCAAAATTGGGAATTGATCTACTCGGCTTTAGGGTTTTTAACTTGTTTGGCTAATAGATAGTTTGTTTTCTTACTTCCGACTGTGATTCGATTTCCGATTTGTTGATTTATAGGATTTGATTAGTGATTCTGATTCGTTTGACTTCGTTGCGTTTATGCATGTGTGTTTTCATTTTCCAGTGTGTAGATCATTTATTTAGATAGTATTCAACTTGTTTTTTTATGTTGATTAGCTTATTTGTTGTGAGAATTTGGATCTCATAAGTGATTTGTGTTAAGCAGATTGGTACATAAATCAGTTGCCTTGTGTTTTCAGTGTGTAGATGATTTATTTATATAGTACTCAGTCCCATAAACTGGTTTAGCTTAGGTTTTTTATGTTGATTAGCTTATTTGTTGTCAGAATTTTGATCTCATAAGTTATTTGTGTTTGCGAGAAAACCCTGAGGATATCTCATGGGGTGAGGCTGGTGGTGACGTCGTTGTTGAGTCCACTGGTGTCTTCACTGACAAGGACAAAGCTGATGCTCACTTGAAGGTTCGTGTTGTTTATATAGCATTTATAAATCATATGATTCATATAGATAATGTGTATGTGTTAAGCAGATTGGTAGATAAATCATTTGCCTTGTTTATACTTGCTTGTACCTGATAAATGATTATTAATGGTCTAAACCTAATAGCTTATTAAAAGATAAAACCTTCTGCGTGATCCCTAGTATGTGGTTTGTGGTTTGTTTGTGATAGTTTTAGATTAGGTAAAGAGTTAACTCTCTCATTGATTGCTTTATTAACTCATAGCTGGTAATAAATGCTTTTAAGTGTTAAATTATTAGGATTGTTATTAGTTTGATGAATGCTTATTGACTGTGGTGAGTGTGATGGATGGTTATTGACCATGTGATGAATGCTTCTTAGTGTTAGATTCACTGTCAATGTGATGAATGCTTGTTAGGTAAAGAATTTACTATGTTATTGAATGGTTTAAACAATAAGTAGAACTTCTTGTGTTGTATTTATAATCGAAACATACTTATAACAGAAACATAAAACAATTCCTTCTTCTCTTTCTTATCCTCTTTTAAAACCATTCCTTCTTCTCTTTCCTTTCTGTCTTCTTTGATAACCAAAACCTTTAGGTTATGGATTATACGAATCCATATAGTCACTCAAACAATTTTATGGACCTTTTACATAGTCAAACTGATAACCACTATCCTAGTATACAATTTGGATCATCAGAAGTCCCTCTGTCTAGTGCTCAATGTACTGATGATCCAAGGCTAGGTGAAGACACACATGTGGAGCGTAGAGAAAGAAGGAAATGGACCCCCACAGATGATGTAGTGCTCATCAGCTCCTGGTTAAACACTAGCAAAGATGCTGTTGTGGGTAATGAGCAAAAATCATGTTCATTTTGGGAACGTATTGCAGCCTACGTTGGGTCAAGTCATGATGTTCTAGGTCGTCAAAAGAGAGAGCCAACTCACTGTAAGCAAAGGTGGCAGAAGATAAATGATCTGGTCTGCAAGTTTTGTGGATCCTATGAGGCTGCAAAAACTCAGAAAAGTAGTGGTCAGAATGAGAATGATGTTCTTAAATTGGCACACCAAATCTTCTACAACGATCACAAGCATAAATTCAACCTTGAGCATGCATGGAAGGAGCTACGCAATGACCAGAAATGGTGTGAGCTTTCTAGTAGTAAAGTTGATGGAAACTCTAAAAGGAGAAAGCTAGAGGCTGGTTCTGTACTCTCTTCAAGCTCTCACACATTTACCAATATAGATGATCAAGCAACCAATCGTTCTCTTGGTGTTAAGGCAACAAAGGCCAAAGGTAAAAGAAGTATGGTAGAAGGCAAGGATCTGTTGGAGTTTCAGAGTATGTGGGAGATAAAAGAGAATGACTTGATTATGAAAGAAAGACTGTCCAAGATGGGACTACTTGACAGTCTCATTGCAAAGAAAGGACCACTTTCAGAGGAAGAACAAGTTCTGAAGAAGAAGCTTATTAAAGACGTGTTGTCTAATTAGTGATTTCATATGTTCACTTTTATGTTCTCTGTCAAAGTCTACTTATGTCTGAATGTTTACTTTCTGTGTTATCTTTTATGTATGTTCACTTTTATGTTCTCTGTCAAAGTCTACTTATGTCTGAATGTTCACTTTCTGTGTTATCTTTTATGTATGTTAAAATGTTTGTGAATGTTCTCTTCTCTGTGTTGTCTAATTGTTTATGTGTGTGAATGAACGAGTCTTCTCTGTGTTATAAAATGTTTATGTATGTTAAAATGTTTCTATGTGTTATAATGAATGAATGAATAAATTGTTTATCTGTGAATGTTATCACATTGCTCAGATAAATATCTCTAACTGTCTTTGTGCTTGGTTGATAAATGTCTACTGTCCTTTTTGCAGAAGGTGAGTTATCGCATGGAGACAAAGTTGCTTTGTATAGACAAAGTTGTTGTATAGTCACATGTTTTGTATAATCAGTTGCTGTATTTGTAACAAAGACACTATGTTTTGTCTTTTTCAGTATTGAAATTTTATGATTGAATGTAAGTTTTCTATAGTCACGTGTTTTGTCATTTTCTATATTCAAAGTTTATATAAGTTTATGTTGTGTGTTGTTCGACTCTCATTCTCCTTTAACTTTTGTTTCTTCTCATCTAATTTTTCTTTCTTCTTTGTTCTCCTTCTCCTCTTGCCGTGAGAAAACAAATTTCACAAATCAAATATATTTCTTTAACAAATTTTCACACAAATATGGCATCTTCTTCCTGTAATCCTTTCGAGGGATCAATGGATGAAAATTTGGATGCCAGTTTTGATCAAAGCTTTGATCAAATATTCGATGAAGCATTCGAGAATATGTCCATTGATTATGGTGATCGTGGGGAGGCCACCAGGTCCAAGAAAAAATGAAACTATATTGAAAGAGATCGCGAAAAAGACACAACCTCTTATGGAACGATTATTTCAGTGAAGATTCGACATACCCTGCTTATTTATTCCGACGCCGTTTTAGAATGAACAAGCACTTGTTCATACATATTGTGGATCGACTCTCCAATGAAGTTCCATTCTTTCGACAAAAAAGAGATGCTACCGGAAGGTTTGGTCTCTCTGGACTTTAAAAGTGTACAGCAGCAATTCGTCTCATGGCATATGGTACTTCGGTTGACGAATACCTCCGGCTCGGTGAAAGTACTACTCTTTCATGCTTGGAAAATTTTGTCGAAGGAATAATATGTTTGTTCGAAGATGAGTACCTAAGAAGACCCACACCAAATGATCTTCAACGACTACTTGATATTGGAGAGGTACGCGGATTTCTAAGGATGATAGGAAGCATCGATTGTATGCATTGGGAGTGGAAGAATTGCCCCACCGCTTGGAAAGGGCAATATTCACGTGGATCTGGAAAACCAACAATCGTTTTAGAGGCTATCGTTTCATATGATCTCTGGCTATGACACGCGTTTTTTGGACCTCCAGGTACCTTAAATGATATCAATGTTCTTGATCGCTCCCTAGTTTTTGATGATATATTAAAAGATCAAGCTCCACAAGTGAATTACTTTATCAACGGAAGGGATTATCATTTGGCTTACTATCCCACAGATGGTATTTATCCGAAATGGGCAACTTTTATCCAATCTATTCGAATTCCACAATGTCCGAAAGCATCTTTATTTGCTACACATCAAGAATCTACCCGGAAAGATGTAGAGCGTGCTTTTGGAGTCTTGCAAGCTTGATTTGCCATTGTAAAAAACTCAGCTCTTTTTTGGGATAAGGTAAAAATAGAAAAGATTATGAGAGCATGTACCATACTCCACAATATGATAGTAGAAGACGAACGAGATGGACACACTCAGTTTGATGTATCAGAATTCGAACAAAGAGAAACAAACAGAAGTTCTCATGTGAATTTCACGTATTCTACAGATATGCCTACAAACATCGTCAATATGATGGACATTCGAACTCAACTTCGTGATAGAACAATGCATCAACAATTGAAAGATGATCTGGTTGAGCATATATGGTAAAAATTTGGACCACGTCACGATTAGAATTAAGCGTTCATTTCCGTTTATGATTTGGAAATCTATATTTTAAATGTTTTTATGTTATGTATGTTTAAAATTTATTAAATGCAATATATTTTTATTTTAGTCAATGTATTGTATTTATAAATTTTGAGAAAATAAATTCAACTTAAAATAATTTTTTTTTTTTTAATTAAGACTCCCTAATGGGGTTCCACCATTGGAGTTACATTTACACTAAAACTTATTAAAAGAGTTCTTAAACTATATGGTCTAAAATCTATAATAAAAAAATAGTTTTGAACCCCATGAGAAGTTATCCCATTGAACATGCTCTTAGAGCATCATTAACGGACACACACTTTAAGAGTTCTTAGAGTAAAAGTGATTAAAAATTTATTTAATTAAATGAATTCTCCATGAAAAAGTTCTGTTGGACTGAGGAGGAGCTTAATGAAACGGGTTTTGGGGATGTCAAACTGTTTTTTATTAAAATTAATCTTAAAAAATTACTTAAGACCCTTTAATAGAGTTACCATTAATGATGCTTTTAGTAGCTCTTACTTTTGTTTATACTTTCCATACCAATATTATGATAATAATTTTTCTCATTATAAAATAAAATTTCTTCTTATGTTTAAAAATAATTTATATGTTTTGTGTGAGATGTAACTTAAGACTATATAGTGCTAAACTGTGGGAGTTCCGAACCTTTGGTTTATAATTTTCTTGGTATTCGGAGGTAGTATTTGGATATTCCAATTTAAAAAATAACTCTCCGTACTAAAAGAAAATTGAATCCAAGGCACAAAAAAACCAACATTTTGTGTTACCACATTTTTGGTTAGTAGAATAATATTTGAACAAAAAAAATATATTAAGTGTTCTTTAACAAAAAAGAATGTATTAATCTTTTTTCATCATGTGGTAAGTGTTAATCAATAGATAAATTAGATAGAAAATAGTTGAAAGATGGAGTGAACGTTGTGTAGTTGGAATGTGATTACAGAGATCAACGGGTCAACAATTTCCCTCCTAACCTTTTTGACAATTATGCTCTCGCAACAATGATGTCCAATCCCGAGATCCTGATTACGCCACGAACATGCCATTTTTTATTATTAAACTTTATAAAAATACACTAGAGTTGTAGTGCTGGTTTTGGAAGCCATCTAAACTTATTTTGTAATTCTATTTAGGACATCTTCAACAAAGACTCTATATTTGAAGGTTTCTAAACCTCAAATTTGAGGTTTTGAGTGTTTTACTCCAATAATAAAACTTCAAAGAAACTTTTAAAACTTTTGTTTTACATTTTAGTCCTTTCTATTTATAAAATTAATAAAAATTAATAAAAATCACAGAACTTTTATAAATAGTTATAAAACATACACTAAAAATAATACAAACAACATAAAATCGTTACATTAAAATATAATATTCATATAAATAATAATAATGACACACAAGATATAAAAAATACAAATAAAATATTAAATTACTCTTGAAAATTATTTCCGTAGTAGTCCAAGATATAATCAATCAATGCATTTCAAAGCAATAAATAAACCTCTTTATTTTTTATTTGTAGATTATGAGATAAAAATTGTTGAAATTGGGTATTTTCATTTATTGCCTTGGGCAATATTTTGATTACTGTGGAGGTTCGGGATCAAATTTACTTGAATATTAGTATTGTTGTAGTATTTTAATTTGTGTAATATTTATGCTCATGCAATTTTACTTTCTTGTGTGTTTTTATTTTGTATTAAATTTGTTTGAAGTAATATTGTTGGTGTGTAAAACTTGCTTGATGTAATATTTTATTTGGTATTAAATTTGCTTGATAGTTTATATGTTAAATATTTATAAGATTTAAACATATAAGAATTAAAATGATACAAAAATAAATTAAGATGAATATTTTTAAGATATACATAATTGTAGGAACTAAAATGGAAAAAAAAAGTGAAACTTTAAATTTTGAGGTTTTGAAAGTTGTTGTTGGAGAAGAAAAACCTCATATTTGAAGTTATAAGGTCTTTGTTGGAGATGCCTTTATGAGTAGACAAATATTCTACCAGAGTTTTGTTACTCTCAAGTTGAAGTATACTTTAAAGAAAGGTTTTAGTGTTTGAAGAAAATTAAAAGGAATAATTACAAAAATACCACTTTTTGTGTGCACATTTGCAATAATGCTACTTAGGGGTGTTCATTTGCAAAAATGCCACTAATTGTAGATTTATAAATCTTATATCTTAAAATTCTAAACTTTAAAAAATATTTTGACTCCTAAACCCCCCTAAACCCTCAAAACTAAACCCTAGTAGAACATAGTTAACCCAAACATAAATAATATAAAGAAAAAATAATTTTCAAAAAGTGGCATTTTTGCAAAGATTTCAAAAGTGTGGAATTTTTGTAAAGTGGCATTTGAAAAATGGCATTTTTTGAAATTTCTCAAACTAAAAACTGTTTAAATATTAAACATTTTGATAAAATTTGAACATTTACATTAAACATTTTATGTGAGGCGCCCAAGCAAAATATATAATATTGGTTGGACTAATTCAACGAGATCATACGGTAGTACATAATGTATTCAATTGTTGTGCGACGATGACAGTTTTGAAATATCCTTAAGTTGTGTAGTCTAAGTTTTAGATTCATAAGAACATATCTTCTTGGACCGCTCGACATCTCTCATATGCAGGACGGGTACAATTGATTAATCCGGTAATAAGAAGTATTACGAATTTCTGGCTCTTCGCCTTTAGGCTCACAGCTACTTGTATCACAGAAATCGATAAACTATGCGCGGCATTCTTATGGTCCGGACCAGACTTGAATCCCCGGAAAGCAAAGATAGCCTGGACAGAGATATGTAAACCAAAGGTCAAGGGAGGACTGGGTTTTCATCCTCTTAAAAAAGCTAACCAAGTGTGTATTCTAAAGTTAATATGGTGAATACTCTCTAACCAGCCTTCCTTATGGGTGCGATGGGTCAAGACGATGCTTATTGGTAAAGACTCATTCTGGGCTATCAAGGAAACTACAACGCAAGGGTCGTGGATGTGGAGAAAAATTCTCAAATATCGCAATGTTGCCAAAGCATTTCATCGAATAGAGCTCGGCAAGGGTAAAGATACATCGTTTTGGTTTGATAATTGGTCTTCTCTAGGCCGGTTAATTGACATAACAGAACAACGAGGGTTTATCGATCTGGGCTTATCTAAGTTTGCGACTATGGCGGAGGTATTTGAGAATCACCGTCAAAGATATCATCGAGTGGAATCATTGAAATCTATAAAGGAAGCGATAAATAAAGCCAGATTAGCTCGGAAAGATGGTAATGATTGTTCATATTCGAAGTTTGCAGACAATAGTTATAAGCAACGGTTTGTTACTCGGAATACTCGGACCTTAATACGTACGGCTCAACCAATGGTGTTGTGGTACAAAGGAATCTGGTTTCGCCATGATACATCCAAGTATTCTTTTCTTGCTTGGCTTGTTGTCCATAATCGAATGTCGACAGGAGATAATATGCAAAATTGGGGATGGGAACAGATTGTGGAATGTGGTTTTTGCAGAAATGTTGAGGAGTCACGTAACCACCTGTTCTTCGAATGTGATTACTCGGGGGACGTTTGGAAGAAAACAGTCTCGAAGCTCTTAGATTCTGAATACACATCGGATTGGAACGAGGTTGTTGTGCTTCTCACCTCAGATCGAGAGTCAAAAAGTAAGTTCTTAGTCCGATATGCTTTTTAATCGACAGTGTATCACATTTGAAGAGAGAGGAATCAACGTGGTCATGAGAAAATCGTTCTAACATCCACATCTTTACTCATGGTTATTGAAAAAGTGTTGATCAATTCGATCCAAGCTATGGGCGACCACGCCTTTGGTGAGGTGATGGAGTTGTGGCTCTTAACTTGATAGCAAGCTCTTCTTTATCATTTACTCAAAACAATTTGATGTGGTTTTTTTTCCAAAACAACCTTAAAACCAAGATGCATTCATTGTAAAACTGTTTGATTTGAATACAATTTTACATTCAATTCAAAAAAAAAAAAAAATTTAGATTCACATTATAAATATTTATTTTTGAAGTTTTAGGTTCTTTTTGTTTGTTATTTATTTTGTCACCAATACTTTTTGTAGAAAAAAATAAGCATTGTAGCGTAGGATTGAAAATGAATCACTAAATATTTGTGTGTAATATATAATTATCTTTTAAAAGATAGATTGGATTAAGGTGAAACTGACAATTCTATTAAACAGTTGTTTGGCAGATGTTAACCGGAAAGTTAAGAAGTTTAAAATTTGAATTTGTAAATACTGTTTTAGTTGTTTTGTATCTGAACAAATATTTATATACTAAAAGAACTTGGGATTCTTTAATACTTATTGAAATGCTTGAAGAGAGAAAAACAAATATTATTATCATTTTCCCATTCCCTCTATAAGAATACTATTGTAAGCCACCATTCCCTATTACATATACTTTTTTTTGTGACATCACTTTTACATATATAGTGTTCTGAATTATTAATACTGGATCACCCCGTGATTAATATGTTGACTATTCTTATAGAATAATGTAATGAATAGTTGAATTTTAAAGAGGAAATTAAGCAAAAACACTCATTGCCTAGTCATATTCAACCATGAGTGCATAATGATGCGGCTAACCACAATCTTTTGACGCTAACAAACTATAAGCGTCTTTTGGGGTCCCGATCCCCAACCCTATAATTTCGGGAAAAAAAGGAAATTCAAATCTCATTTCATTTTGAGAAAACATTGTGAATTGTGGTTAGGTAACATTACATGTTACTTATATTATTGTCCCATGGAAGTATGGAAGAACTATACGCAAAAGAATTAATTGCATTGATCTAGTGTCCACTTTGTTTTACGGGAGACATTTACCAGATTTTATTTCATTTAGTGGATATAACTTTCTTATTACTCATGAGTAATGAATAATTGGAAACAAAATTTGGTCTGATAAAAAAAAAGGAAACACAAACTTTCTGTCAATCTAGTTATGCACATGTTTTGAAACGTTGGCTTTACGGTCATATAACATCAGATTTTAATGTAGCATATGTCACCTACATTGGCAACTAACTAATATGGTACAAACATGTTTACAAACGAAAGCAACAAATTCCTATTATGAACTTTGCATGCAAAGAAAAATCCATTACTAATATGGTGTGTTGCATTTTTGTCGGTTTGAGTTTTTGTTTCTTTTTCGTATATTGTGTCTTTAGAGATTTTAGGAGTCTTGCAATTTTTTGTAAGTTTTCCTTTTGAGTCAGTACATGTTACAAAAACATTTAAAGAAAAGCGAAAACATTTGGAATGAAACATTCAATTGAAGACCAAATATCACGCATATTACATAGTCATCATAAATATATCATTTGATGAGAGACTTATCACCATTGGATCAAATTTAAATTGTAACACAAGATAAAAAAAAATTAAGTTAATTTTCATTTGGAGGTGATTTCAAGTAAAACATGCTTGATGATTGAAAGTTTGTTTTTTTTTTGAAAATGAGGGGGTAATCCGGGCTTTTACCACCCGACTAATCCTCCCAGCGTGAGTGTAGCCGTCGAGTAGTCTACTTACCAGATTTTCTAATGGGCCTAAAGCATGACATTATTTTGACTGCCCAAATAAAAATGGTTTGAGCATCTCTATCTAAGGTTCTTAAAGGATTTCTCAAAAACATTATATAAAACAAAATATAAACAAAATATGAGGAGGGATTCTCAAAAGAGGAGAGAAAAGTTTTCAAATGAGATATTTTAGACATCCTCTCTCCTTTTTTGAGAATCCTTCTATTATTTAAACTAGTTAATTTGTTCTTTTTTTAATATGTGAAGAATAGATTTCCCTTTTTAATTTGTTTCTTTTTTTAATATGTTAGTTAATTTGTTTCCCTTTTTAATTTGTTCATATTATGGTTTTGCAATAAAAATGGAATATTGATATTATACGAGTGCCACTTCCTTGGATCAGAATTTATATCCGAAGTATATATCTAGCCTTAATGTATTGTGTTATCTGCCTATTTCCGAGTGTTATTTTCCCTATCCAAAATATATCTATATTAATGTATCGTGTTTACATTGACTTGATAATCTATATTTCATTGATATCTTCTTTATAATTGTTCAAATATACAATTATTATCTTTCCAAAAACATAACATAAACAAATTAATTTATAGCTTAACTAATTGGTTTAAACAATTTCAGTTTATTTGTTCAATTTAATTAGAAATATAGCACTATACATAGTAAAGAATGATATGCGATTTGGCCGTTATAATCACCAGTTGAAAACTTTTTTAAAACTACATATCCATTGATTATTAAGATTTGGATTGGTAGTTTCCAACATTACGGTTCATATACAATGTTAGACGGGTAAAATAATTTGTTAATGAATGCGATGTCTATGCAGATGGATAAAATAAGTATTTGGAGAAATGGTTGAAACGATAGTTAAGATTAACAATAAATGTATATAATTTTATCCAAAAAATAAATGTAATATAAGTCCAAGTAGTGGAAACTGAAGGCTAGAAAGATAGGTAAGGGAGTCCAAGTAGTTGACAAACAGGTGATCAAGTCTTACAAACATAAGAGAGCCAAGAGAGTCCATTTGAGAGTAGTTCGCAGACAACTAGAATCCAAAAGTTCAACAAGTAAATTTGTTATTGAACATATCTTTCAATAAGTCTGTCCGGTTAAGAAGGTAGTTGAAAAATCAAAATGTATATGGAGCTCTCGATTCTAACAATAAAATGTAATAACTGAAAAGTAAATCAAATCAAACCAAGAGTCTTTACTGATTTGTGTTAGTGTACTTGATGTTTCAAAAAAAATTCACTACTCAGATTTTTTTTTTTTTTCCTTCACAACTCGAATTCAAATTCATATCATGCATATTGTCAACAAAAATAATAATATCAGAGTGCTGAATTAATCGGTAGGATCAAATGAATGGAAAATGAAATTTTGGGTGCCAAGATTGTAGGACCAAAATTGCAAACACGTTTTGCATATGTTACGATATATTTGCAAAGAGTTATGTGTAAAAAATAATTATTAAGTCTATAATTTTTCACAAGTTTTGGATACCGAAAAAACAATCATAAATTTTTTTTATGTAATAAGTAGAATAAAAAAACACTAAAGCCATATTTTAGTATATTATCATAATTATACTTATATATGTATAATTATACATGATTATTAATTTATACTATTATTAGAACTATATTTTACGCAGGAGTTTCAAAACAATTATTATCTTATTATCTTATCGAATTTTGTTAATTTTTATATTGACCCAATTCGGAACTGGAGAAATTTATTAATTTATGGTGATTATTAATTTATAGAGGTTTTACTGTAGTACTCTTAATCTAATTTGATTGTGATCAATCCAAATATGGTCATTGATTTTTTAGGGTTTACAAATTAAGTGAAAATTAAGTGTTAAACCTAAATACTTGGACGTCAAGAATAACATACCATCTTTGGAGCGATTCAGATAAGATTGGGTGCTTCAATTTTAGAAAGTATTTGGCAGGTCGGAATTTTGTGAGATGAATTCGACTATGGACATGCCGAATCGGAATAGCGTGATCTAGAGGTGTGGTTCGAGATATGTATATTTGGTAATGTTCGATCCATGACCATGATTGGAGCTGGATATGGTACTTGATCCACAACCATTATTAAGTTAGATAAGACGAACCAAAAAGAGCAAGTGATTGCCTTGAACTTGAACCATGTAGCATTACGTGCTTTGAACTCGTGCTTTTCAAGTCTAGACTTTGGTTCAAGCGACCGTAGTTCAAACTCTCCTGCCATGTAGCATTACAATTTTCCGTTTTGGATATTTTTTTATTCAGTCTTCTTGATTCAAAATCATTTATTTATTGCTGTAAAAGAATGCATTTATTTATTTGCCATACAAAATATAATTCTTTGTGGTCAATAACTCTTTAAATTATATTTTTATGATATGTCGAAAAAAAAGTATGACTTAGTGTTAAATATTTGAATATATTTTGTTAACAGTTTAAATGGTTTGAAATTCAAAATTAATTAATTAACTACTGGTTTTATAACAAAAGATATATTTATCTAGTTATAAGTTTTCTTAGTCAAGCTTTACTACATTACTTTATTTAACATTATACAAAACTAACACTGTTTAAATTTTTGTGTCAAATCAAAATCATTAAAAAAAAAATTTGTTTTTAGCTAAATAAAACGTATTGATATTATTAAAAGTCGGAACTTTTTTTTATTACATAGTTAAAAAAAGAAAAACAAAAAACTGTCAGAGAAATTGAATCACGTCCAAGTCACTTGATGCAAGAAGAAGGCGAAACCAATTAAATCCCGTAAAAACAGAAAAAAAAAAACAATAATTAATGTCTTAAAGTGACACGTGGTCCCACTTAGCATTACACTCACCATAATTAATATTTCTTACTCTGTCTCTTATCCGAAAAATAATCATCTCCAAGTTAAAAAAACAAAAAAATTAATCCTCTTTCTTCTTCTTCCTCGCCTATAAATACAGTCCCATTTCTCTAATTCTCCTTCATCACAAATAACACAATCTTCACTTCCACCAAAAAAACCAAAAAAAAAAAACCAAAAGAAAGACAAAAAAAAAAGAAGAAAACAAGAAAATAACACAAATATTTTCTTTTCTTTTCCTCTAAAAATTTCACATTTTGTCTATTCGTGTGTGTTTTTTTCTCTCTCATAAATGGGAGCTCTCCAATCAGAAAAAGCCGCAAATGGTGCGGCGGCTCTAGAGACTCAGTCTTCGCCGGAAGATTTCGATCAGCCGTCTCCTCTCCGGAAAATCATCTCCGTCGCTTCCATCGCCGCCGGTGTACAATTCGGGTGGGCCCTACAACTCTCCCTCCTCACTCCTTACGTACAACTCCTCGGTATACCACACAAATGGTCCTCTCTGATCTGGCTCTGTGGTCCAGTCTCCGGTATGATTGTCCAACCAATCGTCGGTTACTACAGCGACCGATGCACATCAAGATTCGGTCGCCGTCGTCCTTTCATTGCCTCTGGTGCCTTCCTAGTCGCCGTAGCCGTTTTCTTGATCGGCTACGCGGCCGATCTTGGCCACAAGATGGGTGATAAAATAGAGAAAACGCCGAGGGTCCGAGCCATAGGGATCTTCGCCCTGGGGTTCTGGATCCTCGACGTTGCCAACAACACCTTACAAGGGCCTTGCCGTGCTTTTTTAGCCGATTTAGCCGGTGGGGACGCTAAAAAAACGCGGGTGGCAAACTCGTTCTTTTCGTTTTTTATGGCTGTTGGTAACGTTTTGGGTTACGCGGCTGGTTCCTACACCAACCTACACAAAATGTTCCCTTTCACAATGACGAAAGCTTGCGATATTTACTGCGCAAATCTCAAAACATGTTTCTTTTTATCCATCACTCTATTGTTAATCGTCACAGTGACGTCTCTATGGTACGTAAAAGACAAACAATGGTCTCCTGCACCGGGAGAAGACGGCGAAAAGGCGCCGAGTGTACCGTTCTTTGGAGAGATCTTTGGTGCTTTTAGAGTGATGCAACGACCCATGTGGATGCTTTTGATAGTCACTGCTTTAAACTGGATCGCATGGTTCCCATTTCTTTTGTTCGATACTGATTGGATGGGTCGTGAAGTGTACGGTGGTAGCTCCGAAGGCGACGAGAGATTGAAGAAACTATACAACCAAGGAGTACACTCTGGCGCATTAGGTTTGATGTTTAATGCAATTGTTCTTGGTTTTATGTCACTTGGTATTGAATGGATTGGTAAGAAAGTTGGTGGAGCTAAAAGGCTTTGGGGGATGGTGAATTTCATACTGGCCGCCGGTTTAGCCATGACGGTTCTCGTCACGAAATTCGCGGAGGATCATCGGAAAGTCGCCGGTGATTATGCGGGACCGAGTTCTGGTGTTAGAGCTGGTGCTTTAAGTCTCTTTGCTGTTCTTGGTATCCCATTAGCTGTAAGTCTAACTTTTGTTTTATTTATTTAAACTTTTTTGCTTAAAATAACATTAACTGATTCATTTTTTAATTTTTGTTATTTTACAGATTACTTTCAGTATTCCGTTTGCATTAGCATCCATATTTTCAAGTAGCTCCGGTGCCGGCCAAGGTAAATTTTTATAACTTTTGACTGGAAAAATTTAATTTACAAATCTAATGGTCTGACAATGTGGGGATTGAAATTTGTTAGATTAGCATTTAATACGTTCAAACGTTTGATTTTGAATACTTAATTGAGAGATCTGTTTCCAATTTTATTCATATCTAATTAAAATTAATTTTTCCTTTGTTGACAAGAAACAAAAAAATAAAAATAAAACTTTTTCTTCATGTATCATCAAATTTATCCATAGCATTGAATAGGGGGAGATTTATTACCTAAATTAATATTAATCTATATCTCAATGTAATCCGTTCATAATCTTTAATAATCCATTGGTTTCATTTCATCCACCTTATGCAAATTTACCGTAAATGTTTGAAAAAACAGTTTCCTCTCCTTTGTAACATAAATTGAAAATAATGAAATGTGTTTTTTTTTCTAAACAGGACTTTCTTTGGGAGTTTTAAATTTGGCGATTGTGATACCACAAATGATTGTCTCACTTGGAGGTGGACCTTTCGACGCGCTCTTCGGCGGTGGAAACCTACCGGCATTTATTCTCGCAGCAATCGCGGCGGCGATTAGCGGAGTATTAGCGTTAACTGTTTTACCTTCACCACCATCGGACGCACCTGCCATAAAACCCACCATGGGATTCCATTAGTTGTTATTTGTTTTTTTCTTTTCTTATGAAACTCCATCAAATCAAAAATACAGTATTATTGTGCAAAACTTGCAAAAAACCCAAAAAAAAATGGATAAAGTGATTAAGTGTAATAACCTTGGGTCGTCGTCTGTATTTCACCCTTCATTTAGTTTTTTTTTTTCGTTGTTACTGATTTTAATTTGAAATAGATTTCGCTTTTTTTTTCTTGTTTGGCCGTTGATAAGTATTGTGCGTTACTACAGTTTTACATTGGTAAAAGAAAATTCCAACTAGAAAACAAATAAATATTGCTTGGGCCCATATGCAAAAATATTTATTTGTTAAAAGGAATTATATACTTTATTTGTTTGTTTTCTTGGCCCATGCAAGTTTATGGATTTATATTAAATAACATGAGTCTGAGCCCAAAAATACATGTAAGCAAAGTTATTAACATGTCCAAATACTAGAAACGGGCCTTTAAAGCCCTGATCAGTATGTATAAAAATTGTAATGATTTTGTTTTGTTTTAAATAAACCTTCATTTTTAAGAATATTGAGTTGAAATAACACCTAATTTTTTTAAATATTCTAGTATGATTAAACTGGTTATTTTAATGCTAACTTTCTTAAAAAGTATTCTTCTATTTATTTATGATTAAACTGGTTATTTTTAATCCCAACTTTCTTAAAAATGTATACTTCTATTTATTTATGATTGTTTCAATTGTTTTTAATTTATTCGTTAGCTTATACTTTAAAAGCAAATTTCATATTTTTCAGCTAAATATTTTAGTTTTGAAACAAATTTTTTTTTTTTTTGATAAACCGTTTGAGTTCCGAATTTTTGGTTCATAATCTCTTCGGTAGTCGAAAACAGTTTATAAATATTCTGATTTAAATAACAACTCTTTGTCCCAAATGACGTTTAAATCTAAGGTACAAAAAAATAGGGAAATTAGGTCATATATTAGTCTTATTAGACATAATTTATTATTTAACACTAGGTAAAATCTAATTAGGTATCTATCATTTTTTCACCGAAAATTCTATTTTTAGCCTTATCTATTTACCTAGATTTCTAGTTTTTATTTTATATTAAAAATAAAAACTAAACATTAAACATAATAAATCAAAATCAACTTTACCCTAATCTTCTTATTCCTCTTCATTTTTCATTTTTCTCTCTGTCGCCGCCATCATCTTCTTATCTTCTTATTCCTCTTCATTTTTCTCTCTGCCGCCGCCATCATCATCATCTTCTTCTTCTTCTTCTTTTCTTCTTTATCTTTTTCTTATTCTTCTCTTCTCCTATTTTCTTATATTCAAATTTTTCATTACCTGCTTCGTCGATCTCTAATGGTTTAGGGTTTTTTCGTCGGTCCAATGTCTTCATTACCTGCTTCTCGGCCTCGATCTCTACTGGGTTTTTCCACATGCATTTAACACAGGGATAGTTAGTTATAAGATCTATGTAGTTAACTATATCTACACAATATCCAGTAATAGTCAACTATACTTAACACAAGGATAGTTAGCTATAAGACCTACGTATTTAACTATAACTATACAATACCCAGCAATAGTCAACTATACTTAACACATGGATAGTTAGCTATAAGGCTTACGTAGTTAACTATATTTTTACATAAAGAAATGTGTTATCAACACAGGGAAACCTCACATGCATTAACACTTAACAATAAGATTTAATAAACTACATACAGTATATACGAGTATAGTCGACTACTATAATCTAATATAGTTGACTGCTATGTATATATATATTATAATATATACCAGTATAGTTGACTACTATAGATTATATATACCAGTATAGTTGACTACTATATATAATATATACTAGTATAGTTGACTACTATAATGCATATCAGATCTCTACTGGTTTTTATAGATTTTAAATGATCGACAATAAATATTTGAAATGATTTTTTTTACCATTTTTCTTTGTCAAATTTCTCATGGGCAAATTAGTCCAGTTTTTTTCTTTCTCCTAGATACCTAAATTTCATTATGCACATGTTAGTTACCTAATTATCTACCCCAAAATTAATATTAAACTAATTAACCAAAAAAATAACTATTTTGTATTATCATTAAACTACCACGTCTTTGATAATAGAAAGAATATTGGATGCAATTTTGGTTCAATTTGCTTTTTGTTGTTTGTTAGAACTCTTATTCGATTATTTTCTCCACTAACATAGATTTAACAAACAAAATTAAAAAAAAAAGTGTCAAGAATTAAAATATCAATACGATTAACATCAAAATCTTCTTTACAAAAGAAAGCCAAAATTAAATTATTTGGTGGAACATTAATAATTTACTAAAAAGAATGGTGGCGCCGGAAAATGACGGTAGTAGGGCCAGTCATTTACTCTTTTGCAGCGTTTTTCCCCCAAAACCAAAACCACCTCCTTCTCCGATTTACCAATCTCCTTCTCCGTTCAATCAATCAATCACCTCCCGGGAGAAGCCAATTTCCTGCTTCGATCTCTCGCATCTGAAGTCCGATCCGGCGGATTTAGGGTTTTTGAAGTTATAAAGTTGAAGAAGAAAAAGATTTGATTTCTTTGGGGGGGATTTGAAACGAAATCGAAGAATGGGTGATTCAGGTGGAGGTTGGCGAGATTCGTATAAGGGTATGTCGTCTGATAACATCAAGGGTTTGGTGTTGGCTTTGTCTTCTAGTTTATTCATTGGAGCTAGCTTCATCGTTAAGAAGAAAGGGCTTAAGAAAGCTGGAACCACTGGGACTAGGGCAGGTATGTTATTATCTCTTTCTCTTTGCTTCTGGGTTTCTCGAATTGTGGATTTAAGAGTCAGAATTATGTTCGACTGACCCAAGTAGCTAGTGTCTCTGATAGATTGGAAAGAAAGTTTTGGCAGCTCGGATCTCTAAATCTCTTGAACTTCACTTTAGTAACCACATTATGAAGGTTTTGGTTTCATAGTATAATTCGATCTGATACTTGTAGGTGTTGGTGGGTATTCTTATCTTTACGAGCCTCTTTGGTGGATAGGCATGACAACAAGTGAGTCATGTTACTTGGCGCAGGCTTTTCGATCTTCTTCTTAGTGATGCTATCAATGTTGTTGGTTAATTTCTTGTTGGTTTCTGCTGCTTTTAGTGTTGCTTGGTGAGGTTGCCAATTTTGCTGCTTATGCGTTTGCGCCGGCTATACTTGTCACTCCTCTAGGTGCAGTCAGTATCATTATCAGGCAAGTGAATACTTGTGTCTCACTCGTCTATTAGAGTTTCTATATGCTATTCGATCAGGGTGCTTTTTTCCCCTTTCTTATATGCTTTGTTCTCTGAATCTCAGTGCTGTCTTAGCTCATATTATATTACGGGAGAAACTACACATCTTTGGAGTTCTTGGCTGTGCCTTATGTGTTGTGGGTTCCACAACAATTGTCTTACATGCCCCTCAAGAACGTGAAATCGATTCTGTGATTGAAGTTTGGAATCTTGCAACAGAACCAGGTGCGTTGCTTGATTGGACTGTGATGCTCTAATGTATGGGAGATAGTAATGTGAACCATCTCACGGTTCTTTCTCCCCTTTTTATTCAAATTTCTAACTTCAGCTAGTTTTGTTGCAGCATTCATGTTTTATGCGACTCTGGTAATTGGGGCTTCTATATTTCTCATCATCCGTTTTGTACCGCAATATGGGCAGACAAACGTAATGGTCTATACCGGTATTTGTTCGCTTGTGGGATCATTATCGGTATGTAGTTTTCCAGTTTGTTATCCTATTTTGCTTTTGAAAAAACCCTACAACTTTGCTGAAAAATGATATTTGCAAACATGTGAACAGGTAATGAGCGTAAAAGCACTTGGAATAGCACTAAAGCTGACATTTTCAGGAACGAATCAGTTATTTTATCCTCAAACATGGGTATTCACCTTGGTCGTACTTACCTGTGTGATAACCCAGTTGAACTACTTAAACAAGGTAAGTATTAGTTAATGTTCTTCAAGATAATCAATTTTTTGAATTTAACGTAGGTTAATAGATGTTTTCTTTGGTTACTAAACTAATTGCCTTTTTTGCTTTTTACTTGCAGGCTCTTGATACATTCAATACAGCTATAGTATCTCCTATATACTATGTAATGTTCACATCACTAACTATATTGGCCAGTGTTATCATGTTTAAGGTAACCTTCCACCACATAATGTACATATCGTTGCTTTGGTACATGAATCAAATCACTGCTTTATGTGCTTGGTGTTTTTGAACAGGACTGGGATCGGCAAAACGGTACTCAAATTGTCACAGAAATGTGTGGATTTGTTACAATACTTTCAGGAACTTTTCTTCTCCATAGAACGAAGGACATGGTTGAGGGTGCGTTACTTTATTTCATTTATGGTATTTCTAATGCATCAGTGTTCTTTTTCCATCTGAGAAGACACATTTTTCTGACGGGCAAGAACTTGAGTGTGGATGTGAAAAGAAATCTCAAGTTAAAATACACTCTCTCTCTCAGCTATGAGGAACAAGAATATGTATTATATAGAGAGATAGACATATAGATGTGTCTACACACTCCTATCTAGAATTTCATAATCATGGCTAGTCGTGATTGCCGCATGTCGAATTCATATTTGTCTTTAGAGCCGGCTGGAGTTTCTTAGAGTTTGTAACTGATTGTTATCGCTATTATTTCAGGTTCATCGGTAATATTACCATTGCGTATTAGCAAGCACAATAACGAGGACAGTTTTGAATCGGAAGGCATTCCACTTAGACGCCAAGAATCGCTCCGGTTACCTTAAAAGCTTTATTGCTTTGTTTTCTGGTCTACTGCGATAACTGCAAGCCAGAGAGCATTGACCTTTTCCCCTTATCTCGATCTACTATGAACATGGACCATGGTTCTTCTGTCTAACATATACAGATATGGTTCAAGAAGATCGAGGAAGGAAAAAGGAGCAAAGGAGGGGCGAGATCTCAGATCAGATCATGTTCTCGGTAAATATGCTTCTGAGTTCAAACATACAGCATTAGCACACACCCACGCGTAAACCCTTTTGTGACCTTTAAGATTTTTTATAAACAGAGATGGGTTTTGCTTAAATTGGTCTTACAAACTGAAAAGTAATCAATTCAAGATTTGCATTTTTCTTCTTGTTGTTGTTGTCCTGTCTACTATAATTTTTCTCAATTGGTTGGTTTTAACTCTTTGAAAAACAAACAGAAATGGAGACTTTAAAAGTTGACAACTTGAAACACATGTGTTAGTCAAAATTGATGAAGATATACAGTATTTTGATGAGGAGGTGGAGTTATAACATTGATGATAATAGATAGAGACAACGTTTTATGTTTTCCTCAATCAATCAATCCGCTGGTAGATGAGATGTCAAATTGAAACTGCGTTATGTCCCTCTCATAACTCTTTTTTTTTTTTTTTAATTACAATTTCATATCTTAATAATAGTATAAAATCTCAATTTTCACATTAAGCTAAAAATTGATCCGAGTTAATCCGATTTGCATTACAAATAGAGGAATCCGTGTTTACCTATATAAAGGCCATTAAGTATAAACTACCTAAGATGGAAAATTACAGTTGACTAATAACTAAGTGAACAATAAATAAATCTTTAACAAAATATAGAAACCCACAAGAGACAAAAAAAAAAAAAAAGAGATTAAAGTTGTTGTCAAGATTAAAAAAAAAAAAAAAACTCAATATATCTATAAAAAAATCACGATAATTACAGATTAAACCAAAAATCTTCCTCTGGGAAAAAAGAGAGAACTTGTTGTAGCAGTTGAACTAGAAAAGAAACAGAAAGAAAAACAGAGCAACGAATCCAACATCACCAAACAGAACACAAACTCTGTGTCTTATCTCATTGATCCTCTCTCTTTCTTCTTTTTGAAAGTTTTAATTTTGGTTTCTACTTTTTAGTTTCTTGATCCCAAGAAAAAAATGGCTCTGAACAGAGTATCCTCTGAAGAATTTAGCTTCCCATCACTCATTTCCTATGATTCTTCCGACCATTCAGTCCTCGATTCACCTCCTTTATGGAAACACTCGCCGGAAAATTTCCTCCGGGAAGATTACAACAGAGGTTTCTCAAGATTACTCATCGGAAAAGACGATAATTACGATCAAACAAAGAGCTTCTCTTATGTAGAGACAAGAAGTCTTTATAAAACAGAGGAGAAAATGGATATGTTATGGGAAGATCTAAACGAAGAAGTAACAACAAGAAGCCAGAGTCTTAGGATTGAGCACGCCGGAGAGAAGAAAACGTCTGTGTTTTCCGACGAGAGCTCCACCGTGGCGGTAGAGTGCGGGATGAAGTTAACGCCGCAGAAGAAGAAGAAGAAGAGGAATACGAGACCGAACATGTTGATGTTGATGAGGGTTTTGAAGAAGCTTATTGTTTTGAGAAGTGTGTCACAAAGATCGCCGGCGAAGAAAACTCATCCACGGTGAAGATCACCGTGATCATTGAAAAATTGGGGGCCTTTTTTGGTAGAATTGGTAAGTTACGGGGCTTTTTGTGGAGAAAAATGTAATTTAATTGTCTGACAAAGTTGTTGTCAGAACAATTAATTTTTAGGGTCCTGGAAATATTAAGAACATACGTTTGGAATTTGGTTTATTTTGCTTCTTGAATGGGGTTTGATTTGAATATGTATGAATTTATTAGGTAAGAAGTGAAAGAAGAGTTAATATAAGAGGGTTAAATAGTTAGTCCGGAAAGTACTAAAGTTTGTCTAGGAAAAGCATGTTAATTTTTTTTTTTTTTTCAAAACATCTTTAATTTTTTTATTTATCATTTTACCGCCACAAAACTTTTAAAGATTCTATTTGAAACATTCCATTTTTGTTCATTTGTATTACTACTTTTTATGCCAGATTTGATATCACTACTTAAATGTGTGAAGTGATCGGTAAATACTTGTACCGTCTAAAATACTTCTACAACTAATTTCATTTCCAATGCGAATCGTATTATAAAATAATATTCAACCAAAAGATGTAGTATAGTGCCATGACCAACTTTAAAAACCCAAACAAAATAAATTGGGTTTGAAGCCTTTATTCCCAATCAATTTTATGGACCACCGTACCTTATCCCTTATATATTATTTGGTAAGTAATTTGTGAAAAGATCATTATGTGTCATTTCCACATTCACTATCCTAAATAAAATATAACATGGTTAGAAAATTTTATGACATGGAAAGAGAGTAATTATTTCTTACCTTTTAAATTTTTAATTGTCATGAAAAAAATCTTTACAAACATTTAATTATGGATTTTTTTTTTAAAATACGTATCAATTTTAACTTAAACAAATTTAAAGAAACATTTGGCCACAAAAAAAAATCAAAAGACAAATTACTATTGTGATTATAAATTAAAATTAAAAATATATATACGTAATCGTGATCTTAAATAACAAGAAGATAATGAGATATTGATTAAGATATTTTTTTTAAAAATATCTGAAAATAGGTAAACCTAATTATCTTTAACAAAAATATACTCAAGTATTGTATATATTCGTGTTATTGTACATGGTGAGACATTAGAAATTATAGATAATATTTAGTTGATCAAAAATTTCTCTTAACATAATTTATATATTATATACATATGTGTTTAGGGTGAAATTTGTCAAATTTATATTTCGATCTTCATATTTATTTTTTGAACCAAACTTCTCTTTTCTTTTATTTATTTTCTATTTTATTGTTTGTTCTCTATTTTATGAATTTTAAAAAGAATGTGTAATGACTTCATCTTTTTTAATGTTGTCTTCAACATTTGAAAAAGTTTGAAAATATTTGTTTTACCAATTTCTTCTACCTAATTCAAAATTTACTCCAAATCATGCTCATTTTAACTATCTTTGTTTTGTTTTTCCAGAAGAATAAGAATTAAAAATAGTGGAAGAACACGAAATACATAAAATATAACACACGAAAAAAATTCATTTAGTAAATTAAGAGGTAGAAGATGAAGATCTTTTGACCAAAAAAAAAGATGAAGATCTTTTGTCCAAGAAAAAAAAATGAAGATCTAAGAGGATTACAATTTTAATCGAACACCATTGGTAATGTTTAACCATGAAACAAAAAATTTCTAATTAGTTTGATACTAGGAAATTAGAAAATATTTCATCTGCGTATTACGCGGAAAATCACCTAGTTTTAAATAAATTATTATTGTAGTCTAGTGGTAGAAGCATTTTGATGTGAAGAAAATATCTGGTGTCTTTTTTCAAAAAATTTGACTAATTATGAATATGCTCATTAAAAAAAATGTAGGAGAGAAAGTGAAATAAATTTCTCAAATAAGAAAAATCGGATAAATTTTAGATTTATATAAATATAAAAATTCGAGATAAATTTTTCGGACATAACAAATGAAAAACAATATAAGTTTTACAATAATGAAATGTGTAAATATTTGTAAGTCTATTATATATATATATATATATTAAAAATTATTATTATATTTGTAACTATATTATTTATTGTGTGTATATATGTATTTAGATTAATATTCCCTCCGTTTCAAAATAATTGTCATTCTGAAACTTTTCACACAAATTAAGAAAACATTAAAAATCTGTTTTGCCCCTAATTAATATAATGTTTTATTTGATATGAATAATTAATAAGCTGAAAGGTAGGGATAAAAATGGAAAAATTAGTCATAAATGTGCATTGAAATTGCAGAATGACAAGTAATATGAAACAAAAAATTAAGGTTAGAATAATAACTATTTTGAAATGAAAGGAGTATGATATACACATATAATTTTTTATTTTAGTGTGTTCTCAATTAATATAAAGAGGAGGTTGTGCAAAGATGACCATGAATCATGTCAAAGAGTCGATAACTAATTTCTCTCCGGAATTGTTGGAAGAAGATTGGAGGGGAAAAAAAGCTAGACTTCACTAAAATACTATACTTGGAAGACTTGTAACCCTTTTCAATAAGTCAAGAAGTAGACCGGCACGATTCTTCACCTACTCGATTGAACACTTTCAAAAGTCCCAACTGACCCGAATCTTCAAAGCCGGGTTACGGATCCTCCTTCCGGTTACCCCTAAATAGGGTTGGGTAATGCTCATTTCTCAGTCTGACTCTTCAGAATTATAAAAATTCCAAATTTTGTCCAAGAATCGTTAGTGGGTCATAGAAAAATCGTAGCTTTTGTCTGATTTCAGTCTCTGAGACGCCCTTTCTCGTGTTCTTAGGGTTTTTTCTCAGTGACAACTTTCAGGTACACACACACTCTTGACCTCGATTTTTACTTTGCTAAATCCCTTCAAATCAGATTTGAAACTGATTGCTAGATTGAAACCGATTCCAATTTCACTGTGCAGAACAAGAAAAAACTGATGGGCGTGATCGATGTTCAGGGCATTTCATCGTTCTCCATTCATTGTTCAGAGTCAAATCTTCGAAAGTCAAGGGCTTTGAAGAAACCCTTTTGTTCGTTTGTGAGGAAGGACACAAGCAGGGTTTATTGTGTTCAAGCATCAAGTGAAACTGTTGACGAACACAAGAACTTAATCATGGGAGACTCTTTTCTCCGTCCACATTTGAGACAGTTGTCTGCTTATCAACCAATTTTACCCTTTGAGGTCAGATTTCAAATACCTTCCTTAGTTTTGGAACAGTTTCAGCTGATTGGTTTGGATAGGATTGGATTGAGTAGTCTAAAATGTGTACTGTTTGATTGTGATTTAGGTGTTGTCTGCTCAATTAGGAAGAAAGCCTGAGGATATTGTTAAGTTAGATGCGAACGAGAACCCGTATGGTCCTCCTCCAGAGGCAAGTTTGTATCTTTCTCTCTCACTCACTCACTCACTCACTTAAAGATTTGTTAGTGTTCCTACTTCCTGACTTCAGGTTTCAGAATGCTCTGTGTAGGTTTTTGAAGCACTAGGCAATATGAAGTTCCCTTACGTTTATCCTGATCCACAAAGTCGTAGACTTCGTGATGCCCTTGCTCTAGACTCTGGTCTTGAGTCAGAATACATCCTTGTTGGTTGTGGAGCTGACGAACTAATCGATTTGATCATGAGGTCTGGCTTGGGGATTTGATTTTTTCAGTAAATTGAGTTTCTTTCCTCACGAAAACGGTGTTTCATGACTAAATTGTGTTTCACAGATGCGTGTTGGATCCTGGGGAGAAGATCATTGACTGTCCTCCGACTTTCTCAATGTATGTGTTTGATGCTGCTGTGAATGGAGCAGGTGTCATTAAAGGTGCAAGATTTATGATTTAACGTGCTCGCTCTCTTCGACTTTTCTTCTCTCCCGATACATATCGATACATATATAGTCTTTGACGCGTTGGTCTTTGTTTGATTCACAGTTCCCAGGAATCCTGATTTTAGCTTGAATGTAGACCGCATCGCTGAAGTTGTAGAACTAGAAAAACCCAAATGCATATTCCTAACTTCTCCCAACAATCCAGATGGGAGGTAGAGCCCCACTCTAAACACACAAAGAAAAGATTTTTTTTTTTTTTAGTCCCTTCATGATTATACCGAGTTTTGTTTTGCTACAGTATCATCAACGAGGAAGATCTGTTGAAAATTCTAGAGATGCCAATACTTGTTGTTCTGGATGAGGCTTACATCGAATTCTCCGGACTTGAATCAAAGATGAAATGGGTGAAGAAGTATGAAAACCTTATCGTGCTCCGCACATTTAGCAAACGAGCTGGTAAAAATTCTGTCTTTATTATAATCTTAAACAAGACATAAAAAGCCTGCATCTAAGAAATCTTCTTCTGACTTTTCAGGTCTGGCCGGGCTTCGAGTTGGATATGGAGCGTTTCCTCTGAGTATAATCGAGTACATGTGGAGAGCAAAGCAGCCATATAATGTCTCTGTTGCAGGAGAAGTAGCTGCTTTAGCAGCACTTTCAAACGGTAAATACTTAGAAGATGTGAGAGATGCGTTGGTACGTGAAAGAGAAAGACTTTTCGGGCTTTTAAAAGAAGTCCCTTTCTTGAATCCTTATCCAAGCCAGTCGAATTTCATTCTCTGTGAGGTTACATCTGGAATGGACGCAAAGAATCTGAAAGAAGAATTGGCTAAAATGGGTGTGATGATTCGTCATTACAACAGTAAAGAGCTTAAAGGTTATGTTCGAGTTTCTGCTGGAAAGCCTGAACACACTGATGTTCTCATGAATTGTCTTAAGCGATTCTATTGACTTCCCATTTGTTTGGAATTATAAAACAAACAAACAAAGAAAACTGAGTTTTTCTCTGTTTTTGTTTGTTTTCACTTGTTGGATTCAATGTTTCAGTTAATGGGATATTGGCAATAAGGGAAACCTTTCTTTGTATTGTACTTTACAATCTAATAAAACTTAGTTGATGGATTATAAATTTTCTCAAGGTTGCTTCATCATATTCACATACGTTTTTGGTGTTTCTTGTTGCTGTTTTGTTCTTGAGTAGAAAGGAGGAGAAGAAAGCACATCAAAGATAAAAGGAACCAAGATTTGCATGGCAATTCGGTCTTTCGATAACCCTGAAAAGCAAGATTGGTGTCTTCCTCCTCACACTCGTAAGGTTGCAATGCCTGACACACGAGTCTAATACCTCACGTCGATAAGAAGTCGAGAGACAGATTGAAATGTGATTCAAGAAACGGTTTCTTGTCGTCTAGGCTCATAGCCACGAGTTGAGCAACAAATTGTTTTGGTTGAAACGCTTCAGTATACTTGGAGCTCAATATGAACTCCAATTCCATTGTAAGACCCGTTTCGACATGGCTTCCACCAATGGTCAGTAAGACAGGCTAAACATATCATTCTGGCAAGTTAAAAGAAGCTACGAGGTGGGTTTTTTAACACCCCTACAATAAAATAATGTGGACCCTACGGATCCAAGAAGTAAGCTACACCAATCTTGTAGCCATTTCTTGTTTAGTAAACTGTAAACATGTGTTTTTTGGACCATTTTCAAAGACATGGTTTCAGTGGCAAAATACTTAAAAGAGAGGAACGATCCTTCGTTGGATTCTTCGAATTTTGCCTAGCGATTCTACACAGTTAAGACATATAGGATTTTTATGATCTCTATACAATATGTTTGGTGCGTAAGAGGTCTTTGAATCATTTTACATGTATGTGCTATTGATGCATGTTTCCATATATATGGCTTCTTCTTTTACACATTTGAAGAGAGGCTAGCTCTAGATTTCTACTTGAGAACACACTAATTTACTGGCACAAGGCTGATGCGTTGCTTAGCATGCAGTGAGGACAATGGTTGGTTCCTACAATCCAATATTATTTAAGTTATTATCTTCGTTCCACTTTCAACTTTTTGTTTACTCATAGTCCCAGCTCACTAGTATTATGGGCCTTGTGCCAAAAATTATTTTTTTGGTAGTTATATGTTATATATTAAAAATTTAGGATTTTTTATGAATTTTACAATAATATAAGATTTTTTACAAATTTTACAATAATTTAGGGTCATGCTATGGAGTCCTGTGCAAAAGCACATATTGCCATGTCTTAGGGCCGGATCTGATCTCATACATAACAATTTTGTTGGAAATGAATTGAAGGGTAACATATATAATAAACTCCCTATTGGATTAATCTTGTTTTTTTTTTAAACTATTAGCAACAAAAAAACTAAAAAAATACTTTTGAGCATCCTTCAATAACATATCTTCAATATCTTAAATTTTGCTTCAATAATTATAAATTGGTCTAAAGAAATAAGTAAAAGTGATTTCTTGTTGCTCTCACTATATTTCATTAAGCTGCTAAAAAATCATTTAATTCTATTACATGTTATTTTTATATACTTTTAGAAGTTAATCATGCGTAGTGCAATTTTGTTTTTGATTAAGAAATTTTTTAATATTTTTTTTTTGCTAAACAAATTTTTTTTTTAATATTGTTGTCTATCGGATCGAATCCACTTGTAACACGGATTAAGTACCTAATTCTTCTCTTAAAAAAACTGAAATAATTATAAAAATGTCGCCTTTTTTTTCTTATAAAGGCTGATATACTGATATAGTTAGAAAAATGTTGTCTTCTTACGTCCATTCAAATTAGTTCCATACATATAAGAGAATAGCTAATGCCTTAAACTTGTTATAATGTAAAACAAAAATTTGTCCCTTGTCCAAAAAAAGCCATCAACTCATTATTTTTTCTTATAATATGAAAAAGCTAATGAAATTTATATAAAAAAGTTTGTAATTTTAAATAATTAAGCTGTAAAGGAACCTAAAAGAAAGACAAAAATAAAAATGTAAGAAAAGATGAATAAGTATGAGAGAAGCAATAGGATCAAAGAGACAACTTGGAGGGTGTGGGCCGACATGCCATCATCAGCCTCTCTGTTCCATTCTTACCTCTAGAAGTTTTTGCTTCTCTCATCATTACATTTTTTTAGTTTACTCATCTTATACATTAATCTGTTTTTAAAAATCGGTTTCTGGATAATTGGTGGATAACTGGTGAATTTCACTTATCAATTTATTGAAAAGGCTTCCAACTAGTGGATTGTTCGTGTCCTATATATAATATGTGATATTATTCTCAATACGTATTCAAGATGATTGTTGTTTTTAATTATTTTATCTTATTATAATCTTATTAAGATTGTTTTTTTTTTGTCGAAAATCTTATTAAGATTTTCTTCGGGTTTGAAACGACAAAACTAATTTTGTTAGAATGTCTCACGTTGAAAATTAAGATAATTTTTTTTTTTTATTACTATGATTGATAAGAGTTTTCTGATTGTTTCAGATTATATTTTGTTTTTGATTTTTAATAAATAAATTTCATGAAATTGTTAGGTTGTATTTAAAATTTGGTTTTGAATTGGAAGTGCATATAATCTATTATATAATTAGAGATTTTTTTTTTAGAGTGTCAACATCAGCAAAACAAACAATTTTTTATTAAAAGCAATTTCATATATTTATTTAATTCATATTAATTTTAGTTTTAATGCATAATTCTCAATTTATATATGGACGATTGCAAAAATATCATTTTTGGTGTGTATATTATAAAAATATTACTGTAGATTGTCCATTTGCGAAAATGCCACTAATTATAGATTTTTATAGCCTAAATCTTAAAATTCTATATCATAAAAAAATGTTTTGACCACTAAAAACTCATAAACCCTTAAAACTAAACTCTAATAAAACATATTTAACCCAAAAATAAATAATATACTGAGAAAATAATTTTTAAAAAGTTATTTTTTTACAAATTTTTTTAAAATATGGCATTTTTGTAAAATATCACTTCAAAAGTGATATTTCTAAAAAAATCTCATTTATATAGTAATAAATTAAGTAAAATATGAAGAATAACATCATTAATATTAATATATGAAAATAGGATAAATTATAATGAATTTGATAGAAATTAATAACTCAAATAATGTACTAATAAAAGTAGTTACAATAATATAATTTTGGATTGGAGAAATATGAATTAAACTATGAATACTTATATGAACAATGAAAAAATTTAATAGAAAGCTGCACAATCTTACTTAAAATTGTTTTTACGAAAATGAGTGTTATTGTATAAAAAACAAAATAATTTAAATAATATACTAAGATACATACTTGATTGGTACATAAAATAATTTTTTAAGATATAATTGAAAATATTATATTTGAAAATTGACCAATTCAAATTTTAGAATGAATTTCTAATTTTCTTTAGTATAAGAACTCTTTCCAAAATAAAAGATCATGAGATTGTCATAAAAATCGTTTTTTTTTCCCCGTAAAGTTCACAAGTGACTTTTGTTACTACATGTCAGTAAACAATTCATTACTTTTCAATGGAAAAAAAAATTTCTCAACAATCTTTGTGTTGTATATTATTGCTTGATAAAATTTATGTATACAAATTTATCGTCTGAAGCTAAAATAAAAATATTTATATATAATTATTTATATTGTCAACCGTTTAAAATTAAAATTGTTTTGTGGGTATGAATCTAGTTTATATAGTAGCAAAGCTAGATCATACTCTGTCTAATCCAAACCAAATCGATCCAACCCAAAATTGGTTCAATCAAAACATATCAAATCCAAAATTGGTCTCACCAAGTATATATAACTAAAATTGTAAACGAGAAACCACAATATTATTCATATTGTATTATAATTTAGCAAACAGAAATGGGTATAACCGATAAAAAATGTGAAAATTAGTTCCAGATAAACATGCCAAAATAGTCATTATTTTGAAGGAGTGTGATAAAAAAAAACTTTAAATTGGAAGTAAAAATAACTCAACATTAATATATAAGTAACATTAGTTTTTTCATTCGTTGTTAATTGATTTTGAGTTAAAAATTCATTAAACGTGATAAACTATTTTAAAATAATTGTTCAAGAACCTAAATTATATGATTTTTAATCAATATTTTGAGTTTGAGTATCGCAATAAACGTTATGTTGTACTCATTTCATTTCGTTTTGTAAGATGTTTTGGATGAAGTGCGGACAATAAAAGTTGAATACACTATTTTTACAACAACAAAAAAAATCTCTTTGACCAGTATTAATTCAATTTCACAAAAGTGGCCAAGTAAAATAAATTTTAATGTTGTATAGAATATCTATACAAAAAAATTGTTTTGTAAAACTTAAATTACTCGTATCCAAACTAATGTATAACTATGAATCAAGCTGTATGGAGCTAAAATATGTGCATATGTATGTATACACCATATAAAGTAGTATATTTCGTCACAATAACTGAAATAACTATTTTTGTCAAATCTTATAGAATATAATATATTATATATTGTATATTGGTTAAAGTATAACGAATACAACACATTATTAAACTCATCTCAGATTTTTTAGACTTAAAAATATTTTTAATCCAGAACTTGTACGGTACGCGCAGAAATGATACAAAGATATATAAAGAGAAAAAGGGTGTTTGGAAGGTCTTACTCGGTTTTATGTTGTCGTTGATTTTACTTATAAACATGATACAAAAAAAACAAATGATAAAGAAATAATGAGAAAAGTTTGAAAATTTCCAAAAGGATAGTAATTATAATAGTATGGAACTATTATTTGATTGGATATATTGTAATAGAGACGCAATGTCGCCAAATTTTTAAAATAAATCCTAATATTTTTTTATGAGCAGTCCCACCAAACCGCCCTCAAACAAATAACAGATATATATGCTTGCATGCTTTCTCTTCACTTCTGATCTCTCTTCGAACACCAAAAAGGTAAAAATTGTTGTACATGTACTAAATAACATCTTCTGATAAAAAAAAAAGTACTAAATAACATCTACATTGATATTTTAGTGATGAAAGACTAAAATAAAAATGAAAGGTTAATGGGAAATCTTGACTTAATAGTTACCAAATAGGATGTGGAATAGGGAGACAAGTAGAGGAGGTTGTAGCCTGTAGGGGTCACTTGGAGAATTAGTGGTTGATTTTCATCCACCGTCCGTTCATCATTAATTGCCGCTAGTAGTATTAACTTTAGTTAAGTATGGTAACTACGGTGTGGAAGGGGATATGTACAAAACCGAATATATTAAAAAAAAAGAGATATATATATATATATATATATATATCTCTTTTTTGTCACGTATACAAATATTTATAAATATAAATTTTTGCTTTTGTTCGACGTAGGACATGACGGGACACTCTTTTTAACATATATATTTTTTTTGCCATTTCAACATATTAATAATCTCGGTTATAACATATAACTTAATGATTTGTGTTAGTATACCATCGTTATGTTATTAGTCGAATTCAAATTTCCATAATATATTTTTTGTTGACAAAAAAACATATCAATATTTTTTTATGCGCTATTAACGTAAAGATTATGAAGCACCAACGTTCATAATATTTATATACAAACCCACTGAATTCTAAATCCCCCCCTAATTAAATATGCTGACGCAAATATTCCAGAAACGTTTTTTTTTTTTTAATTTCGTGAAGAAGGAAAAAGAACAAATGAGTTTCTTTTTCTTAAAAATTGTTGTTTTTAATCCGGTAGACATGCAACAGTTCAGTAAGTTGAGATACTTGTAGATCACTTGCATGTACAAATTAAAACCCACATCATGATTTTCTGAGTTCCTGTTTATGGGTGTTTGTAGATGTAAGGTTAACAAGATTAGGGTTCGCAGTTTACTGATATAGTGTTCAAATTATTCATAAAGCAAAAATATTGTTATACGTACATTATAAAAAAAAAACGATCCAAATATTCTCACATAAAGACAAATCTGAAATCAATGTCTAGGAGATAATTAAAAAATCTAGGATGATTAATATATATAGCTTATGAGTATCACTAATTATGACTTACTATTTCTTAATTATTATTGAGTGACCAAGATCAGCTGGTAATAATTCATTGGTGGATATGATATCATTCAGGGTGCAAATATATTTCTGTGTGATTATTGGAGAAAAACAATTAAAAAAGTATTTCGAGCGAATTATATTATACATACACAATCCATAAGCACAAATAACTGTTATTGTTTGTGAAATTTGTTTTCTTTTCCAAGAGTTACAATAAAATCTTAATTAAAGAGCTGAATAATTATTAAGTTTCGTGAATCACTTGGTTACTTAAATTTCGATACGAGTGTTTTACTTGCAGAAAATTTTTCGCCAAAATGTTTTTCAATTTCACAATTTTTTTATTTGTGTTTGGACGAAACGTGAATATCCTACGCTAAAAAAAACAATATTAAAAATAAACTGGTAAATAAAAGAAACATATAGAGGGTTGTTTCTAGATACAGGTCGTTGTCAAAGTTCAGTCAGGATAGAATCTAAGACAAGATCCTAAGTTAACTCTTTCAGCCAAAGCAAATCTATTTCTTTCTTTTTCAGGAAACTTTCCTTTTTTTATTTAATTCATTTATCCTATCATCGAGGAATATCAAATTTAACCTTTCAATCAATCTCTTCAACACTGCTATTTTATGCAGTTGTGCACAATTCAAATTTCCGAATATTTGTCGATCTTTTTAGGCATCATTCCACAGTTAGATTCATGAGGTATAAACTTTTTTTTCTTCTCAATAACGAATTCTTTGTATAATGATGTTCAAAAATAAGAGTTGGTAACTTGATGCATTTAACATCATGCCTTGTTGATTTTCATAGGTATAATATAATATCATGTGACTAATCTTCGAAGTGACCAATGGAAAGAAGGTGTTTGTGGCCATAATATTATAGTACAGTATATATATTATATGGATTACAATAAGAAGAAAAATAAAGGAAAGTGAAGGTCGGTAGATCACATCAGATTGTAATGATTTTACAAGATTAAGTTCATGATTTACATTTGTGATGAATATGGACCCATTAAACGAACATTTCTCCTTAAATTTAAATATTAGTTATTAATTATAAAAAATTAGATTGGTATACAAACAAGTTGTTAATTAAAAATTTGAATGATAACAATAAACATGACAGACTTTTTTTTACATACTAATATACTATTTTTTTGGTGGATAATACTTCATATTACGTATATAATTGTTCTGATAACAAAAATATGAAGTATTATCCACTATGAAAAATAGAATTATTAGAGCATCTCCAATCCAACACAAAATCTCATTTTTGGTGTAAAATTCTCTCTAATCTAACATTTTTTTCAACACCAAAATGTGTTAAACTTTTTTTATTTATAAAATGATCTTTTAACTTTTAATTTATTTTGAAATTGATTATTACTAAGATTAAAACAATTTCTTAGATATCTAAATTACTGAATAAATAAATTATATATACGTTTAAAGATTTTCATTATTTAAATAATACTTTATGTTATAGATAATTAAAATAAAAGTTGCAATATAACATAAAATTAATATTAATCTACTACCATAAATTGATAATATATTTGAAAATACATAAAGTACCGAAATTAAAGATAAACAACATCAAATAATTAAAATAAACAACAACAAATATTGTTAAATAATAACTTAATACTTCGGTAAATCGCTTTCGGATCCACTAAGATCCTCAAAATATTGTCCAAATTAACCATATGTTTTGTTATTTTCTATGGTTTAATGTATTTGTTTTAATTAATAAATGTTAAATTTAAATAATATTATATTTTATCAAATTTAAAAAAAAACATAAAATAGTTGGGATCAATTCGTAAACTTTTGAAACTATGGTGTATTATTAACAATTAATAATTAATTTCAGAAAGAAAATATACTTAGAATATTCTATTTTAGTGTAAAAATTGGTGTAAACCATTGGAGATGCTGTTAGTATGTAAACAAAGTATGTATGTCATGTTTATTGTTATCATTCAAATTCTGAATGAACATTTTGTTTGTGTTCTAATCTAATTGGTTCAAACATATTCTTAATATAAAAAAAAAACACTCAACCGTATTGAGACATTTTTGCTATATTGGATGACTATGTCATAGGATTATAAATCTCCTCAAATTATACATCAAAATAAAAATTCTAGACCTTAGAATCTTTGGACCAAAATGTATCAATATTTCAAGATATTGGCGTGATATTGACAAACTTTTAATTCGTGGACGGTAAAGTGTGTCTCCAAAAACAAATCGTGCGTCTAATGTGTCAATTACTTTTGTTCTCATGCTTTAAGCATTCCGCTTGTTAATCTTATTAGATCCGTAAAATATTTAGTTACAATAAAATAATAAATATTGTAGGTGTATTAAACCGACCAGCCAATAGTTAGGGCGGAATCAGCAACTAATTTACAGTGGAGTCACTATCTTCTACAGTTAATTTTCAGTGGATAAAGAAGAACATCAGATAAAAATTTCAATTTAGAACATCGATACGTTGACTTATGGTGGGTTGTTAAAGTCAAAACTAAAATGGTTGTACATCGGTAGTTACTTCATTAACGAATTTTAAGTCACTAAACCCAACAATTACCGCTAACGCTAATTATAATTAGAGAAGAGTGACAAGTACACACGCACTATGACTCTACGAATATGACCAATGACCATCCATATACATATAGTTCGATGCATCACTGTTTATATATGGAGGAAAATAACTAAAAAAGTATAATTTAACCAATTTTGATTCTAGAGCAGAATATGTAATTCAGATATTGTTATATCATGTATTGATTAATAAAACTCTATAGTTAATACCTATCATAATGAATATATACGTACGTAACGTATATTAAGTTTTACTTTGTTTAGATAAAATGCATGCAATGAGAGTAAGAACACAAAATGTTTAGAAAAAATTTAAAATAAACTCTTATGAGAACAAAGTTACTGTAGGACTCAAATCTCACAATTAAAATTTGTTTTCGTAACTTTTCTAGGATTTGAAAACTTTTGCGAAAAACCACTAAAAACGATAGATCTCAAAAGAGTTTTTATTAAGCTGTTCTAGAATATATGTTTTTTAGTAATGAATTTCGGAATCCCTATGTACAAGACTATATATACTAGTATAAGTCGGTTAGGGTTAACCCCAAAGCAATAAGGAAAGCTTCCTTTTCCTTAGACATTTTCTTTTATTCGCGAAGAACTATTAAGTCGGCTAACTCCTAAGTCGGCTAGCTCCTAAGTAGGCTAGCTCCTAAGTCGGCTAGCTCTCTTGAGCTTATCTTGAGTTTACTTTGGATCGACCCACTCTGATAAAGGCCCAACGGATCGCCGGTTTAGTGTACGGCTTGTTAGTTTCAACTGCGGCTTGTCGGTTAAAACTGCAGCCCGCCGGTTAAAACTGCGGCCCACCGGTTGAAACTGCGACTCGCCGGTTGAAAACGCGACTCGCCGGTTGAAAACGCAGCCCGCCAGTTGAAAACGCAGCCCGCCAGTTGAAACTGCGGCCCACCGGTTGAAATTGCAGCCCGCCGGTTGAAATTGCGGCTTGCCTGTTAGTTGGTTTTGTTCTGCGGCTTGCCGTTCTCCATACTTAGTTTATTCTTCAGGACTGTTGATTCTATTGGGTGGAATTTGACCCCAACAGTTATCCCCCCAGCTTGGCAGTCTCAGTGATGATGGTGTCGAGGTAGAGAAATTTGAAATTAGAATCAACAGTCTTGATGCCGAACCGTGATGATCTCTGAGATGAGGTGAACCGTGTCCAATAGGGCAAACGGTTTTGAAGATGACGAGTTAAGTTTTTCAGCGGCAGTTTCTCAGCGGCTCGCTGCTTTGATTTGTTGAAAACAAGTTGTTTTCACTCCTTTGCGGCTTGCCGTTTGACGGTGGGAGGATGAAGCCTTGTTTGAAACAAAGCGCTGATCCATGAAAGGAGCGATGTCGAGCCGCGAATAGAGTGATGTCGAGCTGCAGATGGAGTGATGACGAATCGCAGACGAAGTGATGATGTGGTGCCGAGCCGTGAAGGAAATGGTGACAATCCGTTGTGAAAGATGTAATGCCGAGCCGTGAACAAGGAATGAGACCGAACCGTGAGCAAGGAGTGATGACGATTCGCGAGCAAGGGGTGATGACTATGATCCGCGAGCAGGGAGTGATGACTAGCTGTCGGAGAATGTGACACCGACCCGCTAAGGAAATGATGACGAGCCGTTGGAGAGTGTGACACCGACCCGTGAAGGAAATGTTGACGAGCTGTCGGAGAGTGTGACGATCTGCGGCGAGGCACTATCATCTTTGATGAGTGTGATAAACCGTGGAAAAGATGGTGAAGAGCCGCGGATGTCGTTATGCCGGTTCGCTACTCAAGCGGCGAGCCCACTTAGAAAAAAAATTTTTTTTGTTTTTTAGAGAAATCTATTCACCGCTCGTCGCTTGTTTGTCTCCTTAGTAAATCAGATGTATATTTTTAACCACAACTCCAACTGATGTGATTCCAACGCCATTGAAAAGCTAACTCAAAGATCTTTCTCTTCATTATAGATGTCGATCTGTTTTGATGATTGTGCCGAAGCGGTGAGCTATTTTGACGAAGAGACGATGTTGTCCCTTGTTAGATCGATTATCATGGCAATCCGTTGATGAAAGGATGGTGTGACTCCATTGATGGAGAGATTAGTTGACAAGAATGTATTTTTTATTGAGACAATGGCGAAATGTTTGTTCTTGTTTTGGTAGATGATAATGATGAGTTGTTTCTTGGAGAAGATGGTTAGCCATCTTTGATAATGAATATTCGATGTTAAGGCTGACGAGCCTATCAAAAATTTTGGTTTACAGATGTACTTCCTTAAATATGCTTGCTCCACTAATGAATTTGAAATGTTTAAGACCATCGATTCGTTTTACTGGGTTTTCGATGAGGTTTACAGACTTGCTGCAACGAGCACATTTGCTCTAGTAAAAGATGCAAAGACTGATGATTCGTTTGTACTGAGTTTTGAATGGACATTCCAGTTTACAAGCCTTCCCGCGAACAAACTTGCTCCGGTAATGAGCACTTAAGAGTTTTTTTACCAGCGAACCGTGTGGTGGGTTTTTTTAGATGAACATTCTAGTTTACAAATATGTTTCCGTGAACAAGTCCGCTCCAGCAGTGAACATATTTTTTTGACCAGCGAACCATGTGCTGGTTTCTTAGATGAATATTATGGTTTACGGATATGTTCCCGTGAACAAGTCCGCTCCAGCAATAAACACTTTTTTTTACTAGCGAACCGTGTGCTGGGTTTTTGAGATGAACATTCTGGTTTACGGATATGTTCCCGTGAATAAGTTCGCTCCAGCAATGAACACATAATTTATATAGCGCACTTTTATCCGCTGGGGATGTAATCACTTTGGCCAACAACAACGAGATAACAAAGAAAAAAGTCTGTTTCAGAAAAAACTTTAATAATCCGCAAAGGATGTTTCAGAGAGATAGTCTGTTTCGTTAAGATTTGAATAATCCACGAAAAATGTTTAGAGAAATCATCTGTTTTGTTAAGACTTGGTGGACCAAAAAATTCCCCTTGATTATCGGTAGAATTTTCACAAAGATGGGAGTATACGTACCCACTCCCTCCCCTTTTAGGAGAAGGGGCAGTTGAACCCATCCGAAGATGAGATGCCTACATACCCTTTGCATGGATCAAGCCACCTCGTAGTTCATGTTAAATAATCTTAGTTAATTCTTCTTCGGAAAGTATGTTGTGATGCCTCGTCACTTTGCCTTCCTCTCTTAAACGCATCCCTAGTTCGGATAGTTAGATCGGGTTGGTCTTTTTTGCCTTCCCGTTTAAGATCTTCGAAGATAATTGTGTCATCAAGCTCTCCGGCCATTAGTTTTGCTGTGAGTTTTGCACCAAGACTTTGATAAGTTGCGGTTGAGTGCCCGTAGTAAAGATAGTATTCGTAGTAGGCTTCTTCGTCATAAGTATTCCACGAATCGTTGTCCAAGTCTGCTTCTACTTGATATTTATGAGCGCCTTCGAAGTTAGGTTCCTCGCGATGGATATATTCGGACCCTTGATTATTCTTTTTTTAATTTGGTGGGTTCGACTCGCCGTAGTTAGAGAAAGATTTGTTGGATTGTTTTGTCTTCTCATACTTCTCCGCTAGCAACTTCACCTCCTCTTCATTCTTTGCAAATTTGGTCGCTCGATGGCGAGCGTCTTGGTTTGTTGCTGGCTCGTTCACGATTATCTCTTTTCGAAAGTCTGACTCATACCATAAGACTTTCTTCAGGGCCTCCAAAGACGAGTCATCATCGATCCCTTTTACCCTTGATAGGTGGTTTTAAACCATTCTATGAAACTTCAGAGGGTTTCGATAGGCCCTTGCGTCAATTTCCACAGGTCGGCACCAAGGGTCCTCTGTTCTATGAATATCGCGTATTGCTTGAGAAAAGCTTCAGACAGCTGGCTAAAACTATCGATCGAATTACTCTCAAGCCCTAAGAACCACTAGAGAGCCGGTCCTTTGAGGTGCTCCACGAACAGATGACAATGGCCGATATCTCTCTCGTCTTCCCTGAAACTGGAGTGCCCCATCACTATGGTGAATGTCAGGATGTGGTCTGTTGGATCGGTTTGTTACTTCGTAGGTCGGCACTTTGACCTTCTCTGGATCAGAGAGTCTCACCCTGAAGATGCGAGCGGTGAAAGGTGTACGTTGTGCTTCCTCAAGTACCCTATCGATCTATGGTGCTTTGCTTGTTGCCCGGTGCATTTGGGAACGAATCGCCTTCAGATCCAAAGCCGTTTGGATTATATGAGCAGTATGCGGTCGTCGTGCGGCTATTTGTCCAGATTCTCCTGGCACAGTAGGGTTTTCTTCGATATCGTCGTTTAGATCGACTATTTGCACCGATTCGTCTGTCGTCGGTTCGCTTCTGTTGATATCTTGTCCGTCGCTCCCTTGGGTTGGGTCAGCATTCAGATCAAGCGGACGAAGCCGGCAAATCTTTGCGCTTTGAAGGGTGTAGAGAATTTTAGCGTCCTTGGGGCGACGCGATCTACGATCCACCGTGCGAGTATTACACCTCTCCCGCGGCTCGCCGTAGCGAGGGAATCCTATCGATTTATCACCGTGATGTTGAAGATATCTTGTTCCTTCGATTTTCGAAGGATTTCTTCAAACATGCCTTGTATCCGAGTTATGTGAGTAAAAAGCTTTCTTTCTCCTTAGACGGCGCCAAATTGTGGGAGTCGAATTTCACAATTAAAATTTGTCTTCATAACTTTTCTCAGGTTTCAAAACTTCTGCGGAAAACAACTAAAAACGATAGATCTTAAGAGAGTTTTTATTAAGCTGTTGAGAAAGCTTTTCTAGAATACATGTGTTTTAGTAATGAATTTCGGATCCCCTCTTTGGAAGATGTACAAGAGTATATATACTAATATAAGTCGGTTAGGGCTAACCCCAAAGCAATAAAGAAAACTTCCTTTCCTTAGAGATTTTCCTTTATTCGCAGAAAACTATTCAGTCGACTAACTCCTAAGTTGGCTAGCTCCTAAGTCGGCTAGCTCTCTTGGGCTTGTCTTGAGTTACTTTGGATCGACCCACTCTGATAAAGGCCCAACGGATCGCCGGTTTAGTCTACGGCTTGTTAGTTTCAACTGCGGCTCGTTGGTTGAAACTGCGGTCCGCCGGTTGAAATTATGGCCCACCGATTAAAACTGCGGTCCGCCGGTTGAAACTGTGGCCCGCCGGTTTAAACTACGGCCCTCCGATAGAAACTGCTGCCCGCCAATCAAAACTGCGGCCCACCGGTTGAAACTGCAGCCTGTCGGTTGAAATTGCAGCCCGCCGGTTGAAACTGCGGCTTGCCAATTCGTAGGTTTTGTTCTGCGGCTCGCCGTTTTCCATACTTTATTTATTCTCGAAGGCTGTTGATTCTATTGGGTGGAATTTGACCCCAACAGTTACAAGGTGCATAAATTTATATAGAGATTGAATAACCTAATTTCTAAGCTAATATAAAAATAATATATATTAGAGATAATGATAGATTTTCTATTATCCAATATTTTTTTAGATATTTTTTGATAGAGGCGATCTCATCGATCTTCCAATAGCATGTATATGTAGCTTGATGATACATCCAAAATTAGTAACAAATTAAACCAAGATGAGGAAAAGGAGAAATCGTTATACACATATAACTCATATGGGAACTCATATGTGATACACACAGAGCCATTCCTAAAGATACAGAGATCCGAGACAGTGCTAAATTATATTAATTCATATATATAACAAAATATAACCATCATTCTTTCATAAAAAAAAGAATAAATTGTGAAATTTTAATTCTATACTATAATTTTTCTACCCCTTCCTTACAAAGTTACCAACCAAACTTTCAAATCTATCAATAAAAAAATTCCAAATCATGAGTTAAAATTAGTCAATTATTTGAATTTGTATTTGTAATTTATTCTAAATAGGAAAGATAAGCTAAAAACTTAATATTAGAGATTAACTAAATTATAATAAAAAGATACATCCATATATTCTCACTATTTTTTTAAAAAAAGAAAAAGATACGTCCATATATACTCACTATTTATTATATTTTGTTTTGTAAATGTAAGTTATTTTTGATTAAAAACTAAAAATGAAGAAAAAAGAAAACAATTGTTTAGATGTGTATTATCCCAATGTTATTTCAAAAAAAAATGTTTATTTTTAGTTTCTAATTAATTACTATTCTTTTTAAAAACTTTATTTATATCTATATTAGTTAAAAGCTTCATGCCTATCTAATCTAGAAGTTGGATCTAATAAAAAATGAACTCTTATATTTTTTTTTATATATAAATTGGCCGTAGGCGCAGGTTTCGTTTCATTCCACATAGCCACGGTCCTGGATACACAAGTGAGTCCACAAATATGAATTCTATGAACGGAAAAAGTATATATTATCCCTATACGAGACATTATGATTAGAGAAAAGAAAAAATAGGGATCGAGGCACACATGTATATAATTTATATGCTGACAAAGAAAGAAAAAAAAAGTGAATGGTGTGAAAGGGTTTGTGGGTAATAATCCTTGGGATTTGAACAAAAGGCTCTCTCTCCCTTGCGCAGTAGACAAGTAGGCATGCATGTGAATCTGAATCCAAAATCGAGTGCTCTTTGTTCTCATTTCTCAATCCATCTAATTATTCAATTCCTTTTCCATTTCGGTTACCCATTTGTTATTTTTTTAATAGAATGTTAAATTTATTCAGATCCAAAAAAGCGTTTTTACAATGGTTTTCACCAAGCATTTTTACAAGCGGTTTTCATAATTTGTAACGTTACCCATTACGGTATCCTAGTTTCGAACCATGTCGTTAGATCCCCTTCATACTTTGTATCACCTAAGGATCGAATAGAGCATACTCTGTTCCTTATGCTTTTGTCGATGTTCCTTATCATTATGCTGATCGGAAGTGGTGTTGATCCGTGTCGCCGACTGTTTCGCTCCTTCCAAAGATGATAAATCGTTGATTGGAAAGCATATCTTAGGAGGAAAAGTTTTAGTTTCGGGAGGTTTGAGTTGCTGAAAAAGTCAATGATTTCGCCCCAACCTGTTGCGAATGTCCGAGCCATGAACTCCTTCGCTATGTTATGCCAAATCTCCGATGAAAACCTACAGTCAAAGAATAAGTGGTCTCTTGTTTCATCAGCATTGTTGCAAAGGATGCAAGTCGTAGTTTGTCCATGAATCCAACGACTTGTTCTGTCTCCCGTGCTTAGGCGGTTTAGATTTGCCAACCATGTGAAGAAAGCATACTTCGGGATAGCATACTTAAACCATACGGTTCCATGCCAAAACTTATCATCGGTCGTTGATCGAATTGCATTCCACGTATCCTTTGTTGAGAATTTTTTTTTGAATTTGTCACCATTTGCGCGCCAAAGCGAAATGTCCTTATCCCTTGTCCTTGGTCTTTGTTGTATTTTCAGTAACTCCTCTTCCATTCGATTAAGATAATCGACTCTATGCTTTCGTGGTCGACGATTCAAGACTTGATCGATCGTTGCTGTGATTTGTATTCCCAAATCCGTTTTCCCTCTTGGCCCTGTAATATCATAGAAACGTCCCATGGGCTCCAACAATCGAACCAGAATGATGTATTCTCACCATTTCGAATATCCATTTTATGCATATGTTTTGCCTTCTCCCTATATTTCACAAGCTTCCTCCACATCCAAGATCCTCCTTTTGTATCTTTTTTGATTGACCAGGATGAATTTTTTCTCAAGAGCATCCTCTTCACCCAAGTCACCCAAAGCGATGTCTTAGATGAAACAATTCTCCAAATTAGCTTGAGACAACTAACTTGGTTTGCTTCCTTTAGGGGTCTTATTCTCAACCCACCTCCTTCTTCGGTTTACATACCTCTGTCCATCCCACCTTTGCTTTTCGTGTGTTTAGCTCCGGCCCCGACCATAAGAAAGCAGCACATAGACTCTCTAACTTTTTGATGCACCCGTTTGGCAATCGAAAAGCCGAAATCCAGAAATTGGCTATGCTTGCAATAACCGATTTTAGGAGTTCCAATCTACCTGCATAAGAGAGGAAACGTGTAGTCCAAGAGCAAAACCGGTGTTTAACCGTTTCAATCAGAGGCATACAATCCGTTAAGCTCATTCTCTTTGTCATGAGTGGAAGTCCGAGGTACCTCACCGGTAACTTGCCTAGTGCAAAAGGGAATGTAGCGAGCATATCTTCTTGTACTTGATTTGAAACCCCCGCAAGATATATTGTTGATTTTTCCCTACTAATTCGAAGACCCGAGATTTCAGCAAAATCATCAAAAATCTTTATCACTCTTTCAACGGATCTCTTATTACCCTCCACAAAGATCATTATATCATCTGCAAAACACAAGTGTGTTAGTTGGACACTCTTGCACTTAGGGTGATAACCAAATATCCGATTTGCCGCGGCTTTGTCTATCAACTTTGAGAGGATGTTCATGCATATGACGAAAAGGTACGGAGAGAGTGAACAGCCTTGGCGTAGTCCTCTCTTACTTCCAAAATATCCAGCAAGCTCCCCATTCACTTGCACTGAAAATGAAGCCGAAGAGATGCAAAGCTTGATCCAATGGACATATTTCTTCGGGAAGTTCAATGCCTTGAGGATATTCAATAAGAAAGACCATTGAACGGAATCGAACGCCTTTGATATATCAATCTTCAGTGCACAACGTGGGGTGACCGAGCTTTGATAATCTTTGACAATTTCCGTAGCCAACAGTATATTCTCCATTAGTAAACGTTCCTTGACGAAAGCCGATTGGTTTTGAGCAATGAAACGTGGCAAGATCTCCTTTAGGCGTTTTGCAAGAATTTTAGAGATTATCTTGTAGAGGCATTGCAACACGAGATCGATCTAAAATCTTTCATTTCAATCGATGAGTCCTTTTTTGGAATGAGTACGAGGATTGTTGAGTTAACCCCTTTAGGAAGAAAACCTTTGATGAAGAATGATTTAATTGCATCAACAAATTCATTACCATTGATATCCCATGTTGCTTTGAAGAATTCTGTTGTAAAACCATCGGGACCCGGTGATTTATTATTTGGCATACCAAAGAGAACTTGTTTAATCTCTTCACCCATGACTTGCCTCTCAAGCATCAAACAATCCCTCTCTGAGCAACGAAAATCAACGATATTTCCCAAGTCTTCCACCGATATACCTCTAAATTCCAGTGGCTCATGTGTTAAGAGTTCTTTGAAGAAATGCTCTGCTTCTTGTTTTATATCTTCTCCTTTTGTAAGAACCTCCCCCCTTGGCGTTTTGATTTCTCGGATTGTATTTTGCATTCTTCTCATCTGCACTGACTTATGAAAATATGAGTTGTTTTGATCTCCCACGTTTAACCAGTGTAACTTCGATATCTGCTTTAGGAACTCTTCTTCTAATTCGGATAGTCTCTGCCATTTTTTGAAAGCCTCCCCTTCTTCCCTTGTCGCATCTGCTGTCGGTTGAAGTAAACTTGTGGCTTGTTTATCACAAAGCTCTTCGTGGGCCTCTCTAGTACGGCGTGGCAGGTCGCCCAACTTATCCTTGCCCAGCGATCGACGTAATCGCTTTAGTGCTTTCAATTTTTTAGAGTACCGATACAAAGTTGAAGTTGAGATGAAGAGAGGATCCGTTGTTCCCCAATATTCTTTTACAATCCGGTGAAATTGAGGCATCTTGGTTAGAACGTTTGCAAACTTAAAAGGCCTCCTTCCTCTTCTAAGATTCGTATCCAGGGAGAAGAGACCTCTTGCGTGATCCGAGCATCCGCCTGCTTCAAATACACTGTAAGAGTTGGGGAAAGTATTAGTCCAGCAGTTGTTTACAAGAACTCTATCCAACTTCTTACAAATCAGTCCATCTTTCCTCTTGTTGCACCACGTGAACAAAGGCCCATGGTAGCCAAGATCCATCAATGAACTATAGTGAACCACCTCCTGAAAATCTCGCATTCCATGCGTTGATTGTTGACCATCACCATAGTTCGAGTGTTCCGCTACATCCAATATCTTGTTGAAATCACCACATATAAGCCAAGGCTTTTTCCTTATTAGTGGAGAATCATGATGCTGTCTCATATCCTCCCATAACTGTTTGCGTTCCTCTACATAATTGGAGGCATAGACAAAAGAGCAAAAAACTTCCTCATCTTGTCCCGGAAGTAGTATTGAACAAGTTATCATCTGGCCGCTTTTGAAAAACGGAGTGACACGCGTATCATCTGCCCAAAAGACCCATATACGACCCAGTCGATTGAATTCGTAGTTTGAGATAAGAGACCAATGCTGAAAAACTTTAGAAACAATTTGGGTCGCTCGTGTTTCTTGCACCCGAGTCTCCAAGATGCATCCAAAGTGAAATGAACCATTATTTACAAACTTGCTGATAACGGAATGTTTTGATGATTTGTTGAGATCGCGCACATTCCAGAAGAACCCTGTCATTTATTTCTTTGATTGGGAAGATCCTCTTCCTCCAACATTCTTTGATCCTGATCCCTGTAGAATTTTATGAGAGCTTTTCGATGCTTTCGGCAAGCATGGTCTAGTCCCACTATCTTCCTTAATAGCTTTGTTACGAGCTTGTGTACCTTTGAGATTATTCAATTCCGATATGAGACTCCCTTCTTCCAACTCATTTGGGACCTCACTGTGCGACTCACCACCAATTGCTTCTACCTCATCCGTTCCTATTTCCCCTTCCTCGGTAACTACGAGAACCGCGTATTTAGAAGGGGAAAGAATGGGAACGTTAGTCACCTCAATTGCATTTGTTTGGCATCCCATTTTCGTAGGCGAAACAGTTTGCCACTCTCCCACCTCTTCAAGATCATTTATTATGTCTGAGCTTATCTGATTCTCCAAATTGGGATGATGTAACACGGGCTACTCTGCTTCTGAAACCGTCAATGGCACCTCTGTTTCTGAAACTAGGCCCGAGACTTCTACAACTTCTTCCGCGACCACTGTCTGAGATGCAGGGCCCAAAACCTCAATCACACCTTCCACTCCGGCTCTTACTTCATCATGATCAGTAGATTGCCCGAGCTGCGTCTCCTCACCAATCATCTCTAATTGATTTTCTTCCGATGCTCTATTTTTTGCAGTGATCGGCGTCAGCTTTCCTCTAGCTGTGCAATTTTCAGACTTGTGTCCCCATTTTGAGCACGAGACGCAACGTGCTGGCAGCCAAGGATATTTGAACTCCACGACCGAATCAATTCCTTTCGCCGACTTAAAACGAAACGATTTTGGTAGCTCGTTAGACAAATCAGCAATGAATGAAACTTTCGCTTCAAAAAAGCTTTTACACGTTTCAATGTCCGGATGAAGCTTAGCAGGCTTCCCCACCGCAATAGCTAGAAAGCCGAGACCTTTCCAGGAAAACATCTTGTGTGGAACATTCTTCATGATCACCCAAAGTGGAATCGAATTCTTCGGTTGTTCATCCTCTACAGTGGCCGACCATTTTGATGCATACATCGGTATGCCTGCTAGGTTCCACAAGTGGCGATGGAGCACTCTAGAACGGGTTGCTCGATCTCTAATGCGGAACTTGATTGTGAACTCATTGACAACGAAAGTGTCAATTTTGACAGATTTGTCACCAAGTGGCCAAATTTTGTTCACAATCACATGAATTTTACCCACATGAGGAGCAGTTGAAAGGAATTTTCCAATGATGAAATCTTCCCACAGAGGCGTGGAGTCTTCAAAGATGTCGTCAGGTATTTCCACAACCTTTGATCCATCTATGTCCGAGAAGTTGATTTGATGTTGTTGAAGAGTTGAGTTGTTTTGAACAATTGAAGCCCAAGTGGACTTCGGTTGATGATCTGATATCTTTGCCTTAGTCACCTGGTCTTCCCCTTTAGTCATCGGCGATGACATGGTGAGAAAACGACGTTCCTTCCGCCGACAAACGCCAGAAAAACGACGAAGAAAACCGTAAAAAAGTCGCCAAAAAGTCGCCAACAGTACCTCAAATAATCGTCTTTTTTGTCGCCAACGAAGAAAACCGTTTTCTTTTTATTGTATTTTTTACTCATTTGTTATTACTTTTATCTCTTTTTGTTTTTTGTATAATTCCATTTACTCTCCAATTTCGTGTTTCCCTTGTCATATCATACACTCGCTCCTTTTCTTGATCAACATGGATGTCTATTCTTATGTAAGATCTTTACAAAATGGGTACAATTTATAAAAAAATATATCATATCTGATTGGTAATTTTGTATTGTTGTTGTATAAAATATATTATTATGGTATAAAATATATATTTTAATAGTTATCAATCATAAAAACGTATACTAAAAATGTTATCACCAATTTTACAAAAAATTTATTATTTTTTATCATTATTTCGTAAATCTTTATACTGTTTTATAACCGTTTACCGATTGTATTTTTCAATCAAAAAAATTGTACCATTTTGAATCATTAATCACATCCATTATAAAAATAAACATTATTCAAAATGTAATATAGAATTGTGGGTTTTTCTCTATTCTAAATGACTAAATCCAAAGAAATTTTATTGAAAAAGTGCCTTGAAAAATCAAAAGCTCTTTAAATTTTCAAAAGATACTCTTTTATACTCAGTCTTTCCTTCTTAACTAAAAAAAAAGAGTCTTTCTTTAATTTTTGGATTTTTCTTTGGACTAGGGTCAATGAGTTACTGAGATGACGTCAGTGTCACAAGCCGAAAGGGTTAAGGTAAAAAAAGTAAAAACGACAGCCAACGGTTTTGGTGGGTCCCGCATAAGCGGAGATCAGAGGAGGAACAAATGATTAGTTATGTGATAGAAACAGGTCTGATTTCCACGTGGCTAATAGCTATGACGACACGTATTAAGGACGGCGCCACCAAACCAGACAATGGGAGCTGGATTGCTGGAGAAAGACTTAAGAACATCTTCCTCTATTTTATTTCTTCAATTTTTCTATATATAATGTACAATTTAACAATTATACACACGATTCTTCATGTTTAATGGCCAACGTTCGTTCCTTTAGGTTTACTATTAATCTGAAAGATTATTTTAATCGTTAAAACCAAAATAATATTGAGATTGTGGCTTCTAGTGGATCTATATAGACTTGTGGGATTATCAATTATATGTATATTACATTATAAAATTTGTTGCGGTAGTATATTGAGTGAGATTTACGTAGTAATCTATAAATAATGTACATGCGTGTAAATCCTTTCGATGTTGAGAGTTATATACTTTAAATAGTTAATCCCTTTATCTTCTTCATATATTTCTCGTTACGTGTCTCATCTTTGGTGGATTAATGAACACATTTCAAGTCGCCAGATCCAGCAAACATATATGATATATCTAACAATCTACATATCTGATTTTTTGCCTCGCGTTTAACTGTTGGAGTTACATATATGATATCTAATTAGAAGAAGATACTTATATTGTTGATCTTTGCAGGGTTCACAAATCCAGTCCTTTTTAGATATTGAATGTGTTTCTATTACATGCTATAAGAAAATTGACCGAGATATTTTAAAAATTACTAAAAAGCATATTATTGGAGCATTACAAAAGAAGTTGTATTTCATTTTGTAACACCATCAACTATATATATATATATATATATAACCATGGACAAAAGAAGTTATGTATATCATATTGGTATATATGGTTTTTAACATGTGCAATTGGTGCACTCGAGCATAACTCGAATATAGTTTAGTAAAAAAAAAATTACAAAATGGTTTCAGAGAACTTTACATTATGGTAAATTATTAAATTACGGTGAGTAGTATGAGATTAATAAACTCTCATCAAGTTCAAAAAGTAATTAGTATGTGATATATTAAAACAACGCTTTACTTATTAAACCTCTCAACATAATATACTGAATCGTCTTAGTAAACATTATCCAATTAGAGTCATCTCTAATTTTAATGTTTATAGTAATATATATATAATTCATATTGAAGTTTTTTTTTGGAAATATTCGGAACATTTTACCATTATACCTAATGCCACAAATCATAGAGTATAGGTTTGATATACAATAGAAAAAATGAACAAAAAAGATATTTGATCTTGTGTCATGTAATAACTAATAGGTAATAGACAAATATAAAAAAATATTGGGTTTGTGCAGTAACTGCCGGTAAAGTGGAGAAGATTGGAAAAACTTTAAACAAAAAATTGCAAAGAGAGAGAGAGCCGTCCAAAAACAAGGCGTAGATGTCTATCCCACGCGCAATCAAACCCTTCCTTCATCTCCTTCTTCTTCTTCTCCTTCTCCTTATATCATCATTTTGCACCCACATGTCACACACTTCCATTTATATAAATATAAGCATATTCACATCAAATACCTATATATACACTCTAAGAGATCTAGATGGTCCATATACATGTGAGCTAATCAAAAGCCAAAACCTCTTGTCTTGTTATATTAACACTCATTATTCAATCCCAACCAGAGATTTCAATCTTCCTTCAAACTCTTCTCTCCTTCTTCCTTTCGCTACTCTTTTTCAGATCGTCCTTGCGGAAATCGCTTGAACATAACATATTATTTCCGACAAGCCCTTCGTCCAATCTCTATTAGCTCGTAAGTTTACACCCTATTGTTCCGTTTAGGGTTTTTCTTTACACAAATATACATACCTGCATGAACCATGATGATGCATATATGCCGTTTCCCTTTTGCATTTTTTTTCATCAGATACATGATCATCGTTTTGTACTATATGGGTTGGCTGTATGAAGTTTCATATCTTAAATAGTATGTGATCATCGGTTTTTTTTTTTTTTTTGGTGTGTGGACATTGACCCACAAAATTTGAGTAAACCCGGGAATTGAAATGAATGGTGGGATTTCGGAATCTATGTTTTTTTCTACGAAATTATTGTTTCTTGGAAATTAATTGCTGTTGCACCATTTTATTTAATAGTATATATAGATAGTATAGGGATATATAACTCAAGACAAGAGTGTGTAATACACTCAAAGAAACATCAACCTCAGTGACTTCCACCCGTCAAGCTTTTCGGCTATATATCCTTTATATATGATTATCTTACATATACACATAATTATTTATAGTGCTTGTATATTTTTGGTCTTATAATACCACCTTATGTTATATTATATAGTACATATTGTATAAACTTTGAATCTTTTCGTCTATAAGCATAGGCGAAACAAGACCCTTAAACCTAATGCTCTTTTAAGAAAAAAAAATCCAAAAACTTTCACTATCAAACTTTTGTTATTAAAAATTTCTTGTAAAAATAGAAAGAGCTCCTCCATTGTAATGTGGTCCCATGGAAATACATCATAACCATCATCAACATAAAATAGCTAAACCCTTGAGCTTAAAGATGTTTTTAGATATAATATCTATCTACATGTGAATCCATATATGTGTTTGTACATATATTTAGGTGTATAATATGTTATCATGTGTGTCCGTGTGTAACATCACTATCATTACTCAATACAGCTTTTGGAATTTCATTGGACCCAAGAGCCATCCGATCCTTTTCTTATAATTAAATATAACGAAGCTTGTAATAGGCTTTGGTTTTGGTCCCAAAAACAAAACTTTAAGGTTGTGCCTTGTTTGTCTAAGGTTTTCGCAATAGCTTCCAAAAGGACACGCTTATGTTTATATACAACACATTTTCATTTATATCATTCTCTTCTCTCACATTTCTCCATCTCGTTTCTTACTCATTCTCTAACATTTTCCCGAATAATATACGTTTATAGGATCAATTTGGATGGATAATATAATGCAATCGTGTATGCCACCGGGATTTCGATTTCATCCAACAGAGGAAGAGCTCGTGGGTTATTACCTAGAGAGGAAGATTAATTCAATGAAGAGTGCTTTAGATGTCATTGTAGAGATTGATCTCTACAAAATGGAGCCGTGGGATATACAAGGTAAGCAAATTGGATCTTCTCTAATGATTATCATTAATTAATCTTTTGCATGGAATGGCAGTAAATTGTCTAGTTATAAAATGATCTTTGAAAACCAATAATATGCCATGAATTTGGCATGCGAAGTGAATGAAAGAGCCTACTTTCTTTGACTGATTCATAAACGGAGTGTGAAAAGAATATTACAAAGCAAAATTAACAGATGTAGTAAGTACAATCATAATACCTCTTTTGAAATTAGACCAGTTGATTTTTTTGTTGAAAGTGGGGAAGTAGAATCATATCATATATTAGCCCAAATTTCTCTTTAACATTAAATTCCTAATATTTTGTGATGTAAGAAATTTATGACATTAATACATTTTCTGTTACATTGCAGCGAGGTGCAAACTAGGGTATGAAGAGCAAAACGAGTGGTACTTCTTTAGCCACAAGGATAGGAAGTACCCGACCGGGACTAGGACCAATAGAGCCACCGCGGTCGGGTTCTGGAAAGCCACTGGTAGAGACAAGGCGGTGCTTTCAAAGAACAATGTCATAGGAATGCGAAAGACACTTGTCTACTACAAGGGCCGTGCTCCCAATGGAAGAAAATCCGATTGGATCATGCACGAATACCGCCTTCAAAACTCCGAGCTAGCCCCGGTTCAGGTACATATTTAAAGATTCTAATTGATAGTCACTATCAACCCAATCATCTTGAATCAAATAATACATTAATTCATTATCTCGAATTAACCTAATTCTTATATGAATCTATTTCAATTTATTCATATAAAATCGATCCAAACTAAACCTAACCGAACTAAATCAAGAATCCATTTCTTAATTACTGTGTATGTTTGTGAACCGTAGGAGGAAGGTTGGGTGGTGTGCCGAGCATTCAGGAAGCCGATTCCAAACCAAAGGCCTTTAGGGTACGAGCCATGGCAGAACCAGCTCTACCACGTTGATAGTAGTAACAACTACTCATCTTCAGCGACAATGAACACGATTCATCATATCGGTGCATCTTCATCGAGTCATAACCTTAACCAAATGCTCATGAGCAATAATCACTACAATACTAATAATGTATCCTCATCGATGCATCAATATGGCAATATCGAGCTCCCGCAGCTCGACAGCCCGAGCTTGTCGCCAAGTCTAGGGACAAATAAAGATCAAAACGAGAGTTTCGATCAAGAAGAAGATAAGAGGTTCAACTGTGTGGATTGGAGAACACTAGATAATTTGCTTGAGACACAAGTCACACATCCACAAAACCATAATGTCCTTATGTCTTCGTTCGAAACGCAGTCATATAATCCGGTGCAGAGCTTCCCTTCCTTGCATCAAAACTATAATGAGGTCGAAGCTAACTTTCATCATTCTCTTGGATGCTTCCCTGACTCGTAATTAAAAGAAAACTCTTCTATATTTGATTTGTATTCTATGATTTAATTGTTCCATCTGGAAAATAACATTTATAACTGTCTATTTGTAAAAGAAAATTGTGTTTAATACGTAGAAATTTCGTCTACTGAAATTTCACAAAGGTGGAATTTTTATAAGCAGCCCTTTGGTTTTCTATATATATTCATTTTTATTTTGTTACCCGAATTAGTAACTCATCAATTCTACGCCATTGGTTAATTAAAAAATTGCGCTAATTATTTATACCACAATGCACATTGAATTCATCATGTAGTTAGGAGAACTCGCATGTTTAGGAGACTCCTACTGCTCAAACCTCAATCCATGGCACCAAATGTATAAAAAAAAATTACCACACAATGCAATATTAGAAGACGATGAATATATTACTTAAAAATGTTATTTACATGTAAGAAGATGAAACATACATTTTTTTATATAAAAAACATGAACAAAAAGTTTACGGAAATATTAAAAGAATATATGCAGTAAATGACCATATAGTGAGAGTTAATTATGTAAACAATTATATACCTACGAGAAGTCTATATAGAGTTTTTATAGTATCTGCAAAACATACTATAAAAGATAGTTGCTAATTTTTTAGATAACATGTTTTTTTTTCTTTATAAAATAACACCATATTTTACTCAAAACGACAAAATAAATAAATTAAATAGCTAGTTTTGAAAATATACTATCACAATTGTTTATTAAAAAAAAAAACTCTCTCCGTATTGGAAGCCCCTAAGTCTAGTGGTTTGGTCACTGGTTCATTAATGCTTCTACATCATGATCTGAGATTCGAATTCCAAAAAATACTATTTATTATCATTGATCCAGATTAGTGGAGACAAGCTTACAAGTGATATTTAGAGTGGGACAAATAAAATAGTTTGGCGTGAATAAAAAAGAAATATTTGTCCATCGTAGAATCGTTAATGTAAGAGTTGTTATAATTTGTAATCGACTAATAACAAATTTAGACGACTAAAAAAATTAACTCTTTACATTGCTACTTTTCGCCAATAACAAAGCTTGGTCGAACCCTCTGGCTCCTGCAGAGGCTTCAATGTTGAAGTCAGATTCCAAACCTCTGGTCCATGTAGAAGGTCTTAAGAGGCTCCGATGATGGTGAAGAAGGACACGTATTCCGTTGAAACATATTTCCACCTTCCTTTGCTTTTCTTCTTCTTCTTCGTTAATCTGAAGAAAACAAATAACCTGAATTGATTTCTTTTTCGGTATCTAGGACTCGTTAGTCAGAACTCGAAATGCCATTGAAAAACCTCTTCATCAGAAACGAAATCTCTCAGATCTAATCCTCTCTGATTCGTTTTCCCGAGAAAACCCACCGAAGATTCGAGATCGAAGTCACCCGTCAAAGTTTCCCGGTGGTATTTTTTGGTTGGGTGATGGCTCCGACACGGGTTCTAATCAAAGACGAAGAGCTTGGATCGATATCAGACGATGATGATTCTCCATCTGGTAAGCGATCTAAACTCGATCGATTCCCTCTTAGCCGCTGGGAACTCGCCGTATCTCTCGGTGTCTTTCTCGTCTTCTCTTCTGGTCTCTTCTGTATCTACATCACCATGCCTGCTGCTGAATTTGGCAAACTCAAGCTCCCAAGAAGCATCTCTGATCTCCGTTTGCTCAAGTAAAACAAAATTCCCTTCACACATTTTCTTCTTAGGATTGGATAAATCGAATTTGATCAATGTTGTGAGAGATTCATGATTAGAGATAAGGGAATCAAGATTATGAATCTTTGAATCTTGTTGTTGTTGTTGTTTCCAGAGACAATCTTGCGAATTATGCGAATGAATACCCGGCGCAGTTTGTTTTAGGGTACTGTGCGACCTACATTTTCATGCAGACATTCATGATTCCAGGGACTATATTCATGTCATTGTTAGCTGGAGCTCTGTTTGGTGTTATCAAAGGTGTTGTCTTGGTTGTTTTCAACGCCACCGCAGGAGCTACTTCCTGTTTCTTTCTGTCGAAATTGATCGGTCGGCCACTCATTACTTGGCTATGGCCTGACAAATTGAGATTCTTCCAGGCTGAGGTAACTTTTTTTGTTTCTTTCTCATGTTGGTGGCAAATTCTTCAACTTTGGTACTGATTAGTTTTTGTGTGTTTTCAGATTGGTAAGCGTAGAGATAAGCTTCTTAACTATATGTTGTTTCTGAGGATAACACCAACTCTGCCAAATCTATTTATCAATTTGGCTTCTCCGATAGTCGATGTACCTTTCCATGTCTTCTTTTTGGCCACATTGGTTGGTCTCATCCCGGCCGCTTATATAACCGTCAGAGTAAGAAGCCCTTTCGCTCCTTCTCCATGTATATATGTTTATATAGTCTTCAGAGAGTAGTTTGTTGCAAAAGAATCATCGTTTTGCTCTTCCACGTCGATGTTTCTATAGATGATTGCAACTGTTTGCTTCTTTCTTTTTGGTAACTACACAATGATTTAGCATCTACGAGAGCTTAAATTCTGATTCTTTTTATTGCAGGCTGGCCTTGCTATCGGAGATCTCAAATCAGTAAAGGATCTGTATGATTTCAAGACATTATCGGTGCTTTTCCTCATCGGGTTTATCTCCATACTTCCAACAATATTGAAAAGAAAAAAGATATACGAATAGCCACAAGGAGAAATATCTTTACAATACACAGGGCTTAACCTTCAATTGTCATAGCCTTACAGAGAACAAGCATACACTTTTAACTGGTTAGAAGACACAACAGAACAAAAATGTTGATTCCTTTACTTGGCACTTTCACTTTTGGGAACGATTCACTTATAGCTTTTTTTTTGGGTCTTATTGTATTTTCATTTTGAGATTAGAAGTTGAGAAGAAACTACAGAAGCAATACAATATTTTTGTTACCAGAATTAACAAAATGAGAGACCATCAAGTATTATTAACCAAAACTCAAGCAATTGCTAATACACATTATGATTCCAGATTCTGTTTTATCTTTTCAGAATTAATTCACATGAAATATGAACAAGGAAGATATCCTCTTAAAATAATATATATATATATATATATATATATATATATATATATTGAAGATGATACAATATTCTCAACAACACTGAACAATTTAATATATGTATTGAAGATGATACAATATTCTCAACAACACTGAACAACTCGAAATCTCAAAAGCAACTTGAAGACATTATTTTAGTTAGATATACTAGTTCCAATCCACAACAATACAACAAGAGGGTAGTTTATGTAAAAGCAATAGGTTTAGTTCAGCAGAAGTTGAATACACAAAGTCAACAAGTTAGTGCAACTTGAAGCCACCAACACCACCAGGTTTGTGCAACTGATAAGTCTGGCTTGGCACAACTTGAATCACACCTGGTTGCTCTGCAACATCCAAATCCCCAAAATGAGAGATAGAAAAAACAGAGGAAGAAAAAAAGAATGGTGGAGACCTTTATCTTTTTTTCTGAACCTACATACTCGAAATTGTGCATTCATGACTATATGATTCTATTTCTACGGGTTAAAAATCATGAGTATGCTTATCTTTAACCTAGCGGAAACATTGAAATATCACAACTTAAGCAGAGATGATATCAGAAAACATTTTGAAAACTTAGACCAAATCGAGATTTTTACATCAACCATTGTCACAATTGGATCTAAACAAGTCAATCAAAACACATTTCATTGTTTCGAGCTTATACGATAAAATGGTCCACTCGAGTCAATGATCGCAACCAGATAAACACTTAATCGAATAGAGATGCTACTAAAATCTTCTGCATTCATCAGGTTTACAAGTAAGTAAAAGGATCAAAACAAGAAATCTGATGAAACGTACTCGATATCTCGGCGACTTGCTCAGGTGTGAGCTTAGCTGAAAAACCAGTAGCAGCTTCCTTGTAAGTGTAAATCAGAGCATCATTTGCAGCTTGCTCACTGTTTAAAATCACCATTATAAGAACAAACAAACAAACCAAAATCCATTATTCAATTTCTTATTGCTTAAGAAAAACCCAGATATTTCGATTTCAAATTGCTTAACGAATACAACCAAACGAATTCAAGCTACTAATCTAAAATCTCCCAATCCAGAGAAACGAACCCTAAATCAAAGCGATCGCATCCAAAAACAACAAACCCAGAAAATTCATAAGATTTATCCGGTGGAAATCGAGAGAGAACGATCGTCGACGAGAGAGATTTGATTACGAACCTGCCGAGGGCGGAGGAAAGGGTACGGAGATGAAAAGCTTTGGGATCTTGATTATCGGTGGGTTTCTCGGTGTAGATGATGTGAACCTTAGCTTCAGAGGTTGGTTCTGGTGCTCGTGCAGATTCAGCCATGACGATCAAAGCGAGGATCGATGCGAAGAAGACGATGCAGAGGCTCAGGTGGACTCTTCTTCCAAATGATTTCATTTTTAAAGGATTTTTGGATTCTTTTAATAAATAAAAAAGGTAAAGACGAAAAAGGTGAAAATCTTCGCGACGATAACGTTTCCTTTTATGTTGAATTTTACCGACTAAAAACGGACGGTACCTACGAACCGTTCGGTTTTTCGGTTTGTGTATAATCCTTCAATTTTGTCCCCTTCTTCCTTCGATCTCTTCGTCGACACTTCTGTTGGACATAGGCCTGCGGTCTATTAAGAAATAAAGCCCAGAACGAGCCCAAGGCCCGACTCGAAGTCAAATGGACTTGACCAAACATTGGTTACATTAGGTAATCTTAGTTAGTTAGGATTAAACTATAGTTACACGTGTCCATATATCATGTGATGAGACAATTAATCTATTTGATCAGAGCACAAGGGACCAAAACGTAAAGTTTAATCTCTAACTTTACCGGAGATAAATTCCGACCGACTACCATCGTCGGAGAAGACACAGAGATACCGACCTCTTTTTCTTATAGATCAACTCCGATTTACTTCAGTTAGCACTCGTCCCGACCTCAGCAGAAGACCGGCATATAGTCCGACACCTATCCGACATGTTGTCCATTTCTTACCGCTCTATTGTAACAAGTTGTTCCCGACCTTATTATATAATAAACAAGATTTTCTGACCTCTTATCTACTATAAATTTATTGAAGAATCCGACTTATGTTCGACAACTTCGTATTATCATTCCGCCATCTTCAACATCTAATTTATCTGGTTTTCCGTGTTGGCGAGCCATCGTCCTTTACATTTATCTTTGCGTGTGATGCGGCTGCCTCATGTAAAAATTAGGTCTCTAGCCTGTTCGGGAGTTAGACGTTGCGGTAGCAGCATGCAACAAAAAAAAAACGTCATTATAGCTTGCTTGAGACGCTAGTGTGTGGAGATTAAAATCGCACCACGTCGAAAGTCAATTACATGACTACGGTCTCTTCGGTGGCACCGGAAACTCCCGGCGACTCCACTTTTGTTTCTAAAACAAGTCGCAGCGTCAGAGGTGGAGGATAGATAAAGGCTTTTTTTTAATCGCTTGCCATGACGCAGCGTCTAACCCACGAACAGGCTACTCGTAGTACGAGTTTAGGTGTTAATGGACTTTATATTCATTTTGTTAAATTTGCCAATCTATTTATGTATAATTTCTTTGGGTTTCTTATTTTTGACTTATTCAATTTTAAAAGAAAAGCCAAAAGTTAACATAAATAACCAAAATTAAGTAAAATAAAAACCCAACTAACCGAATTTATCCGATTAACCGAATTTGGACAAAAAAAAAAATCAGATTTTTCAAAAATTATCAATAACTTTGGTTTGTTCGCTAGAATTTTCATAACCCGAAATGCTCGAGAACCAAACCGAACCATATTTTATTTCGGTAATTTCGGTAAAAATTTTGTTATCCGAACTACCCAAATTCCCAGAGCTAAGTCATTATGATTCCAGAATTTTTTATCTTTACATAATCAATTCATATGAAATAAGAACAAGGAAGATTTCTCTTAAAATAATAATATATATATTGAAGATGATACAATTCTCGACAACACTGAACAACTCGAATCAAAAGCAACTTGAAGACATTATTTTAGTCAGCAAGAGTGTAATTTCTGTAAAAGCAAAAGGTTTAGTTCAGCAGAAGTTGAATACACAAAGTCAACAAGTTAGTGCAACTTGAAGCCACCAACACCACCAGGTTTGTGCAACTTATAAGTCTGGCTTGGCACAACTTGAATCACACCTGGTTGCTCTGCAACATCCAAATCCCAAAACAAAAAAAAAGCATATGAGAGAAAATAACAGAGCAAGAAAAACATAGGCCAAGTCACTCTAAACATAATTCATTGTTTCCGAGCTTATTCGAAATCTGATGAACTTACTGGAAATCTTGGCGACTTGCTCAGGTGTGAGCCTAGCTGAAAAACCAGTAGCAGCTTCCTTGTAAGTGTGAATCAGAGCATCCTTTGCAGCTTGCTCACTGTTTAAAAATCACCATTATAAGATCAAACAAACAAACCAAAATCCATTATTCAGTTTCATATTGCTTAACAAACCCTAAATCAAAGCGACCGCATCTAAAACAACAAAACGCACCAAAAAATTCATAAGCAAGCTGATTTGATAACGAACCTGCCGAGAGCGGAGGTAAGGGTACGGAGATGAATAGCTTTGGGATCTTCATTACTGGTGGGTTTCTCGGTGTAGATGATGTAAACCTTAGCTTCGGAGGTTGGTGCAGGTGCAGGTGCTCGTGCAGATTCAGCCATGACGATCAAAGCGAGGATCGATGAGAAGAAGACGATGCAGAGGCTCAGGTGGACTCTTCTTCCAAATGTTTTCATTTTTCAAGAATTTTTATTCTTTTAATAAATAAAAAAAGTAAAGATGAAAAAGTGAAAATCTTCGTGACGATAACGTTTCTTTTTATATTGAATTTTACCGACTAAAAACGGACGGTTCGAAATGATTAACTAAAAATCGGACGGCTAAAAAAATTGTCGTTCTGTAAATAATCATATCCTTTATGTTTAACCTCTCTTCTTTTTTTTACCATAATCAAACAGATTTCTGTTAATTTACCTGTCCGCCAATCTTTGTGACTTTTAATGGAAAACGTAACTATGGTTTTTTTTTAAGTCTATTTTAGTTGATAGCTTTAATTAGATTTATATATACAGATTTTAGAGGTCTTATTGGCTTTGCCAATTCAGAATTATATATTTCTATATGTATAATGTATTTTAAATCATTAGTCTAAAATAAAATCAACTAAATAGGATCAAATATAACAAGATTGTGTAACCATTTTTCTACTTCTATTAGTTATTGTTCTCTAATAAATTCTCAGGAAATTAAAGTTTAATAATTAAGGAAAAAAACTAATGAATGAATATCAATCAATGTTTTTAAATCCGATCCGGATGACGAATCGGAGGGCCAGCCGGGTCACCGGGTCAGTCGATTAATGAATTTTAGTAAATTTATATATATCTATATAGTTTTATAAATATAAAAAATAAAATAAAAATATATATCAAGTAAGTATAGTGATCAAAATAAATATTTAGTATATGTTTTAATTAGTTTTTGCTTTTAATTTTTTAAATTTTTCTCATTGGAAAAGTTATCATAAAATTTGTTAATTTATATTGATGATAAATGATAATAATAAAGCAAATGATTAAAGAATTGATGAAGAAATAAAAAGAAACACTTAAAAATAAATAAGAAATAAAAAAAATTAATCGTTAATTAAAAATATTAAAAATATGTAATAAAGTCATACAAAAAATCAAAAATCATAACCTTTATCTTAATAAATATTTTAATTTTGGTTGGTTGCTCTTCTTCTTCCATTGCCTCTTAAATTCTCTGCATTATTTCGTTTGTTAAAGTTAATATTCCGTTAATGTAAGAAAATTTATCCATGAACACACTCCTAAATTCTTTTATTTTTACTAAAACCAGAAATCGTCCAGGTCGGATTTTTGCCAGTTCGCCGGTTTTGGTGGATTATTTTGGTTTTAGCGGTTTAATAAAATTCCGAGTTTCATTTAAAACCCAGACCGAAAATTTTGTCCAATCGTAGTTCAACCGCTCGAATCGGTCGGTCCGGGCCGAGTTTGAAAACATTGATATAGTTGGAAACCAAAAACAAAATAAGCCATCGAAACATTGAGCCTTTAACAGGCCCATGGGCTAAAAACAAAATTGGACTAGTCAATCAGCACAGTTAAAAGGATCTTTTAAGATTCACACAAGTACAGAGACTAAAAAGAAAAACGTAATGGATGAAAATATACATTTTTATTATAAATCAACTAATAATACTTTGAAATTTTCATTTCATATGTTAAAAGAACCATCGAACGAATTAAACCCCCTAACCCGTCGCCAAATCGCAAATTACACAACTAACGACGGCTTAATGTTCCGAATTAAAAACCTAGAAATTAATTAACTTTTACCCACTCATTATTTATTTAATTTTCTCCCACTCTCACCTTATTTTAAAGTTTAATACGCCTCAAAGCCAAGTAAGCCAATACCCTATACCCAACAAACATCAAAAACAAAGCACTAACGCTTGTCCATAGCCCAATATCTCCGATCACTTCCTCCTCTACAAACTTGCACCCAACCGTAGTCGCTGCCGCCGCACCCGCTCCTTTCGATTCACATCCATACATCCGCAATATCTCCTCCCCATTTCCGTATTGAATCGCGATTAAAATACGGTAACAATAAAACGTTGTTGAAACGTATTTCATCCACACCATTCCGGATGGCACTTTGTTGACGTAGTAACCACCCGTTAAGACAAACGCTAGCATTGTCACGGTCACGATGGTGGACGCTTTCTTAGCGTCCATGATCGCTGCGCCCAGGGCAAGTCCAAGTCCCTGGGACACTAAAACATATAGCAAGAGAATAGAAAGGGTGAGGACGAACGGTACTAGGCCTGGGCGTAGACCGACCATCCAGTAAGTTAGTGTCAAGAATGCCGCCGGGAGAACGAGTTCCATGGAGAGTGATCCGAGCACATGAGCCATGAAGTAAGACGAGAGTGTGTACATTCCGGAAGCTCGTTCTCGTGAGAAAATTGCACGTTCTTGTGGGAACGTGAAGACCGCATTAAATGACGGAAGTACCCCCCAGAAGATTGATATGAAGAAGAGTAGTCCTAGTCGGTCCTGTAACAAACATTATTATTAGGAATAACGCCAAAATGAAGCCAAATAATGTTAGATATACATGATCAATAATGCTTATACTTACGTGTACATCTCTGTAATCCGAGTGCCACCACATGAGACTACAGAGCACCGAAGCCGCCACGACTTGGAAAACGCGAAGTCCGTCAAACGATTCGTGACGCCGTTCTTTGAGAAGTCTATGGAGGAGAATGCATAGTTGGCTAAACCATGTAGTGAAACCGGACATTATTCCACCTGCGTTTTCTCGCGTTTTCACAAAAAGTGCGTTCTCTTGAGAAGAATGTGACGTCTCGATGCAGGTCTTGACTCTTGGTGCCAACAATGTATCATAAGCCACGGCTAGTGTTTGTCTCACGTTTGGCTTTTCCCGTTCCGTTTCACCGTCAATCTGAGAAACTCCTGCATAGGTTACAAAAACTCTATTAGCTTAGAGAAATTACGTATAATCAATACATTTTGGATAAACTAAAGTTAAAGAAGTATATATCAGAAAAATCTTTCATGTTTTTGCTAACCACTAGTATTCCAATTATCGATCCATGACTCGCCACTCGGATGACAATAAATTAATAATCCTTAAAAATATCCTATAGCGGTTAATTAATTAATCTATGTTAATCAACTTATAATCAGTATACAAATGAAAAATGAACCACTCAAGTTATCATCCAAAAAGGCGAAAGTTAAGTGGTCAATCGAATATTAAACTAATTATCCTAATTATAAAAAGAAAAAGACAATTCAAAGTGGCATTGAACCGAACAGAGGTGAGAGCGAATCAACCAATCATCTTCTTTGGACCGACCAAACAAATATATTTAAACAGGTTTTGACACTGTATTGAACCAATTTATTTATTAATATAACAAAAGTAAAGTATCTTTAAATTAATGACTAATTAATAAGTAATGGAGATCGGATTTGCGGTAAAGCTGACCAATCAAGGTGGAGAGCCGAGAGAGTCCACCCAAGAAAGCATAAGGTCGCCACTACAGTTCTTAATTTTAGCTTCTTCATTGATTCCAAAATTTTAAAAATATAAAAGTTTGAGCATCAAATAATCTAATATTTGAATCTAAATTTCTCTAAGATAAGCTTATGCAAAATGAGATGATTAGTGATTAATTCCTAACACGTGTTAAGCTTTTCATTTCTTACGTCAATAAATTAAAATTGAATTTTGGGAAACAAAAGTTAGAGAAAGTCAATAAATTAATGACTATTGCATTTGTCAAATACTCGACAAGTGTAATCATCAAATGTCATAAGCCAGCTTTTGTAAAAGCAATCATTTTTGGAATAGAAAATTTAATTCTGTTGTTCTTTTCTTTCAAATTGATGAATAAGTTGGGGCAAGTGGAGTTTACTGTTGTAATTTGACGTAGAAAAGCAATATCTATCCATTTCCTGATGAAAAAAATAGCAAATATTTGATTTTTTAAAAATAACGAAATAAGTCAAATAACTAGTCAAACAATATTCTTGCTTAATAGATGCACATAACTAGTCTACCCATGGAAAGTCATTACATGCACATACATATAAATATATAGTTATATGATCATGAAATTAGATCGAATGGTCATGGGGATGGTTGGTCCAATAAAATGGGGGTTTTTTCTTCAAAAAATCATAAAGCATCTGGTTCATGGAGACAAAGAACTCAATACCCACCAAATTATTAAATTAAATCTACTAGTGTATAGTATATGCCATCGTGCGCAACAAACTATTTCTATGTGCCAATTTTATTCCCATTCCTATTAGTGCCTTCTTACTCTACCAATGGTGTCACCAAAATATACATAACCATGTGCGTGCATATATACACACACATGTACATGTGTATAGGTTTGTCATAATGAATACTAACATCTAACAAAATTGGAAAGTCAACGATGAAGACCAATACAACTTTATGAAATTTGTTTTGTATTGGGCAACACAATTAGTCATTCATTCTAATATCAATTCCCAAAAAACATTAATTTCATGTGTGTATGGTATGTATGTTTGATGATGCATGTCACTAGCTAGCTAACTATGTATACGGACTAGGCCTTATACGGACCATGAATGAATATTGTCATCAGTACCAATCACTGGATTACCAAGCAAACCTAAGTTTGGTCCACATTTTAAATTATATATATGCTTATAACATCAAAACACTCGTACCATTATTTGGTACTTTTTTCCTTATTTCGGATAAAAGCAAGGACGAATTGGAATAAATTAACGTGACATATGGACATGTCTCTTTAAGTTTAAAGATCGTAATTTTCCAGGACTTATTTTCTTTTTCCTATGTGTTTATACTACTTATTTATTTTCTTGAAAATAGTAGTAATTAAGTAACTAAGGATCATGCAAATACCCATGACTATTTTCTTGTAATCACAATAAGACTTAAAAAAAAACGTTGAGACTTGGTTAAGAAAAACTTATGAGTTAGGAATATCCAATTCCCAAAGCATAGGTTTATTATTTATTGCTTCGATAAGGATTGAGAAAGGGAGAGTGATAACGACGCGCTATATGCGAGAGTGTGATTGGGTTCCTTTAGGCGGTTACCCATTAAAGCAAAAGTTTCTAAATTCAAGGATGCATGGAAATACGGAACTGGAAGACAGTTCGAAACCACGCGCTTAAAGTTGATGCGTGAGTAACAAACGCCACACAAAAAGTAAAAGAAGAGAAAGAGTGAGAGAAGACTGCTTTGATTAAAATAATGAAAAGAGGTTATTTTTTTGCTCAAAAAAGAGAACGAAAAATTATCGGGAAAACAGAAAAAGATAAGAGATAAAATGAAATAAAAAGTTTGGATAGTGCAAAAAAAGAAGAACTAATTTTTGAAAAAGTTGGATAAAGAGGAAACAGAAAACACAATAGTTTGAAAGTCCCATACGTCATCCGGTAACAACTCATTAGACACGTTGTATTTATCTTCTTTAAACTCATTTCTTTAAAAAAAAGCAATAAAGATAACAATTTCTTCTCTGTTTATTATCCCCGAAGAAAAACAAACAAATTTGGTTTTGATAGTGTAAATGTGTAACGCGATAAGGTTTTACATAAAAGTAAGGAATAACATTTATTCAGATGATATATAATATGCCAAAATTGAGACCCAAAAATCTGTGGCATACATATCATACTCGAAAAGTGAGAAAGAAAGACATAACACGTATCCCAATTGCCCATAATTATTAACATCAAAAAGTCACCCTTCAATTATCAAACTTTATTTTTAAACTTTAGAATAAACAATTGCGGGAAAAAACGGTGCCAAATAAAGATGCTATCTAGTATAATAAGTCCCTTTACCATATTTTTATGTATATTTATTTACTAATAATGTAACGCTAGACCCCGTCTTAATGTAATAGTTATAGATTAGTGCTTGTTTTAAAACTCCTATTACAAAAGCTATACTCAAACTAATTAAGTTTAGAGCCACCACGACGACCAGAGTCAACGTAAGACACATCACATAACGTAGAGTACTTGTATAGTTCTCATCGTACGTCGGCGATAACGATTCATAAATATGCATTTATGACTCTCTTTTTTTGGGGTCGAACTGTTATTTTCAATGAATTTTTCTATACAAATATCTACCCTCCCCACATGAATATTTATGCATGGTTACGGTATCAAAAGATCCATATACATTCACAGATACATACGTATATTATACCCACCCAAAAAAAAAGAATTTATTTTAAAAGTTTTTTTGTCTTATTCACGTTACAATACTTTCACTCAAATTAAAAAACTGGAATCATAGGTTCAGTAATTTAGTAAGAAGATATTCGTTTTTTTTGTTGTTGTTGCAATCATCATAATATGTTAATATTATAATCGTGTTAGTAGACTAAAATCAGAATTATAAAATTTGGGAAAGTAAATGGGACGTACCATTAGCAAGATCGAGTAGAAAATCAGCCGGATTCATTGGAAACGCCGGCGAGAATCCGATGGAATCGAAGTAAGACATAGCATCTCTTCCTTGTCCGAAAAACAAACACTTTCCTTCACTTAGAAGAAGAACAGAATCAAACATCTGAAACACACGGCTCGAAGGTTGGTGAATGGACGTAACCACGGTCTTTCCTTTCTCATGAGCCAATCCGGCTAGTGTCTGGACTAGCCGGAGAGCCGCGGTGGCGTCAAGACCCGAAGTCGGCTCGTCAAGAACAAGAAGACTCGGATTGATCAGTAACTCGTGAGCTATACTCACTCGTTTCCTTTCTCCACCTGAGATCCCTCTAATAAAAGTGTTACCTACGATCGTGTTCTCGCATTTCCCTAGACCTAGCTCAGAAATCACCGACTCGGCTGCTTTGATCTTATCGTCTTTGGCTAGTGTTTTAGGTAAACGAAGCGAAGCGACGAAAACTAAGGTTTCACGTACGGTTAAGTGAGGGTAAAGTAGATCGTCTTGAGCTACGAATCCGGTACGTTTTAACGTCTGTTTCGTTAGTTTTCCGTCGTTTGCTAGTATTTTACCGGTGAGTGTTGAACCATGGAGTCTCCCTGAGATTGCGTTTAGAAGAGTGGATTTTCCACTTCCTGATGGTCCAAGAACGGCCATAAACTCTCCCGGAGATATCATTCCGGTGACTCCGTTTAGTATCGTTCTCTCCTCCGTTGTCGTCGATCTTGTTTCATCATTGGACGGTTTGTTTTCAATTCCCAACATTTTCTTGATCTTCCCTGAATCGCCGTTTTTACCGTGGATCCTCACTCGGTAACAAACATCAACGAACTAAAACCAAAAAAAAAAAAAAGAGTCAAGTTCAGAGTCAAAACAGAGTCAACAGTGAATAAGTGCGGAACAGAACATTGCGGGATGGACATAACGATATATCCGTCCCGCATGTTCTAATCCGTCTTGCACCGTTTCCATTTGGAGCCTGTTATTGAGATTGTGTGTGTGTGTTACCTTGAGGGTGATTGGGAAACAAGGAGAAGATGATAATAATGAGAGAGGCTGGTCACGAGGATCTTGAGAGAGACGAGGTGTTAAATCTGGACCGTTCATTTGATTTTCAACGCCGTCAAAACCTGACATTATTGTTATTCTTCTTTTTCCTTATTTTTTTGGACGGAAAATTTAAACGGAGTGAAATCAGAGAGAGAGAGAAATGGAGAAGAATGAAGATTCGGGGGAGAGAAATGGTGAGGGGCGTATTTAAAGAGAAGAGGAAATGCAAGTGGATGCCACGTCAGCAAAGTTACGTTCATTGAGAAAATAACACGTGGCGAAACGCATAATGACAGCTGCTGACTGCCTAAAGGGAAAAAATAAAAGCGTTGCCTTTTTTTAGTTTTTGTTTTTCCTTCTTTTCTCTCCCTTGGTAGTGTAATTTTGCCGATTTAGATTATTTTCATTTGACTAATTTGTTTTTTTTTTAATTAAGGTAATTTAGTTAAATTTACTAACTCTAATTCCATTTCATTAACTGCTTAATTTCATTTGATTAATTTTAATTTCATTTAACCAACTTATTTAGTTTAATTTACTTTCTTACATAATTTTATTTTATTTAATTTTAATTTCATTGTAAATTAATAATTTTATTTTATTTATTTAAGTATAATTTAATATGTAATTGCAAAAATACCACTTTTAAAATTTTATTTTTCAAAAATATCACTATAAGTTGTTCATTTGCAAAAATGCTACTAATTAAGAATTTTTAAACTCTAAATCTTAAAATTCTAAACTCTAAACAATGTTTTGACCCCAACCAAACCCTAAACTCTCTACACTAAACCATAAAACAATATAGTTAACCCAAACATACATAATATATTAAATAAATAATTTTGAAAAATTGGCATTTCAAAAGTGACATTTTTGTAATTGTCTCTTTTAAATTTCTTTTTATTTAGTTTTCATTTAATTCAATTTAGTTTTTCAATATTACTAACTGTTTCGAAGATTTGTAATCTTCTTAAGCAATCATTAGAGGAATTTGTTATGCATAATCAACAAACACGTGAAAGTTTCAAAAAACACGATTTAGAGATTCGCTCAAATCATAATTAAGGACAAGAGAAAGAGAGTGACATAGAAAGACCACAAAGAGTTATGGAGAACAAGAAAACGAAAGTTGGAAAACGAAGTAAAAAAATGGTGACTCCAAACTGATCAAAGATGGTCCGCATAATGTCTAAGGATTTGAGTTAGAAATTTAGCGGTGGTGAAGGAAAGAGAATGAAAGACATAATGTTTGTAAGATTCCAACCGTGAAAAATGGAAAAGAGTTTCGAGAAAAGTTCGGAAAAATAGTTATAAACAGCCGGAAAGTCTTAGAGCTCAAGATAACAGACTTTAAACTCAAGAAAACATGGGTTCAATATATTGGTTTTTAGCTAAAAATTCGAATGGATTTTATGAAAGAAATATATGAGTATTTTATAGGCTGTTACATGTCTTTGTTTGGATATCGGGCTCCGCGTCCTTGAGCCGGTTTGGGTTTGGGCTTTCAAGTTTGAACCGGTAGGATATAATCGAATGTTTTTCATCTACTTTCTTTGTTTTCTTTTTCCACTTAGTTGGTCATTCGGTCCTGTTATGTTGCACTTGACCCTTTATACCGTTATGTCTGTGTGTTTCTTTGAAATCAGTTCTTTTATGCTTTAATTGTTTTTAAGTATTGACCACCTCTTTTACTCTAACACGAATAAGGTGAAAGTGGTTTTACCTTTACACTAGGTTTTAAACAACTGAATGAAAGAATAAATTAAACTTGGCGTGGTGTAAATATATTTCTTACCTTGCCCCAAGTCATACGAGAACTCATGCCATGTGCTCCATCTCCGTGTGGCGACATCTGGTTCAAGCACTTTGTACGCTTGGTTTTGGGTCTAACTTCCACCGAATGGCGAGATTTGTTACTCGGGATCTTTAGCTGGCCTAGATATCTTCACATGTTAGTATGAGCTATTGTAGATTTAGGTCTAAACTTTTCTAGAGTTTCTGGCAGATGAAAAACTGCACCAAAAACATTAAAAATCTCATCACGCTAGATATGATACGCGACATAAGACAATTCGTTTTATTATTTTATCCCTAACCACTAATAGTTTTATTATTTTATCCCCAAACACTAATACTATTTGTTTCGTTGTACGCATGTGTCACACAACTAACTATATAATTTCAAAATATTGTCACTGAAAATTTTACTGATTCTATTTTTTTTTTGTTCATTTAAATCTAGCGATTTATATTTTGATTCATAGTCGGTGTAATTACAGCTAGTTGATGCAATTAATTAGCTAATGTTATAACATACAAACGAATACTCCTCTCTCTTTATTGAACACAAACAAATAAATCCTTCTTTTGTTATCTGTTTTAATCCCTTCTTCTTTTCAGGATTGTTATTGTTTTCTTTCCTTGTTTCGAATATACCTCCTCTCTCTTTATAGAATGCAAAGCTGTATTTTCAATTAGTGTTTTCCAACTCTAATTGTCAAATTGAGAATCGTATATTTTTATATTAAAAAAAAAAGGAACGACAAATTTGGAAAATGATCGATTATGTGATTATTTTATTTTATTTCCTTTTCTAGTTAATGCCTGTGTGTGTTGTTTGTTCTTTTCTTTTTGTAAATTACCGAGGCAATAAATTCCTCCACAAATTTTTCAAAACATTTGTATAGCAAATTATTAATTGTGATCGTTTAATATCTCTCAAGCTGCCAACCATGAAATGATATCTTTCCAGATAGTGGAGACGTTTCAGAATTACGTACATAAAATGTTAAGCAAAATAAAATTTAATATTTGAGATGATTCAAAATTACTCCTACATTTTATGTTTTGAAAACATAATGTTGCGGTGTTGACTTGTACGGCTGCAGAAACATTTAAAAACAGATAGATACATGTACACCTGATAATTTATTTTATAAACACAATTGACTATAGCTAAGATCCTGTAATAAACAAATCTTATAAAACTACACAAAATGTTTTGAAATGGATAAAAACAAATTCGAATATCAAAGAATCACAAAATTACACACGTCAAAACTTAACTAAATATTGAAAAGTCGTGAGTCGAACGATAGAGAGAAAGAAACTTATCGATGGCTTAGAATCGAATGTTCCTTAGAACCTATGGATCAATTCAAATAGGGTACGAAGACTACACAAATCGATAAGAACAAAGATGTGCACACAACAAAAAAATTCCATAGCTGCATTAATATTCTGCGTAGCTCAATTTGACAAAGCATGTGGAGCTGTCCTAGGAACATTTTCATCTTAGGTCTATAAAAGGGTCCAAACTAATTCCTAAAAGAAGTGCAGTCCACGGATAGACACTCTATCTAGATATACAAATGGACCGAAAGCAATGACTCATATTAGTGTAGGTGTCTAAAGCAACATATTTTAATTTCACGCAGCAGGTGGATTGAATTTGAATCGTGTTGGCGCCACAAATCCGTCTCCTTACCATTCGATGACAAGGCTCCGGAACTTCTTTGTTTTTGTTGTTGTTAATTTTTGTAATAAGCTAAAATTAAACGTATATGTGCATCTTGCACATGGTCATGTACTTATTATACTAATCGTAATCGATTACATTTATTCACATTTCGTGTTAACATGATGTATCTATATATGGATGCATGTGTATATCTGGTGAAGATAAAGACGTGTGTTTACGGGGAATGTGTACGGTGTGGTGCGTTTCAGAGCCGTCACGACATCGTTTTATAGACCGTTCTCATATTCCATTGCAACTATGGAAATATCCCCGATCGATATTGAGTTTAGCTTACCGTTGACCGTGACGTGACATGTGATTGTCCAAACGACCAAACTCAATAAAAAGTCAAAGAGTGTTGTACTATGGAAACAAAATTTCTCGGGATCATGAAGTACTTCCGATTGTCAGAAAAATAAATGGCTTAGATTAAACTTAAAAAAACAGTTTCAACGTTGGGTCCCACTCTAAAACTGACGACGGCGACGTGTGTCACTCGCACGTGATCACCCACTCTAACACTGTCGTAGCTTCTCTTTTTTTCTAAACTCAGATCTAATTTTGTGTCATTCATTCATAAACGGCAAGGGTAACTCCAACCACGACATTAAATTTGGCGTTGAAATCACATTAAATTTAGTATTTTATTGTTAACCTTTATTTTTCATCTCCGATCATAATACTAAATTTTATACTAAAAAAATATTCTCTATTATTATATTATTAAATTTATAATGTTGTTGGTAGACTTCTCTATAAAATCTACTAATAGATTTCTCTATAAAATCTACAGACTTCTCTATAAAATCTACTGGTAGACTTCTCTGTGAAATTTACCAGTAGACCAGAATACTGGTAGACTTCTGGTAGACTTCTCTATAAAATCTACTGGTAGACTTCTCTGTGAAATTTACCAGTAGACCAGAATACTATGAAGTCTAGTCTACTGGCAGACTTCTCTATGAAGTATACTAGCAGACTTTTCTAGCAGACTTCTCTATAAAGTCTACTGGTAGACTTCTAGTAGACTTCTCTATGTAGTCTACTGACAGACTTCTCTATGAAATCTACTGGCAGACTTCTCTATGAAGTCTACTGGTAGACTTCTCTATGAAATCTACCGGCAGACTTCTGGTAGACTTATCTATGAAGTCTAGACTTCTCTATGAAGTTTACAGCAGATTTACTTATACATAAATTATTAATTATTAGATAATAAAAAGAAAAATAATAATATTTTAAAGTTTAGTGTCGTGAACAGTGTCACACCAAATTTGGTGTAACACTGTTCACGACACACTAAATTTGGTGTTTTAGTGTCAATTTTAGTGTCCCATTGGAGTTCATCCTACACTAAATTTAGTGTTTTAGTGTTACGTTGGAGATGGCCTAACCGCTGAAATTTTACTGAATCATTATTAAATTACTAAAATTTTATTGATTTTTTACTAAATTTATTGAATAAAATCAAATTTAAATGATAATTGTAGAATTTGCTGAATATGCTGAATTTTAAAAAAAAGTAATTAATTAAATAAAGAAAAATTTAAAAATTGCTACTTTTCAAAAATACCACATTTTCAAAAAATTTATAAAAATGCCACTAAAAAAACAAATGTCATTATAACATTTATGTTTAGATTAATTATGTTGTATTAGAATTTAGTTTCGAGAATTTACGGGATTTTAAGGATCAAAACATTTTTTAGGGGCTATAATTTTAAAATTTAGGCTTAAAAATCCATAATTAGTGCTATTTTTGCAAATAGACACCTCTAAGTGACATTCTTGCAAATATACACATCAAAAATGACATTTTGCAATTGCCCCTTAAATAAATTAATAGATTGATAAAATAAATTTATATACATAATTTATGATATAGTATTTTGCTATTGAAATTAAATTATTTTTTAGTAAACCTAATTTTTAAAATATTACAATATTATTTTAGAATTGTCAAGCAAATTTAGTAAGATTTTAATCACACTACATATATATTTAGGGGATAATTGCAAAAATAGTACTTTTAGTTACATTTGCAAAAATGCTACTATGGACTGTCCATTTGCAAAATGTCACTAATTATAAAATTTTAGAGTCTAAATTTTAAATTTTAAACTGTATGAGTGTAAATGGTAACCGTATAATTTCTGGTGAATTGCAGAATTTGCAGAATTTCTGCTGAATTTTAAAATTTGCTGAATTTCTGCTGAATTGCAAAATTTGTTAAATAATATGTTAAATTTAATTGGTAACTGCGGAATTTGTTAGATTTGCTGAATATGGTTACCATTTAGAACTTATAACTGTATGTGTGTGTTGACTGTGCTGCTTTGCTTTCTTCGACGATGGGTTTGCTTCTCTTTCAATTCGAGGACGGCGCGTGGAACTAACGCGTCGTGGAAGTAAAAAAAAGTAAGAGAGAGAGAGTGCAGAGGATTTGGACCACATGATCCATATGGCCATGACGAGCGAGGATTGAGCAAGCATCCTCTTCTTCCACTTTATTATTATTTTGACAATTACGTCACGGCAATATATATTATATTTGGATTCTTCTTTTTTTTTTATTATCATGTTTACGGTTTCTTTCTTTTTGTTAGGTTGTTTTAACTCTTTCCAATAAAACTTTGGTTAAGTTTACCAAAACACTCACAAATGGATCTGAAAAAGAGTTAAAAATTTAGAGAAAAATGAAAAATAAAAATTTGAAGTAAAGTAGTCCACAAGGCTTATATTTTTAAAAATATAATTTTTTATATAATTTTTTATTTTCATATTAAATTAAAAAATAAACACAATTCTCTAATTTTACGTTTTTGGGAGAAAACACAATTCTATAATTTTACAGTTTTGACGGAAAAATGCAATTCCGCTCTTTACTCACCAAAATCGTGATTTACAGTTTTGGCGGGAAAATACAATTTTACATATTTTGGTGGAAAATATAACTAAGCGATTTTACTATTTTGATGGGGATTTTTTTTAGCGGAAAAATGCAATTATGTTATTTTTCGTCAAAATCGTGATTTACAGTTTTGTGAGAAAAGCACAATTTTACGATTTTGGTGGAAAAATGTAATTACACAATTTTGCGGTTTTGAAGGTAAAATATGTTTTTTGGCGGGAAAAATATACATTCCGCAATTTTCACGCCAAATTGTGATTTTACCGTTCTGAAGGGAAGACACAGTTTTACGATTTTGGCAGAAAAACGAAATCTCGCGATTTTACACTTTTGGCAAGAAATATATATATTCTGCAATTTTTCCGCCAAATTGCGATTTTACAGTTTTGGCGAGAAAACACAGTTTTACGATTTACGGTTTTGGCGGAAAAACATAATCTCGCAATTTTACAATTTTGGCGGGAAAATACTATTTTTGATGAGAAAATGATAATTTGTTATTTTACGGTTTTTAGAAAAAAATTTGTGTGTAAATTTATGATTTTTACATATTACATGAAAAATCTATAGATAACTAACATTATTTGAATTATAACTATAAATGACAGTATTTTAGACATTTACAATTTTTGGAAGAGTCATCTACATTTAGATGCACCATTTAAACTCATTTAGATGAACCATCTACATTTACCATTTTTTGGATGAGTTTTACAAATACATCTAGATGATCCAAATGAGTCCGTCTACATCTACAAATTTTTAGATGTGTTTAGTTGTACTCAAACGAACATCATCTGTCATCTATATCTAGATGGACCATTTGGATGTACAAACGAACAACAACTTAATGAGTCTTGGTGTAAGAGCATTTCCATTGGTCAGATACTCACAAGGGTATCTCACCAAATATAAAATTATTCTTTTTTAATTTTATTTAGTTAAATAATTAAATTTGAAATTTTATTAAAAATAGGCCAATGATATTTGTCCAAGTGGTGAAAACAGACGTTGGTTTGCCATTGTCCAACTTAATGGTTTGTTTGATTACCCAACAGAAGAAAGACGTGAAGTTCACCACCTATAGTACTGAGTTGGTCCAAATGGTGAAGGAACTAAAGAAATGGCCTGCTTTCGTGACCTATTTGGGAGATATGGAGCATTTCAAGCAAGCATTTCCTTTTTTCACTCTTTCCTACACTCCTCGTCTTAGTAACTTAAAAGCGGATACGTTGGCACGTAGTGTTCGACGACAGCTGTGACGACCGCGAACCAAATTTAGGGATTTTGGTCGTGCGTCGATCGACGCAAAGTTAAATTGAATTGACAGGTTCGATTTTAATCATCGGTTTGCGGGCCGGTTTGGGGAAAACCCTAGGGTTGCCTATAAAAAAAAACTGTGGCCACGTTTTGGTGGAGATTTCCAGTTCCAAAAGTTCCAGGGAGTTTTGTGAGAGGATTTGAGAGAAAGGAGAATCATTGTTGATTTTTTCCTGTTCTTGATCCTAAAAGCTCGGAGTGTGTTGGGAGGCTATGGATTGGAGATCTGATTTCGAGGGTTCTTCGCGTTCTTCGTAGTTCATTCCTTTTTTCTTTGTAGTCCGGTGGAGCTGTACGATGTCATTCTGGGTATGGATTGACTGGACCGGTACAGAGTTCATATGGATTGTCATCGATGACAAGTTGTGTTTGAGCGAGAAGCGGAGAGGTTGGTTTATCAGGGAGTAAGGCTGACTTCCGAGAGCCTTGTGATTTCGGTAATTCAGGCAAAGCAGCTGATTGAGAAGGGCTGTGAAGCGTACTTGGCGACGATTGTGATGCCAAAGACTGTTGGAGAGGTTGCAGTTGGGGATATTTGAGTTGTTCCAGATTTCTAGGAAGTTTTTCAGTCGTTGCAAGGATTACCACCGTCTCGGTCTGATCCTTTCACGATTGAGTTGTAGCTTGGGACAACTTCGATATCTTATGCGCCTTACTGAATGGCTCCAGCAGAGATGGCAAAGCTGAAGAAGCAGTTGGATGATCTTTTGGGGAAGGGATTTATCCGGCCTAGTAGTTTACCATGGGGAACGCCGGTGTTGTTTGTGAAGAAGAAAGAAGGAAGTTTCCGGTTATGCATTAATTACCGGGGACTTGACCGAGTCACTGTGAAAAACAAGTATCCTCTGCCGCGGATTGATGAGTTGTTGGATCAGTTGCGAGGGGCTACTTGGTTCTCCAAGATTGATTTGGCTTCGGGTTACCATCAGATCTCTATCGATGAGGGAGATGTTAGGAAGACTACTTTCAGGACGAGATATGGACATTATGAGTTTGTGGTGATGCCGTTTGGTTTGACTAACGCACCAGCAACATTTATGAGGCTAATGAACAGGGTCTTTCATGAGTACTTGGACGAGTTTGTGATTATCTTCATTGATCATATTTCGGTGTATTCGAGGAGTCCTGAGGAGCACGAGGTTCATCTGAGAGTGGTTCTGGAGAAGCTGCGAGAGCAGAAGCTGTTCGCGAAGTTGAGTAAGTGCAGTTTTTGGCAACGATAGATGAGTTTTCTCGGTCATGTGGTTTCAGCTGATGGAGTTTCTCTGGATCCGGCGAAGATACAGGCTATCAGAGGGTGGCCTAGACCGAGGAATACCACCGAGATTAGGATTTTTCTTGGTTTGACAGGTTACTACCGGAGGTTCGTCAAGGGTTTTACGAGTATAGCGCAGTCGATGACAAAGTTGACGAGGAAGAATGTCCCTCTTGTGTGGTCTTCAGCTTGCGAGGAGAGTTTCGGGAAGCTGAAGGAGATGTTGATTAGTACACCAGTGTTGGCGTTGCCGGAGCCAGCCGAGCCATACGTGGTGTATACGGATGCTTCGGGAGTTGGTCTGGGTTGTATGTTGATATAGCAGAGAAATGTAACCGCTTATGTTTCGAGGCAGTTGAGGAAGCACGAGAGCAACTACCCTACCCGCGATCTTGAGTTGACTGCGGTGATTTTTTACTCTAAAGATTAGGGGATCTTATCTTTATGGCGGAAATGTGCAGTTGTTCAAAGAACATAAGAGCTTGAAGTATTTCTTTACGTAGCCAGAGCTGAGCTAGAGACAAAGGCGTTGGATAGAGTTGGTGGCAGATTACGATCTGGAGATTGGTTACCATCCGGATAAGGCGAATCTGGTTGCAGATGCGTTGAGTTGGAAGAGAGTTGCTTCGGCTCAAGAGCGGGATATGAAGGCTTTTGGTGAGTGAGATTAGCACTTTGAGGTTATGTGTTATCTCACAGGAGCCGTTGGGGTTAAAGACAGTTAACTAATCAGATTTGTTGAGCAGGATTCGAGTAGCTCAGGAAAAGGATTTGGGGTTGATTGATGCTTCTAAGGTTGCAACTTCTGAGTATTAGGTCTCTACGAACGGGATGATACTTGTGAACATGCGAGTTTGTGTTCTTAAGGATAAGGATCTGAGGCAGAAGATTCTGAGAGAGACTCATGTGAGCATGTTATCTATTCATCCGGGAGCGACTAAGATGTACCAGGATTTGAAACAATATTATCACTGGTCGGGATGAAGAAGGATGTCGCTAAATGGGTGGCGGCTTGCCATGTGTATCAGTTAGTGAGGGCCGGGCATTAGGTTCCAAGTGGTTTGTTGCAGAGTTTACCCATTTCAGAGTGGAAGTGGGATATGATTACCATGGATTTCATGGTGAGATTACCAGTTTCGCGGACTTATGATGTTATCTGGGTGATTGTGGATTGTCTGACTAAGTCAGCACTTTTTCTTGCCATTAAGAAGATCGATGGAGCGGCGGTGTTAGCTAAGAAGTATGTGCAGAAGATAGTGAGGCTGCAAAAAGTGCCAACGAGTATCTTGTCAAACAGAGATCCGAGGTTCACTTCAGGGTTTTGGAGAGCCTTTCAGGCTGAGTTGGGCACTAAGGTGCATATGAGTACTGCTTATCATCCTCAGACAAATGAGCAATCTGAGAGGACGATTCAGACACTAAGGTGCATATGAAGATTTGTTGAGGATGTGTGTGGTTGATATTGGTGGTCATTGGGCGGATCACTTAAACTTGGTAGAGTTTGCATATAACAATAGCTACCAGGCGAGTATCGGTATGACTCCATATGAGGCTCTATATGGGAGGCCATGTTGTACACCATTATGCTAGACTCAAGTGGGGGAGAGAAGCATGTATGGTGCAGACTTTGTTCAGGAAATGACGGAGAAGATCCGTGTTTTGAGGATGAACATAAAGGAGGCTCAAGATCGGCAAAAGAGTTATGCTGATAAGAGAAGGAAATAGTTGGAGTTCGAGCTTGGAGATTAGGTGTATCTCAAGGCTACGATGTTGAGGGGTCCTAATAGATCCATTTCAGAGAATAAGCTAAGTCCGAGGTTCATGGGTCCTTTCAGGGTGGTGGAATGGGTTGGACCGGTAGCTTATCATTTGGAGGTACCTCAGAGTATGAAAGCTTTTCATAAGGTTTTCCATGTTTCAATGCTGAGGAAGTGTGTGCATGAGTCTGAGGAGGTGTTGGCTAGAATTCCGGAGGATCTTCAGCCCATCATGATGTTAGAGGCGAAACCTGTGAGGATTCTCGAGAGGAGAGTCAAAGTGTTGAAGAGGATATTATTATTGAAAATCTTGTGGGAATCTAACGGTGTTGAGGAGGAGACTTGGGAAACAGAGGCTAAGATGAATGCAAAGTTTTTGAAGTGGTTCGAGAAGCAAGCTGAGGCTTGAGTTGTCCTTTGTGGTTTTCAGTTTTTGAGATAACATGTTGCTATGAGTTTTGTCTATGTATTTTTGTTTGGTGATGTAACGATTTATACATTGTTGAGATTTAATAAGATGGGTTTTTCTTATTAAATGTGTTGACAAGACTTGGGTTCTTATGATATGACGGGTGTGTCATGAGGTTGGTGTGGAGAGTCGAGAGATAGAAGTTCTATGTGAATTAGAACTTGTCTATTTTTCTGGAGAGCTAGAGATAGAAGTTCTATGTGAGTTAGAGCTTGTCTATCTTCTAGAGAGACTAGTATTAGGAGTTCTATGTGATATAGGACTTGCCTATTTCCTAGATGGAGTTTGGAAATAGAAGTTTTATGTGAGTTAGAACTGTCTATTTTTCGAGAGACTCGAATGGAGACACCCTGGTGATTGGGTTGTTTCAAATGACCTAGAGATTGGTCATAGATGTGATGATATTCTAGGATAGAGGATGTCATGATGGACCACGAGAGATGATTTTAGTCGACATGTGCTTATGATGCACGTTGTAGAATTGATTGCTCCAGGGGATAGTGGATTCCCTGCATATACTTGAGAGATGTGAGTTCTCTCCAGGGGGTGTGAGTTTCCCTGCATATACTTTAAGAGACAAAGTTCTCTCCAGGGGATGTGAGTTTTTCTACATGCCGATAGCTTGACGGACCGTGTGTCCCGAGAGTGTGAGGGGCATGGAGCATACCGATAGCCTGACGGTCTTGAAGGTGGGAGGGGTATGATATACACTGAAAACTCAAAGGGGGACGACCGTGAGAGTGGGAGGGGTGTATATAGATATGAGTTATGAGCAATAATGTCTGAAATGTGATTGTAAGTATGAAACTAGATGAGCTTCAGGGATCAGGAGTTGATCTCAAGTCGTGGTGGCCAGGTTTTGGTCAGGATGGCAACCATTGTGAGACGGTGTTGCGTGATTCGAGGTCGAATCTGTGTTAGTGGAGGATAATTATGACGAACGCGAACCAAATTTAGAGATATTGGTCGTGCGTCGATTGACGCAAAATTAAATTGAACCGACAGATTCGGTTTTAATCGTCGGTTTACGGGCCAGTTTGGGGGAAACCCTAAGGTTGCCTATAAAAAGGTTGTGGCCGCGTTTTGGTGGAGATTTTCAGTTCCAAAAGTTCCATAGAGTTTTGTGAGAGGATTTGAGAGAAAGTCTAATCATTGTTGATTTCTTCCCGTTCTTGCTCCTAAAAGCTCGGAGTGTGTTGGGAGGCTCTGGATTGGTGAACAGTTGCTCATCCTTCGCGAAGGAGGAGAAGATTTCAGATTGGAGATTTGATTTCGAGGATCTTCGCGTTCTTCGTAGTTTATTCCTTTTTCCTTCCAAAACCAAGGTGAGTGCGTGACCATGGCTTAGTTGGATAAAAGAATTGATAGGATGCGATTGATTGTCTTCTTTTGTATGGATTTTCGTGCTTGTATTGGTGGATTTTGTGCAGGAGATCTTTGTGATGTGTTCTGGAATCAATCCATGAGAGGATAAGTTCGATTCCTGGACTCTGCGATGGTGCGTCGATCAACACCTGAGCTTTGCATCGATTGACACACGAGCAGTGCATCGATCGACACCGAGGTTGTGTGTCGATCGACGCATACTGTTTCTTGTTTGATTGTTCGTGTTGTGCATTGTTGTTTGCTCACCCTGGGATGCCGTCTCATTGGGTATTTATGATAATACTCACGCATCTCTTTTAACCATGTGATGCAGGTAGAGACAAAGTGTGATCGTGGAATCATGGCCGGATAGGGGAGATGATCTAGAGTCTCGGTTGCTTGATTATAAGATTGTTGGAATTGTTAGGTTGTTAGTAAATCTGGGTTGTTGCATTGGGATTGATATTGAGTTTCATTTGATTTTTGGAATTGGTTATATGGAGTTATTCGTTGATTGAAATGTGTTAATTGGTTATGTGATTTTTCGCTGATTATGTTTGATTTGTTGACGTGTGGGTTTAATCGAATATTGAGGGTTAATGTTTATGGGAACATTAATTCGAGTCCAATGTTAATTACTTAAAAAAAAAAAAGGGGGTCATTGAGACTTGAATTACTTGTTCATGTTTAAAATATATGCTACTCAAGACTATCTTCTTGAATGGGATTTACACATTGATTCAAGATGTTTGCTATGTAATACATAAGATGAAAATGAATCTTATACATTCTTTGATTGCTATTTCAGTTGGCTAAGTATGGAAAGTTCCAACTCAACATCCTAATTATACCAAATCGTTGATGGTCTAGTGGTCTTGAGACTTGAATTTTTTTTTTCAAAGTCACTAGTTCAATTTTACTTTGAAGAGGTGATTTACGCTTTAAACGTGGGATTATCAACGGCTGGTCTCAAACTCTAAAGAGATTATAGATCAAAGATCTAGAACTCTAACAATTTATCAAAAAAAATAATTCTAATTATTAATTACTTCTAGGATTCATTTTAAATAAGAATCCAAAACTTGATTAAATGCATAAAATCATTTATATATATATCAAGTTTGTTCTGATGTTTCAGGATTTGGTGTTTTAGCTAATAAAATGTGTGACATTATTTAGGTTATATATGTTTTAATAAATCTATGCCAAGAATTTAGATTTGTGAAAGCAAAGATGATTAGTTAGAAAGAATAGGTGGCGCAGCGTAACTGGAACGACTTCGTTGTTCGTTGATTCAAAGGAATGACCGAACAAAGAACAAGACTTGAAACTCGTTGATTCTTGTGAATAGTCGAGTAACAAGAGAAAGAGATGCTTATGAAAGCTCTGAATAATTCAATAAATCAATAATAAGAAATGACCTTTACACACCAAAGGTTCGTTTATATAGTCTTAAGAAGATAAGGACTAAAATGTAGATATAAACTACAAAAATATAAAATGAAAAAAGGTAAAATGCATAAAAGCCAACTAACGAATATTAGAATAACCGATTTATAGGAGGAGATAAAGATGCGCTGCATCAAGTCCCTCCAGGTTTGAAAGATTCGGCTCTGAATCTAACTCCATGTTCTCCCCTTTGTAAGCAGACAAATACTTCACATTGAACACATTTGCAGTTTTAATATGCGAAGGTAAGTCAAGTCGATAAGCATTAGGATTAATACTCTCCAACACTTGAACTAGGCCAATCTTGCATGATCGAAGCTTGTTGTACTCACGCAGTGGCATACGGTCCTTAGTCAACACCACCCAAACAAAATCCTTTGGAGAAAACAACACTTTCCGGCGATGCTTGTTTGCAGCTTCTTTATACGCCGTAACAATCGATTGCAGATGATCGTGTGCTTGCACATGTACATCTTGAACAACCTTCACAAAATTAGAGCCAGACCCATGGATACGTGATTGTCCAGCAATGTTGAAAGATTTAGCGGACCACAAGGAATCAACCCATAAACCTCCTCAAAAGGGCAGAACCCGAGACTCCGATTCGTTGCATGATTGTGAGCGAACTCTACAAGCGGTAGCTTAAAGTCCTATTACATATTGTCTCCCACTACAAGTACGTACCATGTTGCCCAATGCCCGATTACTGACCTCTATTTGCCCATCCGTTTGGGGATGGTAAGCGGTGCTCATATCCAAGCTAGTATTAAGCAACTTCCACAATGATCTTTAATAAGACACAATCGAAGTATGCAGCCCATGCAACCGGTATACCTCGCGAAAGAATAGTTGAGCTACCATCACGGCATCAATGATGCGTTTACAAGGAATAAAATACGCCATTTTTAAAAATCGATCAACAACAACAAAAGTAGAGTCATTATCCTTTTGTGTTCTTGGTAGACCCAACACAATCCATACTCACCGCACTCCAAGGATGTGTAGGCACCAGAAGAGGTAAATACAATCCTGCATTTGAAGCGTGCCCTTTAGCAAACTGACAAGCACGACACCTCTCCACAAAATGCTCCACATCACGTCTCACTGTTGGCCAAAAATAAGACTTGGTAACAAGGTGCAGCGTCCTATCGCGGCCCACATGACCTTTGCTATAAAGCTGAAAGCACACGCAACATCTGGGCGAGTGCACATCATAGGATACATGATAGATCCTATAGAAGAAGCATATGGAATCTTACTCATGCGCTCCCGCTCATCAGGTGTCGAAGGACACTGAGTCTTGCTAAGATTTATGCCACGAGACATTGGTAAAAAGCCTTTTTTAGAACCATGCATATTGAACCTATGCAAAACCTTATCTATATAAGTGTCTTGACATAGTCCAATAAGCTTATTTAATCTATCCCTATAGATTCTTATATTCCAAGAATATAAGCGGCTTCTCCCATGTCTTTCATTGAAAAACAACTACTTAGCCAAGTCTTAACAGACTGAAGCAAAGGAATATCATTTCCAATGAGCAGTATGTCATCTACATACAATACTAGAAATGCAACCGCGTTCCCTCTACTCTTCTTGTAAACGCATGGTTCTTCTTCGTTTCTGAAAAAATTAAACTCTTTGATTGCTTCATTAAAATGAAGATTCCAACTCCGAGATGCTTGCTTCAAGCCATAAATGGAACGATGAAGCTTGCATACTTTCCCAGCATTTTTAGTATCTGTGAAGCCCTCAGGCTGTGTCATGTACACATCCTCTTCGAGATTTCCATTAAGTAAAACTGTTTTCACATCCATCTGCCATATCTCATAAAGATAATAAGCGGCAGTTGCTAGGAGAATCCGAATGGACTTAAGTATTGCGACTGGAGAATAGGTTTCATCATAGTCTATACCATGAAGTTGCTTGTAACCTTTAGCCACCAATCTAGCTTTGTATATCTGAATATTATCATCCATGTCAATTTTCTTCTTGAAAACCCATTTACACTCAATGGCTTTAACACCATCAGGTAAATCTACCAAAGTCCATACTTGGTTTTCTGACATGGATTCCATTTCGGATTCTCCGGCCTTTAGCCATTTATCAGAATCAGGGCCATCATTGCTTCTTCATGAGACGTAGGTTCATCATTCTCTATAATCAATATATCATGATGATCTGTCACCCAAACCCCATATCTATCAGGTTCGTGACGAGTCCTTTCGGACCTACGTACCCGAGGTTCCACAGGTGTAGATTCTACGACTCTTCGTAAATCTAGCTGATACTCTTCCTGAGAAGTTGGACCATTCTCATGTGTTTCTCGAACTTCTTCGAGTTGTACTTTACTCCCATTAGTACCTTTTGAAAGAAATTCTCTTTCTAGAAAGGCACCATTCCGAGCAACAAACACTTTGTTTTCGGTGGGGTAGTAAAAGTAGTAACTTTGGTTTCTTTAGGATAACCTACGAAGTAGCATTTATCAGATTTGGGTCCAAGCTTATCTGTAAACATACGTTTAACATAAGCATCACATCTCCAAATTTTCAGAAAAGACAAATTTGGAACTTTTCTTGTCCATATCTCATATAGTGTCTTCTCTACTGACTTTGATGGGATCCGGTTGAGCGTAAATGCAGCAGTTTCTAAAGCATGTGGAAGATCTGTGTGACTCATCATTGATCGAACCATATCTAATAAAGTTTGATTTCTCCTTTCGGACACACCATTCCATTGTGGTGTTCCTGAAGAAGTGAGTTGTGAAACAATTCCACATTCTCTGAGATGATCACTAAAAACTTGGCTCAAATATTCTCCTCCATGATCTGATCGAAGAGCTTTAATTGTTTTGCCAAGCTAGTTTTGTACTTCATTCTGGAATTCCTTGAACTTTTCAAAGGATTCAGATTTATGTTTCATCAGGTAAACATAACCAGATCTACTGTAGTCATCAGTAAACGTAATGAAGTACTGGTAGTTTCCTCTAGCATTTAAGCTCATTGGCCCACATACATCCGTATGTATAAGGCCCAACAAGTCGCTAGTCCTTTCACTGTGTCCAGTAAATGGAGCTTTACTCATTTTCCCCAACAAAAAAGATTCACATGTCTCATATGATTCATAATCAAACGAGCTCAAAACTCCATCTTTATGAAGCTTCTGAATGAGTTTCTCATTTATATGGCCCAAACGACAATGCCAGAGAAAAGTTTGATTTGAGTCATTAGACTTAAATCTCTTGGTACGAATGTCATAGTTGGGTACGCCTTGGTCTAGAACATAAAGTCCATTTTCTAATGGAGCGCTACCATAAAACATATCATCACGATCAAACGAACAACACTTGTTCTTGATCGAAAATTGAAACCCTTCAATGTCCAAACACGGAATAGAGATGATATTCTTGTTTATAGTAGGGACATAGTAGGAAATCTTTAGTTCTAAAACCATGCATGAAGGTAAAGACAATGGATATGTTCCCACAGCTAATGCAGCAACTTTTGCTCCATTATCCACGCGTAGGTCCACTTGTCCTTCCTCCAACGTTCTACTATTTTTCAGACCATGCACATTAACACAAATGTGAGCTCCACAGCCGTTTTCCAATACCCAAGGAGTAGAACCATAAGTAGTAACATTTATTTCTATAACATAAATACCCCTAGAAGAAACCTCAAATGTTTTCTTCCCTTCTAGATCTTCCAAGTGATTAAGGAGGTTTGATTTATTTTTCTCAAGAACAAATCGTGATGAATAGGAACTTTGAGGGTTTGACATGACTGTCAGGAAAGAAAAGCAGAAGTTAATATGATGTTCATGAATTTCGAGTATCCTCAACAACAAAAAAACTCACACTATACTCAAAACAAAATATCCTCAATATGAATATAGTGTCCAAGATCCATATTTCACTAGAATTCAAATGAGTTTTGGTTCAACCCCCGAATATCCAGCTATTTAAGTAAGCAACACCCTTGCTAATTATATCTAATATAATTCTTGGTTGTGGATGACATCTTATGTATTATCTAACCCTCTGTCTTATCCAACCCTATGTCTCTATGCCCAAAACCGTTTTGATAGCTTAGTCAAGTAAACCATTCTCAAATCATATGGTAACCGTGACCATCTGTCGCAATCTCAAATAATTGTGGACCGCTGCTTTGGTAGATCTGCCACACAATCATTCAAGTTTTAACAGTTGATGAAATTGGAAAGACATCAACAATACTTGATATTATTTAGGGAATTATTTAATTTATGTTTTAATAAAATCTTATATCTAATATAAAATAATAAAACATTAACATATCAACTACATGTTTTAATTAAATAATGATTTATTTAAGAAATTAAATTATCCTTAATCAAATTAAGATAATTTAACGATAAATAACTAATTTAGAAAATATTACTAAAGAACTGAAATTATCCTAATTGAACCAATCCTAATCAAATTAGGATCAAACCAGTTCTAATTATCGCAAGGCACATATGTATCGAATTTCAACAATTGAAACTGTATCAAATTTCAACAATTGAAATATCCAATTCGTATTAGGTTTCTGCCAATAATCATGAGATAATTGAAAAACTTGACTTTTTCTTCTCGAAGGATATGTCATGAACGAGATATTCATACATTTATATAACTAAAATCTAGATCAGTTCGTAAGTTCTAATCAAATTAGAATTTTAATCATACGAAAGATTAACACACAACAAAAGCTTCTGGATTTTAATTTAATTGAATCAATTAAAACAGAACTCAAACCAGTGATATAGTATTGTCTAAGACATGCATATAACATTATTATATCAAAAGTCAAACAACCATACATCAATTCACTTAGGTATGCATAAAAAAAAACCATGTATCAAATCGCGTGTCTCTAATTATTATAACATTACTTACGTATTCGTTTTCATTTATGCAAACAGATTTAAACATGCATGCGAATTGTCAGTGACCGATTATATTCTTATTATATCATTAAAACTATCAGAATTATCATGCCGATTTTAACAAGGTCCTGGGTAATTAAAATCACAGATCTCATAGTTTCAGTTTACGCAAACATGTTCCATAGAATTTCATAAATTCAAACAGATTAAACTATTCACAAAATTAGCATATATATCACATATATACTTTAAACTAGATCAAAATTAATATTATGCACTTAGTCTCTGATACCACTGTTGGAATTCATAACAATTTATAACTATTTGTCTTTTTCGGGTTTTTAAGTTTGGTGGCCAATGTTAATTAACTCACTTCCTTTCATAATTCACAATATATATATATATATATACCACACATGCACGTTGACCTAATCTAATTATGGTCATATGGGCTTAAGCCCATTACGTAATAATCACTCCAAATCTAATTTTGATTACACATCCGATGTATGTATATCATATATATATGTTTATTATTTCTATTTATCTTATAAATAGAAAAACCATTTAAAACTCAATGTTGATTTAATCCAAATTAAACTCAATTATAACTTGTTCCAATTTGTTTAGGTGTGTGACTCTGTAGGTGATATGCTCAAATTTACCCTGAGCTACTCTCTCAAATTAAGAGATCGATGTAGTACTTAGGGATCGAATCCACAGGGAATCAAATCACACAATCAATTAGTGAATTCAAATTATGCTAAGTGAATATGTATTAGTGCAATAATAAAAAAAAACAGCAAGTAAACAAGTGAATGATTATGGTTCTTAAAATTCAATGAGACAAAAGAGTTAGGCATTGGGTTGTTCACAGGAATGAATCAAAATCGATCGTGTCGATCGACACACAGACCTGTGTCGATCGACACAGAGATAAAAACGGTTAGGATTTTGTTAAGCACGGTTCTAGAACTCAAACACGAATGTAAAACCAATCAACTTTCGTTGCAGAGATTATCTATGACTAAATCCCTAAATTCCAAATTTCTTTGCAAACTTAGTGAATAAAGACAAGCATTAAATTCAGGTTCAATTGTTCACAAAATTCCTAAGCCAAATTTCTTTGCGAATAGATAATTTTGCTCATCTAAAATTATATCAGGTTGTTGATAATACTTTCGCATCTATTAAAGCAACCTAAGATATCCAATTTCAGTTGATCAATCCTAAAATCAGAGTTAAATCAATCTAGATGAAGAACATAAAGATAAATCCTAACAATTTCTCATCAAACCCTAGAATTTCCCAAAACCTAACAAGCAAATTACTCAAACATGGTGATTGAAACAAACATCATTAATGAAATAAATTGCATTAAAAATATAAAGTTAGAGATACAAAAGGGTTTAGAAATCTCTGAAAGTCTGAAGCCTCCCCCAAATCTCTCCTCCTCCAAGTCTCAATATAAAATCCAAGATAAAAACATGAAAACCTAAGGCAAAACTATTTATATTGTCTAAAAATCGGATTGGGTCTTGGTGTAAACTTCTGGGTTTTTTGGGCCTAAAAGGAATTTCTTCAATCTTCTTGTCAGACACGATCATGTCGATCGACACACAGGCCCGTGTCGATCGACACAGCCTCGAAAACTCGACTCCGACTTGATCACTTCGACTCATCTTTTCTCGACACTCCAAAATGCTACAAAAACTTCCATTAAGCTCCAATCGTATTTTAACCTGCAAAGACTCTAAAAGACTCGAAAAATACCAAAATGACTCTATGAAAAGGACTTATATCATGGTTGAAAACGGGTAAAAACCATGATATATCAGTAGGATCATATAATATTAGCAATGGATTCCAAACCCACAGATTATTAGCGGTATCTAGCAAAACATTATAACCACCTAATATTATACGATTGTCAAACCTCGACAATACAACTTTAACTAGAGTAAAGTACAAATGATTTCAGGACATTCCCAACACAAATAACCTACTATGGTGTATTAAAAAGAGAAAGTCCTAACCGCGCGTAAAAACATACCGTATCGAGTCACTCGGATTTAGACTTGGGCTAGAAATTGGGATTGAAATATAGATTTGAATTTGGTATATGGATCATGGATCCAATAAACCTATTTCTTTTGGACTAAATTCTTTTATTTGATTTTGAACCCAATAAATATATATGATTATTTATTATCATCATCCCTAAAGATTCTCGTTTAATTATGATTATTAAGTGGAGCACTTTTTATTTTGGTTTGATCTAAACGGACGAGTAGACAAAATCAACCTTCAATGGGAAAAAGCAAAGAAGAAAGACTCAAAAGCTAAAAACTAAATACAAAGGAGAAAGAATCATCACTAGACAATACCGAAAACATGTTTGATTTCCTGTACAACGCGTGCAGAGACCTCGTCTTCCAAAAGCATTGATCTCCTCTCCAGCTCATTTTTGGCTTCATCTCCCAACTCTTTCTTCTCTTCTTCTTCCTTTGCGCACTGCTCCAACCAAACCCGGAGAACGTGCTTAGCAACAGGACCAATATGGCCGTGACGAGCGAGGATTGAGCAAGCATCCTCTTCTTCCACTTTATTATTATTTTAACAATTACGTCACAGCAATATAAATTATATTAGGATTCTTCTTCTTTTTTGTCTATCATCGATACGGTTTCTTTCTTATTGTTAGGTTGTTTTAGTTTTTTTCCTCGATATAGACCATATTTCTGAATTAATTATTAATCGTTGAAAAAAATTAACAAGCCTTGTGGACTACTTTACCCACCTATTTTCTTATAAGGTTTTTCTATTTAGTAAAGAGTAGACACGATAATCAATTGCAATTAGGTTTTGAATTTAGCTAGAGTAGTAGTTGTTCAAATTTATATTTTAATTAAAGTCCCGAAGTCCGGTTGTAAATTGTTGTTGGACTATAATTAAAAATTGACATCCACATCAAAAAGGTGTATTACAATGAATGTCGACCTAATGTAATGTATAACTCGATTTAAGCCCATTTGTAATTTGCTATATAACGATGAGCCCAAAATGATTCGACCAAAAACTATACGTATCGGTATGATTCTAACAGTATAATGTACATTCATATTAGATCCCTTTTTTTGGCTAACATATTAAGTTAGATCTTATAATCCTTATAAAGTTGACTATTAATTTTATGTTTTAATTGTCTTTGGGTATATGCTTTTTAAATATACATAAGAAAAGCTTCGATTAAACAAAAACTTGGTTTTCGCGGATCAATATTACAAACATAGAACGGACAAAAGTTGCAAACAAAAACGATGGATCATAATACAACAAAAAAAAGACTTAGCGCCTTTTCGTTTGTTTGACGCACATGAACCAAAAATTAGAATTTTGGGAAGGATGTCGATCAACACCAATGTATTGATTTGGGAGAAGTCGCGATTTTGGTTGTATGCGTCGATCGACACTATGGTGTGTGTCAATCGCCACAAACCTTTATTAAACCAACAGGTTCGGTTTTGAATAGTTCTGATGCAGCCTCGTGAACGGAGGATAGGTGGAGGGTGAAGGATTCGAACCGGCCGTACGGCACCTGTCGCGATATCCGATAGCGATGAACGATGGAAGCGAGGCGGAGGGTGGATCCGAGTGTTGGCCGTACGGCACTTGCACTTCGGACAGATGGATGATCGAGCGGATTGCGATGGGGAATCGAAGGTCACCACGAACCGATGGAAAGGACTCGATACTGGCCAAAAACAACAAAGAAATCAGTTCGGATTCCTAAGTTGCGAGAGAGAATTCTTAAGAGAATGCTTTGTTCTTCATTGATTGGTGAAAAAAATACAAGGCTGTTAGGGGACTTATATACTCGTCCGATCAACTATGCCCTTCTAGGGGTCTTGGAATTTATTACAAAGATCGACATCTAATGCATTAAAAATGAAATCGGCGAAACAAATGTCCGACACTACTTAAGGAAAGAAAATATGCGAACATTAAGACAAAGAACCGTTAGTCATTAAACATAATCGAAATAATGAAGAACTTACCGTATAAGGATCGGGTGGAATCCGCAGAGGATCGGGGAAGGATCCCGAGTCTTGATTGCGCATGATCGAGTCTTGAATGCGCGTGATCGGGTCTTGATTCCTAGTCTTGAATGCGCGTGATGGTAAACAAGGAAAATGTCCGTTGGAGTTGTTCCTTGCTACTGGGGGGAAGTTGGGCTTGATCGAAGCGGGCTGGGCCGGGTTCTTCTTGTTCGGGCTGGCTTGGGGCGGACTGATCTTGAGCGGACCGGCTTGGGCCGAGATGATCTGGATCGGGCCGAGCTGCTAAGTCCATGGCGGTTTTGACTAGTAAGGCCTTGACCGCGTCGTTGATGTTTTCTTGTAATGTCCGAGCTCCGGATCGGGTTACGGGTCTGGACCTCATCGAGGGAATGGGCAGGGGTGGTGCGGCCGCGGGGACGTCGGTGTCGGAGGATGCATCATCCTCTCCCCCTTGGAAAGGTTCTGTCCTCAGAACTGTTTCCTTTGCGTCACATGGAACTAAGTCAGCGACATTAAAAGTCGGGGACACGTTAAACTCACCTCAAAGGTCCAGTTCGTAGGCGTTGTCGTTGATCTTTTTGATCACTTGGTAAGGTCCGATTCCCCTTGGTGACAACTTGTTTGTTCGCATCTTCGGGAACCAGTCTTCCCGCATGTGAACCCAAACATAATCTCCGGGTTCGAGATGGATCTCCTTTCTGCTCCGGTCCGAGTGTTTCTTGGTTCGCTCGTTCCGTTTCTCCATATTATCCTTGGCTCGTTGATACAGCTTCTTAACTAACTCGGCCTTGGCCACTCCGTTCTGATGGATTTGATCCTTATGCTGTAGTGGTATGGGTGCTAAGTTGAGAGGAGTCTGCGGCTTAAAACCATATACAATCTCAAAAGGAGACAAGTTAGTAGCAGAGTGTTTCACACGATTATAGGCAAACTCGACCAAAGGGAGACAATCGAGCCAATTTCGTAAATTGTTACCGACAGTTGCTCGTAAGAGTGTGCCCAAAGTGCGGTTGGTGACTTAGGTCTGGCCGTCGGTTTGTGGGTGGGCCGTGGTGGAGAAGAGGAGCTTTGTTCTGAGTTTCCTCCATAGGGTCCTCCAGAACTGTCCGAGGAACTTCGAATCACGATCGGAGATGATGGTCCGGGGCAGACCATGTAGTCGGACTACTTCCTTGAAAAATAGGTCGGCGGTCTAAGTGGCATCGTTGGTTTTGTTGCAAGGAATGAAATGGGCCATCTTGCTAAACCGATCCACAACCACAAAAATTGAATCCTTGTGGTTGACCTTGGGTAGTCCTACAACAAAATCCATAGACAAGTCGACCCACGGCATATCATGGATAGGTAAAGGAGTATAAAGACCGTGAGGATGTGACCTGGATTTTGCGCTGAGGCAAGTGGTGCACTTGGAACAAAACCGTTCCACGTCTCGGCGTTGGTGGGGCCAGAAGAAGTGTTCTTCGAGCATGCTTCGGGTTTTCTCCATACCGAAGTGTCCCATTAGGCCGCCTCCATGTGCCTCGCTCATGATGAGTTCTCGCATTGAACTCCGGGGAATACATAGTCTCTTGTCTCGAAAAAGAAAGCCTCCGTGCTTGTAGTAGGGACCAAAAGCGCCTTTGGTGCATTGGGTGTAGATCTCGCCGAAGTCCGGATTGTCCGTATAGAGCTCCTTGAGGTGCTCGGGACAACGCATCGGCCACGACGTTTTCTTTGCCCTTCTTGTACTTGATTACGTAAGGGAAAGTCTCCACGAATTCGAGCCAACGGGCGTGTCACCGCTTAAGGTTGGTTTGGCCTCGCAAGTACTTGAGAGTCTCATGGTGCGTGTGGATCACAAATTCTTTGCTGAGAAGATAGTGCTGCCACGTCTCCAACGACCTTACCAAGGCATACAGCTCTTTGTCGTAGGTAGGGTAATTGATCGAGGTGCCGTGTAGCTTCTCGCTGAAGAAGGCAACCGGTCTGCCTCCTTGGGTCAGGATTGCTTCGATGCCAGTACCTGAGGCATCACACTCAACTTCAAACGTTAGATCAAAGTTGGGTAAGGCTAATACCGGTGCGTGTGTAAGGCTGTCCTTGAGCCTCTGGAACGCCGCGTCCTGGTTTGGTCCCCATGAGAAGGCAACGTCCTTCTTGATCACCGAGGTGATTGGGGGAGCAATGGTGCTGAAGTCCTTGACGAACCGCCGGTAGAAACTGGCCAGTCCGTGAAAGCTCCGTACTTGACCGATGGTGGAGGGTGTCAGCCATTCCTGGATGGCTTTGATCTTCTCGTCATCCACCTTTAGACCCTGCGAACTAACAACAAAGCCTAGGAATACTACTTGGTCAGTACAGAAGACGCACTTCTTGAGATTGGCATATAAGTGCTCGGACCGTAAGGTCTCTAACACTTTCTCAAGGTGCATGAAGTGGTCTTCCAAACATGAACTATAAACAAGAATGTCATCAAAATATACAACAACAAACTTACAAATGTATGCCCTTAGCACGTGGTTCATGAGTCGCATGAATGTACTCGGAGCATTGGTGAGGCCGAAGGGCATGACGAGCCATTCGTAGAGACCTCGCTTGGTCTTGAAGGCGGTCTTCCATTCGTCGCCTCCTTCATGCGGACTTGGTGGTAACCACTCTTCAGATCGATCTTGGAAAAGACCGTGGCACCACTGAGTTCGTCCAGCATGTCATCGAGTCGCGGTATCGGGTGCCGATACTTAACCGTGATGTTGTTGATGGCGCGACAGTCGATGCACATCCGCCAGGACCCATCCTTCTTAGGCACCAGAATGACTGGAACCACACAGGGGCTGAGGCTCTCTCGGATGTAGCCTTGCTGCATCAGTTCTTGGACTTGTCTTTCTAGTTCCTTAGCTTCTTCCGGGTTGACGCGGTAAGCCGGTCGGTTTGGTAGGGGAGCTCCGGGGACTAGATCGATTTGATGTTCAATACCGTGGATCGGGGGTAGACCGGCGGGTATCTCATCGGGAAAATGGTCTCGGAAACGGTCCGGCAACCGTTGAATACCTTTGGGATAGTCGGAGTCGTCCGTTTCTGCAAGACAACTCTCCTTAAAGATCATTAGTAGCACCTGTGTTTGGGCATATAATGATTTAAGGACTTGACCGGAGGAAATAAAAAGGCTAGTTTTACTTAGCTTTTCGGCTTTGGCCCCTTTGTCCATGGCCAATTGTAGGTCTTGGACTTCGGTCGGGGTGAGTGGGGCAAGGTTGTGTTTCTTGCCGTTGTGCACAAAATTGTAGAAGTTGGTGCGTCCATGGTGTAGCGTCTCTTTATCGAACTGCCATGGTCGGCCTAGGAGGATGTGGCCGACTTGCATCGGGACCACGTCGCAAAGTACCTCGTCCGCGTACTTGCCGATACTGAATGGTACGAGGACTTGCTCTCCGATCTTTAGCTCCACTTTGTCATCGAGCCATCTAAGTCGGTACGGTCAAGGGTGCTTGGTCGTCTTAAGGGCTAACCTGTCAACCAGGTACTTGCTAGCCACGTTAGTACATGAGCCGCCAACGATGATTAAACTACATACCTTGGATGGGACGGTGCAACGCGTGTGGAAGATGTTCTCCCGTTGGATGGTTTTGCGTTCGAACATGGCACTAAGGGTTCTCCGGGTTACTAGAATCTCTCCCACGTCCGGATAGTCCGTAACTTCCTCCTCGGACTCATCTGCCTCTTGTTCGTCCTGGGACTCGTATTCTCCGTCTTCTCGGAGGATCATGGCTCGGTTGTTCGGGCACTCTCGGGAGTAGTGACCTTTGCTGCGGCATTTGAAGCACGAACATCTCGGGCTCGCTGGGTTGGAGCCGCGCTGGGACCGGTACTGGTCGCCTTACCAGACTTGGGCTTCTTGAACTTTTGTGTCGGGTCGATTGTTTTCCATTTGTCCGAGTTGCGATTGGCCGGTGGGTTCCAATTGGGTTTGGAACGGCTAAGGGAGGCATTCTTCCTTCGGATGTGTTGCTCGGCTTGGATGGCCGAGTGTAGGAGGTCGTTAAGAGTCCCGTATGGTTGCCTCTCAACCTTCCGAACGATGCGGTCTTGAAGGCCGTCCAGAAACTGGGCCATCAAGGTGTCGGGGGAATCTTCAACTCCCAAGCGATTCTTCAAGGTCTCGAATTCCTCGAAGTATTCCTCCACGGTCTTGGTTCCTTGGGATAATTTACGGAACCGCTTCTGGAGGTCTCGTTGGAAATACGCCGGAACGTACCTCTTCCGTAGCTGGTAGCTCATCTCTTCCCACGTAGCGATCAGGGGAAGTCTCTGTCATCGCCGGTCGGACACTTCTCGGTCCCACCATGCTAGCGCGTTGTCCGTGAGCTGGGTAGATGCTAGGGACACTTTTCGTGTATCCGAGTAATCGTAGTATTCGAATATATACTCCATCCGCCGTTCCCAGTCTAGGTAGGCTTCCGGGTTGATCTTTCCAGCAAAGGTTGGCGGAACCAACTTTAAGTCCCTCCGACCGTGCCAAGGCTCATTGTCGTCTCGGTTCGGACCTTGTCTCGGGCCGTTGTGTGGGCCGTTGCGATTTTGTCTGTTGCCGTTGATATGGGCATTCTGATTCGGGCCAGGGTCTTGATCTGGCGCTGGGTTGCGACCATTCGGGTTAGGATTGGCGCGGCCTGGACCAGTGCTACTGTCCGAAGTACTCTCGGTCTCTTCGTTTCGCTGGTTTTCGAGTTGGGTCAGACGGTTAGTGAGACCCTGGATCGCGGCCATGACTTCGGCCAAGGTAGGCTCTACTTGGTCTCCCATGATCTGAATAGGTACCTGCAAAAATAGACTAAGTGTTTGAATGTGTTCGAAGATTGCCAAGAAAGGAAAGAAAGAATCACGAGTAATGGATAGATTTATGCGAATAAGTGTAATTCCGTTTAAGGAAGTTAACGTTGGGTGATTAGATCAAAACGAAATAAGAGTAAATGCTGATGAAATATGATCAAATATGGGATGATGATCCGAAATTAAATGACAAGATATAATTTTTTTTTTTTTGAATTAAATGATGAACACAAGTGATGAACAGGTGATGAACACGATGAATATGCGATGAACACAAGTGATGAACACGAGATGAACAGGTGAGGAACACGAATAAACTATGTGATTAAAGATTTTAAACGAGAATTAAAGAGGACACGAGGTAACCGAAGGTTGGGGATTGATGATGTTGAACAAAATCGATCCTTGAGTTTCCGATTATACGTGGTTCTTGAAACAAAAATTCCAACAAGTGAATGCCCGATGTATATGCTCTTTTTTTGTTTTTTTTTTGATTTTTTTTTTGATTTTGAATAAGTTGCGAATCAAAAACAGAAATAATGCGAGTCAAGGTAGAATTGAAACGATAACAAATAACATTTTATGAGATTTTTTTTAAAGGAATGAATCAAGCAAATGCAAGTAAATGGTTTTTTTTTTGAATATGTTGAATCGAAATAAAAACTAAGGGATGGATAGATAAAACCTGATGGTCAGGAGCTTTGAAGCTCTGATACCAGATGATGCAGCCTCGTGAACGGAGGATAGGTGGAGGGTGAAGGATTCGAACCGGCCGTACGGCACCTGTCGCGATGAACGATGGAAGCGAGGCGGAGGGTGGATCCGAGTGTTGGCCGTACGACACTTCCACTTCGGACAGATGGATGATCAAGCGGATTGCGATGGGGAATCGAAGGTCACCATGAGCCGATGGAAAGGACTCGATACTGGCCAAAAACAACAAAGAAATCAGTTCGGATTCCTAAGTTGCGAGAGAGAATTCTTAAGAGAATGTTTTGTTCTTTATTGATTGGTGAGAAAAATACAAGGCTGTTAGGGGACTTATATACTCGTCCGATCAGCTATGCCCTTCTAGGGGTCTTGGAATTTATTACAAAGATCGATATCTAATGCATTAAAAATGAAATCGGCGAAACAAATGCCCGACACTACTTAAGGAAAGAAAATATGCGAACATTAAGACAAAGAACCGTTAGTCATTAAACATAATCGAAATAATGAAGAACTTACCGTATAAGGATCGGGTGGAATCCGCGGAGGATCGGGGAAGAATCCCGAGTCTTGATTGCGCATGATCGAGTCTTGAATGCGCGTGATCGGGTCTTGATTCCTAGTCTTGAATGCGCGTGATGGTAAACAAGGAAAGTGTCCGTTGGAGTTGTTCCTTGCTACTGGGGGGAAGTTGGGCTTGATCGAAGCGGGCTGGGCCGTGTTCTTCTTGTTCGGGCCGGCTTGGGGCGGACTAATCTTAAGCGGACCGGCTTGGGCCAAGATGATCTGGATCGGGCCGAGCTGCTAAGTCCATGGCGGTTTTGACTAGTAAGGCCTTGACCGCGTCGTTGATGTTTTCTTGTAATGTCCGAGCTCCGGATCGGGTTACGGGTCTGGACCTCATCGAGGGAATGGGCAGGGGTGGTGCGGCCGCGGGGACATCGGTGTCGGAGGATATCGATCGCGGGATCTGATTTTTCGTGTTCTTCGTCGATTCTTAACTTTTTTATTCCGAAATCAAGGTGAGTGTGTGACCATGGCTTATCTGGGTAATTGGAATATCATGATGCGTTTGATTGAGGTTTGGATTGATTTGATGATGATTGATTGTGTGTTTCGGATGATTTTCGTGTATGCGTTGATGTTTTTGGTGGAGGAAATTGATACGTCGCGTCCTAGAACGAGCCATGAGAGGATAGGCTCGTGTTCCTCGACACTGCGACGAGTGTCGATCGACACCATAGCTTGGTGTCGATCGAAACAGTGTTGTTGTGTCGATCGACACCAGGAGGTGTGTCGATCGGCACAAGTGTTGTGGTAGCGATCGACACTAGAGTCTGAAACGTGAATGTTTGTGTTGATTCATTGTTGATTAGAATTGTGTGGTATTATGGTTTCCTTTATGCATGTGTATATAGGTGACAGATGGAATGATCGTCTCACTGAGTATTTGTGATAATACTCACACGTCTCTTATAACCATGTGATGTAGGTAAAAAAAAGGTGTGATCGTGGAATCGTGGCAGTGAAGATGAGATGATCTAGAGTCCCGTATTTGTTGTTTTATGCATTATTAGAATAGCTAAGTTGTTGGTTATTCTGGATTGTTCAGTTAGAATTGTTGAACTAGAATTATTGTTGGTTATTGAATTGGTTATGATGGATTGAGTTAAACGTTGGTTTAGTTCGTTGGTTGAATTGAGTTGTTTTCCGCTGGTTATGGTTAGTTTTGCTTGTTGAATTGATGTTGCGGAGAATTGATATTAAAAGTTAGTATTTATGAGAATACTAATTCGATTGTGTTAAAATAAAAAAACGGATTGAGTTATTTCTGTTTGTCCATTCAAATGAACCATTTGGATAAAAATGAGAATTAATGTTCGTTTAGTGTTAAATTTGGATCATTTGAATGAACCATTTAAATTATTTAAATAGAAATAGTTCATTACAAATAACGAATATATCTCTAGCTAAACCAAAAAATTATTGTTTACACATTATCGAAACAAATTTTTTTTGCTAAATTGTATTTTGGGCCAAACCATTTTGCTAAATGGTATTTTTCGAAACAAATGAGACCATTTTTGAAAATCCAAACTTCATGAGGCCCAGCATTTAGGGCCTATGATTAAACGATAGGTTAGATTTCACGTGCCATTAGCAAACAAAACTCCTATACAAGTGAGAATTCTATATATAATAGTCACAAATGATTGACACCTAAACACCTCATAATTTGACACATCATCATTTTTAATAAATAAATTCAAATATAAATTTTAAAATATTGAAAATGGCACATACGAATATTAATTGAAACAATAATTATATGGAATGTCTATGACTCTTCGTAAACAAGCAAATGATTTATACACTACCCAAAATAATTAAAAATAATTTTGATGGTTTTCAACATTTGTGTTTATTGATTCTATTCAACCGATAAATTAGTATCGAGACAAAGGATAACTTCAAGACAAATTTGATGTCTGAGGGTACAAAGATCACACAACCAGATCATTAAGTTATTGTTTTTTTTGGTATGAAGTTATTTTCTTTTGTAGTTATAATATAAACTCCAATTAGAAGACTTTTAAAAAGAAATTAGGATGATGGTAATCGGTTGAAGCAAAAAAACAATATTAAGGATAAAGTATGCAATGTTATTACTATAGTGCACAATTTGGATGAATATTGTGTGAATTCAAATAATTTAGTTGCTTTGGCATGTTGATATAAGTGAAAAAATTTTAAAGAAAAGATGTGGAATATTAACGAATTTTTTTGCGGTCAAAAGATAATGAGAAAAACTTTTAACATATATGTCTAACTATCATGTAGTCTTAATTCGAAAGTTGATAAGCTTGCGAGTGGTGCACGTTTAGCGATTTATGATATTTTTATGTAAATCCATCACCACCGCTTTGCATAGCCGAACCGTTTATTATCCTGCTGATAAAAAAAAATATCATGTAGTCTTATTTGTAAAGATATACTCTCTCCGTTTTTAAATAATTGATATTCTGGAAAAATAATTTTTTATAAAATATTGATTTTTTAACATTTTTAAATAATTTTTAAGAAGTAATAACGGTAAATTATGAATTTTAAAGCATATTAATCAATTTTAGCACACAAAAAAATGCATTTAAGTTTAGAATTAATATATTTTTTTAATATGTGTGAAAACTTTAAAAATCAAGCATATAGAAATAGAGGGAGTATTTAAACTTCTGATATAGATATGTTTTATGTAATAGATGCTCTTAATTTTTTTTTTTTCAATAGTCTCATACTCTTTTTTTGTTCAACAATCAAGATTTTTAGTTATAACTTCATAATAATGAACTCTTATAATCTTAAATTGATCATAAATCTATAAATTTATATAAAAAATTAAAAAGTCACCCGCGCGTAGAGTGGATGATCATCTAGTATTGTAAAGATCAGAGATGTTTGCTGAGATTTTGTTTTTACAAGACTGTCCATTTCGAGTCGAGTCACTCACCGGACGATATATCTATTACGAATTATATTTTCTTTTTATGGATAAGATATTTAAGTTTGGATAAAACTATTCCAACAACTAAGAGAATGGTTTGGCTAATTACTCAAAGTACTTGGACTACGACTACCGTTGAATGACGAAAAAATTATAATTTCTTAATTATTCAAATTATACGTAATGATCCTTACATTATTTAGTGAGATATAGAAGTCTGATAATGATTTTAAATATATGATTTAAAATTTTAGAAAATGCGACATATTATTATTGATGCAGATTAATGGAGAGAAGTTTATAAAAGATCTCCAGCGTGGGACAAGATAAAATTATTTGACGTGGATCAAGGCAGAAGATTTGTCCGTTGTAGAATCGTCGATGCTATAGTTTTTATAATTTATAATAAAATAATAATAAAAATCTAGTAAAAAATATCTGATAACTTCATTTGATTTTTTTTTTTTGTCTAAACTTTTACCTGGTCTAATATCAAATTTCAGATATTTTTTCTTAAGGTCACACTTTTTAAATTTCAATTATATTAAAAACTGAAGAGTCAACTAATTGAATGACAAAGATAGAAAGGATTCTTTATAAAAATAAAAATAAAGAAATTTTTAAAAATGTCATTTTTCAAGTGCTATTTTCCAAATGTTATATTTTCAAAAAATTTGTAAAAATGCCACTTTTAAAAAAAAATTATTATATCATTTATGTTTGGGTTAACTATGTTGTATTATGATTTAGTTTTAAGGGTTCTCGGGGTCAAAACATTTTTTAGGGTTTATAATTTTAAGATTTAGGTTTTAAAAATTCATAACTAATGGTATTTTTGTAAATAGACACTCTTAAGTGATATTCTTGTAAATGTACATACTAAAAATAGAATTTTTGCAATTGTCCAGAAAAAAAAATTAGGATAATTAGGAGAAAGACAAAAAAAAAAAATTTGCTCCTCCCACTTGTGTAATGTCATTTGGATTTTAAAGTTTCATTCATATATCATATATCATGTTAACGAACTAAATAAAAAAAAAATATATATATATATATATATATAAATTATATGTTCTAATATTACGTTAAACTGATTATTAACACGTTAACAATTTCCTATACCATATAATGATATAAACATGTAAAATTCGGCTAACATTTGACATTAGATAAACGAGAGTGTTCGGCGACGACACTTAAAACCATAAACTGCAACATCTCTCTTCTTCCTCTTCTCCTCCCTCCAACAAAAATCACCGTTGTTTCGAATCTTTTAAATCTCTCTAAAATTCCGCAGGTAATCAAATGTCTTTAATTATCCAACAACAATTAATGGTTGATGGAATCATTGCTAGAAAAAACAGAAAGAGAGAGAGAAAGTGTTCACCTCGAAGAAGATAGACGAACAAATCATGGGTGAGATCTTTACTATGGAATGCAAATTCTTAAAACTTATTTTTTTGTGTATTTTTAAGTTTTAATTATAGTGAAAACCCCCTTTGGCTTAATGATTGACTAAGGATTAATTAGTGTTTCTACATCCAGAGGTATGGGATTGTCCATCATGAGTATAGAGCAGAAAGTGTCGTTTATCGCGGATCTAATAGGGTCGGAGTGAATTGTCCGTTGTTGTATCGTATTTGTAACATTCTCATAATTTGCAATAAAAATAATAAATCCAGACGTTTTAAAAAAAAAGTTTATATAAATCATTTTGTGTATTATATCTCTATCAACTTAAATTGTATGTATTAAGTTACACTTCATATATAGTAATTTTAGCTATATAAATTATTATGTGTATTCTATCCCTATCAACATATGGATACAAATAGTTTCAGACGACATTCTATTATAATTGTTAGGTGAACGCAAGATACGTAAGAAACATATGAAAATTAATTAATTAAACAGATTCAACCAAATGAAAAAATAAAGTGTATCACAAATTCCATAGATACCATAAGATCGATCTTGACAACTAGCAAATGGGACGGTACCAAAAAATTGAAAGACTAGTAAGTGCTAAGAAGGCCAAACGAACCTCATACAATTTTCATTTTTAGCAAATGTCACACACTTTCGACCCAAAAAAAAGAAGAAGAAGCAAATGTCACACACTAAAGTCGAACCATGAGACCCTTCTAAATATATATCAGCGAAATTCATTTAACTTACTTATGATATTTATGGAATTTATCCAAAAGTAAAATAAAATAAAAATGACATACGTGAACTAATAATAATCACAATCCGTCTTCAAATTAATTAGCTCAAACCATCCTGAACAAACTAACCGTATTTGTTATGTTTGTTTTCCACTAATTGTTCTCCGTAGTGATTTTACTAGCATGTACTAGTTATAATTCAATTATTTGGACAATCTATAGTCAAATCAATTTAACAAAATAACTTTTCTTTTGTATCACAGAAAAAAAAAATTGTTTTCTATTTATGAAACTTAAAAGTTCATGTCACTATTGTCCAATGTCGTTTTCGTCTCTTACGTCTAAGCCCATCAATCCAATGGGGTCACCACTCGCCGTTCTCTCAAATCTTATTTCATCTCTACTTGCAATTTCACAAAACAAAAATAAAACGAGACGTTTCTCCATATCCACTATTATAATCATACCAAAATCTTAATCATATTATTTTTTATCGACCAACTTCTATATTATTAGAGAAAATATCCACAAAATGATACAACAACCCCACGTAAGAGAAATACAAACCTATTAAATGGTACACAATAGTTCCTAAAGGAGAAAACTAAAACTCTTAGAAAATAATAGAAAGGTAAAACTCCTATAAAAGAGTGAGACTGCTCTCGTATAACTGGATTACATATTCTGGAGTCGTCTCTACATTCAGACTCGGAAAAATCCTCTATATCCCATTTTGCCGGCAAACACCGTTTGAGGACATTACTTCCATGGGAAGTGTAGCCTAGTGGGATATCTCCATTTAATATAACAAAGAAGACTGACATCATAATACACACCAAAAACTTTAATATACACATAATATAATAATAACTTAAAGGGTTTATGTGGTTAGGATTTGTGATTTTACCCTACAAATCAATTAAATGCAGATCAACCTTCAAGTAAGAGTCAACCCGCAAGATAACCCTTCTAAATTTGTCAAACCACAAAATTTAGATATCAAATCGAAGTATTTGAAATGATAAATCCAAATGGCCAAATCTATTCTTAAAATTTATGAATTCTAATGCTTGTAGGCGTAAAGATTCTTCCATTTTTCAGATTCGAATGGTTATATTGCGGGTTGATTATTAATTCAAAAGTTGACCTGCATTTAATTGATATGGAGGATAAAATCGCAAATCCTAACCACTTGGAGGGTTTATTTGCAAAAACCACTAATATAAAAGGGAAAGCTTCGTGAATACTCTTATTGAAACGTGTGATAGATAGGGGCCACGTGGCGCTGCCCTATTTGCCAACCAGTCACCAAGCTTTAACAGATTCACGAAGCATCTCCACCGCCTACGATACTGTTTCCGTCTCCGCTGGCTATGAACAACGCCAACCCGATCTTCACAGCCACCAGATTCGCTGGGAACAGTTTCCATGGAGGTGTTACTTATCATCTTAATTTTCCTAACTGGAGCTCGATCTGCCATAGCTAAGAACTTTTCTCCTTTGAAAGTGTTCTTCCTGCGAAAATAGAAAGAAAACTTGCACAATCAGACCAAACAGCTTCTCCATATGTACCAAACAGTTTCTCCATATGTACGAAGAAGCCATATCTAATTATGGATCATCTTCTTTTCTTTTATAAAATCGCCAGTAAAGACATAGACTTTATTTAGGAGAAACCTAAGGAAACGCATAGATCTAATACTATATATACATAACTCACGATGCCGACAAAATGCCGGACATCGGAGACAAAAAATGATGGCTTTGTTAGTAGATGAGAGAGTTTGGACAATTTTTAGAGAGGAGGAGAAAGAGAGGTTAACTGCCTAATCTTAATCATATATTTAAGAATTTCCCTTGCGTATTAATTCTCTTTACCTAAAATTTTTTCTTAAGTTTAAATTCAAATAAAAAAAAAAGTTTCACAAAATGCAAAGCATATAAATAAATGGGTAAGGCTAATAGCATAAATTTCAAATATAATTAGTATACTAACTATGTAATAAATTTATTTGGAAGACTAACCTATGACTCATATGATATGACTATTTTCTTCTCTGCACGTGCATATAAACAAAGCATGTGCCAACCTGTTTAACAAGCCACTAGAAATGTTCGTGTGGTCTAGGGAAGAGACAAGTTATCATGTAGAGTATCACGTTGAGTAACCACATACTTTTTCAATTTTGAGCTAAAGTCTTTTCCCTCCAATTATGTGGTTGAAACTAATTGGAGTTGGTAGAATATCATATGTACACCACTTATTACCCACGGTTTACTATATATGTGAAAACAGAAGAATGAGTGAAAGTAGAAACAAAGGGTCAGTTAATGCAAACACCAAACTGCAGCAGGTTTGTTTGTCTCCTAGTGTAGATCTGAGTATTATAGTGCTGTAATATGTTTGAAACTTAAAGTCTGTCTCTTTTTTAGCTATTAAATTGATAGTTATACTATGTATTATAGTGATCTGTTTCGTCCTTGTGAACTATGTTAAACTTAAAAATTAAGATATGTTTCACATTGATGTAGTTGATAAAATTTCTGAGTAGATCAATTTAACATATATTAAGTTATTAACTTCGCTTCTTTTAGATATCAACTTCTTCTTGCATGTCCTTCTCTGATCTACGTGCAACTGTCAAAGAGAAGCTAAACCTTCGTGCCCATAACATAAGTATAGAGCTTGGTTATCAATATCCATATTGGATGGATATTGATGATGGCGACGGATCATCGAGGCAGCTCATAACAGACAACCACGAGGCTAAGGTGTTTGTTCAGATGAGGAGGAAAATAGAAGAGGTCAACCTCTGTGTAACTGTATCTCTAAAATGTAATGGGATGTCTGCACAGTTGCCGATCGCGGAGAAAATGCATTATGAACCTATAGAAACAGAGTGTGATGAGGACGACACATCTGAAGATGAAGGCTCTGAGAGTGATGAGGCGTGGCATGAGTTTGCTATGTCGGAAACGCCACTTACATTACCTCTGTCCCTAACCCAGGACAATGTAGCTGATGTAGGAGAGTGGGTTACACCACAATACACATTCCCTCCTCCCACCTCATTTGTTGGTATTACACTGAAGGAAACCGACGGAGTGATACGGCTCCGCAGCCCCATGTGTCCCCCAATGGACAAGGGGAATCGTCCACTCCATCCGCCTAACCCTGAAAATGGTACTAACTCATACGGCTCCGCAGCCCCATGTGTCCCCCATCGCCTGTTCCAAATGTTGAATGACCAGTACAACTTATGGCTCCTAAAAAGTTGTACTGGTCATTCAACATTTGGAACAGGCGATGGGGGAGACAAGTAGGAGTGTGCAGAGGTAATTGTTTCCGGAATTAAAAACGGCAGGAGATTCATCTAATGTATTTCCATCAGGTGGACCATTGCAACCACATGATTCAGAAGAAGATGAGGATATCGGGTCACTTATTAAATGGGATCGCTTCCAACAGTCCCTACATGCTCTCCTATCAACTAATCCTTCAAATCCAACTATGTTTGGGAGGGATGCACCACCAGTATTCAACAATAGAGGCCTCGATGGTATGTGTAAAGCTTCACTGCGAATTTATTATTTACACACATATAAGAGAGTTGAAGTAGGCATACTATATTGTATAACATACAAATATGGTGGACAAGTATTTGATTTTTATGTTTATCCTTTATTTCAATTGCTGCATGTGTAGATTCAGCCCTAACGGATGTCACTTATGAAGGTGATGGTTTGTTTGTTGGTAGAGTCTTCAAATCAAAGGTTGACTGCAAAATAAAAATAGTTATTTATGCAATCAGACGTAAGTTCCACTTTAGGATAACAAGGTCAACAACAAAATTCTTGCTCTTAAACTGTGTTGCTCCTACTTGCAAGTGGAGGCTTTATGCGGTTCTCCTTGATGCATCTGGTAACTTTCAATAAGGCAGGCGACATTGCAACCTTACTTGCACAGTTGATGAGAGGCATACTTACCACCAATTAGCAACCTCGCAAGTCATTGGCGAAATAATGCTATCTCGGTTTGTTGGCATCAAGCGTGGACCCAATCCAGCTTCCATAAGAAAAAATGCTGCTTCATGACTACCACATTAACGTCTCTTATTGGAAAGCATGGAGAGCAAGGGAGATTTCAATGGAAAGAGCACTGGTATCTATGGCTGGAAGTTACGCATTGTTACCGTCTTACCTTGCTCAGGTGAAAAACTAAAATCCAGAGAGTATTTGTGCAATTGAACACATCAATGATCCTGATGGCAGGACAAGGTTTAAATATTGTTTCCTTGCATATAGAGCTTCGGTACATGGCTATCAATTTATGTGGAACGTCATTGTTATTGATGGGATGAGTTTGAAAGGGAAATATGGAGGTTGTTTACTCTTAGCATCTGCGCAAGATGGAAATTTCCAGATCTTTCCACTTGCAATTGGAATTGTCGATAATGAAAATGATGATGCTTGGGCTTGGCTTTTTGAGAAACTGAGCTTATTTGTTCACGACTCTCCTTATTTGGTGTTTATTTCTGATAGACATGCTAGTAATACATTGGCCTGAGGAGGGTATAAATGCCATAGTCATTAAATATACTCATATTTAGTAGTTAAATAGGTTCTGCATTTTCATCTGCAAGTGCTAATCCCATCTTACTTTTTTGAGTGTAGGTCTATCTAGTAGCACATCATGTAGCTTGTACTGTGCATTTGTGGCAGAATGTGAAGGCGATATACAAAAAAAGAGCATTGCTTCTTTAATGTCTGCAGCAACTCGTGCTTTTATTTTGACAGAGTTTAACAAGAAGCTTCTGCTTCAGCAAGTCTCACCGGGTTGTGCTGCATACTTAGTCAATATTGGTTAGTGAATTGTTGAATTAAATCTTTTAACAACTTACGAGCTAAGTTATCAGATTCGTTATGTATTCATACCTAATATCTATTATATCTGATCATGATTTAAACATTGGAGAGAACTCATTTCAAAGGTCAACGATACAACATCATTGACACCAACATAGCGGAATCTTGGAACGATGTCCTAAAGGAAGCTAGGGAATTCCCTCTAATCTATATGCTGAGTATATTAGGACAACACTTATAGGGTGGTTTGCAATTCGAAGAGACAAGGCTAGCCAGTACAGAGGAACATTGACCCTAAATGTTCACAAGATGGTGGAGGAGAACTATGATCTTTCAACTGCAATGGTAGTGAGGAAAATAGCTGAGCTCGAGTTCGAGGTGCAAGAGAGAGATGGTGACTGTTACACTGTCAACTTAGTCTAATTTACCTTCACATGTTTACAGTTTCAAGAATTGGAAATACCGTGTCCCCATGCTACAGCAGCCGTTGCGCATTTTGGACTCCCAACCTATATACTAGTTAACATTGGCTACTATCTAACCACATTGAACAGAGGGTTCGAGTATCAAATATATCTTGTTCCATATGTTGGAACTGTTATTTGGAGTTCGAGTATAAAATATATCTTGTTTCAACTGACCTTCTACCACCAAAAGCTATACGTCAACCCGGAAGGCCAAAAAGCCTCCGGATTCTATCCCGTGGGGAATTCAAGGTAAACTGAAATTACTCTATCCCATTCACTGTACTCTCTTTCCCATTTAAAAGCATGTTGATAATGTGCTTACAAACCAATATATCTTTTTGTAGGTGAGGAAGTTAACAATTTACTCGGCGCTATAGTAGGTGCAGGCACAAGGGCCACAACAGGGCCTCTTGTCGGTACGGTATGTAAGCAAAAAAGGATAAAAAGATGCATTGCAGGTGATAAGAAGTAAGCGTGTCAATGGGGCTAAATAATGATTTCCGCATCCTCCGTGTATGCGATGCTCTGAAACAGTCGCATATGTCTACCATTTTCCGAAATAAATACATGCTTATATTCAGCTTATGAAATATATGCTTGTATTTTCTCTTGCTTGGATGGTAAAGTGCGGCTATGTTCATAGTAAGGTATCGTTTCAGAATGGTAGTACGTAAAGCCCTTCAACTCTTTTGTTTTGTTGTAATATAGTTTATGCAACTTTTTTGCTAATAACTTATTTTTTGTTGTAAAAAAGGCGATGCACCTTCGCTCTGAAACCCTGTATATGTTTGTGGTTGTAATATATAAGCTGGAACACTAGTTTTATGTGAATTTATGTTAGTCATCATTATCTTCTTGTCTAACTACTAACCTAACTTAACTGATCGGAGTTTCAAAGTTTCCAATAAGACTTAGTGACCATTCTCTTTATAACGTTGAGAAAACAATGAATTAGGAAATGTTGTAGATAAATCCTTAACATAGTCTAGACTCCAAATAAATAAGTACGACCTCACATAGAGTAGCCACACATTACTCACATAATTTCATATCCTACATATTATATAGTACACACCCTCTATTACAATATCTTGCATCTTACAGTACACAAGGTAAACCGAAAGGCATTTTCATCTTCAATGTCCACAACTACTTGAGGAGGATGTTAGGGTTGAAGGTTTGAAATGCTACTATCGCATAGTTTACGGCAGCAACTTAGAGTTTTATATCATTTAAGTGGACACACCTTGGCAGCACTCCAACTGCATGGAGTTCAAGAAGTATTAGCGTTGCAACACCTGATAGCCCTGTAAAATTTATGGGGATCAATTAGACTTAACATGGCAGAAGTACATTTAGTTGATTACGTAGGAATAAAGTTGGTCCAATCTTTATGTTAAAGTTGTTTAATAACCTGGAATTTCGCAACAGAATCCAAGATCCATTCTCGATATAGGGAAAGGAGCTTCATTCAGGTCATTTACATCTGCTCTAAGACAATGTTTGCAGATTAAAAATGGGAGAATGACGGATAAATACTCCACTTCTTTCTCGACCTCCTCTTCCGTTAGGCGCGCTGTGTTACAATCAACAACATAGATAGCCCACTCTTTCAAGTCCACAATTGCTCCAATCCAATGGTTCATCTCTATATGGATTGGATAGTAGATGAAATATGCTTCCATGCTGGTCTAATTGTTAAGGGAAGACTCGAACTGGTTAAGAAGTCATACGTCTCTTTTCCCTTTGAAACAGAAAACTGATTGTAATGTCGCTTCAATTCATCTTAATATGCAATAGGAAGGAAATCAAAGCGATTATTTGCTTCTTGATCCCGTCTCCTCTGAATGAACTTCAGAAGCATGTCGACATCCTGTAGAAGGTATTGCAATACGTTAAAACACGCTCCACTAAAATTCTCCCAACCCATTTTCAATAAGTCAATTGTTACCTATTAATTTTATATTGAAGAAAATAAGCAACTACGCCTAAGTTACCTCCTCTCAAAATAAAGACTTTCCATACAATATATCAAGAAATGATTTGTTCTCGATTTCCAACCCAGGTCCTAGCTTGTAGGTCCTGACAATAAAATAGAGTTTTCAATGAATAGACTTGTAAAATAGCCGAAAAAATGCAAAATATACGCTTACTTATTTATCCTGCTCCAGTAACTTAATGAAAGCACAACGGCGATTTGGTGGCTGCCGTTCCGTCAGGTCAAACTCACCTATTAAAGAGCCAATACATTCTTTGGGTGAGATTTCATCGACATTAGTATTCGCTGGTTCTGTATTCCGCACATGCTCTTCTTTATGAACATTACCGACTTTGCTCCCTCGGCCTTGTCTCTTATATGTCTCTTTCGGGTTGTCCTTCTTTGACATTGTCCTTTGGCATTTTTGGTTTCAGAAGGCAATTGGAATGTTATCAGGATCACTATCTTCCACATCAACATCATTCCCATATTCTTTAGTCATTGTTTACAACATCGCAATAGCACTGCATCAGTAATAAAGACAAATGCTTGCATATACGATTTTTGCTTCCTACATTACAAAACAAACCTGGCGAACATTTTTTTCAATGGCACGTTCTGTATTTGTACGACGTCCAAGAACATTTCCATTTGACTTTTTTCCACCTGTCGAGTTTCAAGTTTTCCTTCATCCCTAGACTTTTCTTAGTCCCACCCACCTACAATATGGTAGCTATCATTTCAGTTCAAATACAAAAGCAGTTTGTATAAGTACAGAGAACATATTTAGCGATAAATGTCAATAAGGATGGACCTTTATCTCCTCGCTTTCTCTAGGCTCTATATCCATTTGTGTGAGGCCTATAGAAAAACTTGGTTTCTTCAACCCGGGAACCAGCTTCCCTTGCAGACCTTCCTCCTTGTGAACATCCTAAACAGAAGTGTTTGTAAGGAGACTTAACACTGAATAACATTTACCTTATAGTTGTAAAAAAAACTTTCATTTTCCTAACCGTCATTTATTTGCCGTACACCAATTTTTTTTCATCCCCAGCTTAGAAAACCAGTTTCAATTATATAAGCTACGAATTTACAATGAATGGTGACTCATAATCTTATATATGAATTGCAATATCCAGGTATAAGTACATTTGGTTACAATTATTATAAATACTGGCAACATTCAGCTTTCCAGCTGCAGTAGAACAATCCCCAAATTTATTTTGTGTTACGTCACAAGATTCCTCGGTTCTCAAGGCTCTGTATCAACCTTATTGTTTCCTCTTCCCCTCTTTTCCCTAACCTAGGTAACATAGCCATTTGGGAAAGATGCAAATCAACGTTAAAGATAACAAGAGCAGCGAATTTTTGGTAATGTTACAAAATTAAAATTGGGTTCAATATCAACATCATAAGGAACTATGTTAGTTTCATAGTATATACCTTCCCTTGAAGGTCTCCTCCACCGGCAAAAAATTCTTCAGCTTCTACTCCGTTTGTGCTACACAGTCCTGCACCACTAGGTTTTCCCTTTTTAATTGATGTAACAAAAGTATAAATAATAGACATTTACCAAGAGAATGTAGTAACTTGGGATATATCTCTGACCTTAGCATGTTTCCCGAGTTTAGGCAGTTGCTCTCCACCGGTTTTTTTGTCCCTCATTATTGTTGTTAGAGGGAGCACCTTTGGTTGTTGGTTCCCCAACTCGTGTTCTACTTTTCACACCTAATATTGCCTCGGCATATTGCACATTACCTTCTTCTACTGTTGCAGTATATTTGCCCTGTTCGTTGACACTGTCATGTCCAATTTGAGTTTTGCATCTCTCACAGCAGCCTGGTAGACCAATATCACGCATCTTATCAACCAACTCCCTTTCTTACAATTCTAATAGATTTTCTTTATGCGCTTTTAGACTGACAGTAAATCCCTCATACATCCCTAAAGCTCTCTCCTCAAAAGCATCGGCAGCTACGCAAATTATACCATCAATGTCATCTATTCCCGGACCGCCTCCACCTCCATTATAAGTTGCTTCTTTTTTTTCCCTCCGCCTCACTCTCTTCAATGGGAACCACATCTATATTTTCCTGCTGGACATTTGTTTCTCCGGCTACATAATGTGTCGATCCATTGTTCTCAGATCCGGCATAATTGTCGTTCACATCTGGAGGGAGACTTTCTTCTTCGTCAGAGACATGCGCATGTCCTTTTTTTTATTCCAACATCCACAGCCTTCACACCTCCTTCCCAGACATTATGCTCAAACTGGTACTCATCCCGAATCATTTCAAGTATGGTGTCAACGGATTCATCAGAAACCTCATTCGAAAACCTTATCCCATCGTAAGTATCGTCCATTCCGTCACACAACAAAGACCTTACTTCAGCCTATATGTCAATGTTTGACTCTTATAAAACTTTCTATACACCAAACTTTTACATACACAAATGTAATGGTCATTTTTATCATATGCATCTAATATTCACATATACACACTATAGTAAACTAAACGCCAATATTGCAGACAAATAATTCAGTGTAGCAATGGTTAAATTCGGTTACAATTCTATATAGTATAGACTAATCAAAGATGTTTATACACAAGTACCCTTTAGCTTCTTAACTAGTTCATACTTAACAGTTCATCTTTCTTACTCATTTACGAAACAGGAAACTGCATTACATGTCCTTTCTTGTCAACTGTTTTGGCATGTATGACGGCCACACACAACTTTTGTTCCAATACGCTTTGAATGATGTTTGCAATGGGGATATTTGGGGCCGAGATTGGGTCGCGTGAACCACATTTAACAATAATCTCTGGACAATAGCTAACTGTTACAAGTACGACAGCATGGGCAAATCTTTTGATGGCTGTAGACTGTTGAGCATACTACGACGCATTCAGGGCGTTACCAGTTTTGACAGTCAAAAGAAAGAACTCTCTACCCTAGGGATATTTTAGAAGCTCATGCACATCACCCACCAATTCAATAGTTTTGATTCTGATTAGGCCACCCTTACATGTAGGACACACAATGCCTTCCACTAGCAGAAGCAACGCCAACCTAAATCGCGTTAAGGGGTCTTTGTACTTTTTCCCTAACATTAGCGTATCAAACACCCAATCTGTTGTTGGGTTTTTCTCTTTACCAAACAACGTGCTCCACAACATTGGGTCATTTGTTTTACCATTACGTTTCCTTTTACCAGGTGTAGGTTCCCATATGCCTTTCCCAGTGCTTAGACAAGGTGCACAATTCAATCCTATCATGAGCGCAAAATCTTGAATTGCAAAACGTATTGGTTTACAAGCATATAACCACCACAACTCATACTCTTTCTCTGTCAGCAGTTGACACGACAAGAGATAATGCACGAACATGACCGAGAAAGTATGATTGCCCATCTGCATTATATAACTAAATTGGGACTCAGCCAGCATCTGTAGGTGCTCGTCTTCTAGAGCATCACATATTATATCAATCCACCACATATTGAAATAGTTGTTAATGCGTCTTCTCCCTTCTGATTCGAATCCCATCATAAACATCCTCTTTGGCAGCCCTTCCTCAGACATAGTAACTAACATAGGGAAGTGAAAACACAATGTGTTAATTTTCAGACACACACACACACACACACAATTTCAACTTCTCATCATTCCCAACAGACATGATAATACGATCCCAATCGATGATCGGAACTTTAATGCAGAGCCGAATCTTAAAATGGTAGGGGTACACGGGTTAAAAGTTACGAATATGCAGGTTATGCGGGTTTCGTGGGTTACGCGGGTTACACGGGTTATGGTAGAGTATGCGGGTTAAAGGAAAGGAGGATGGATGGTGATGTGCATAAAACTTCTATGTAGGGTTGAGTGAAGGATAGACTGTCTCTATAATCAATGGACGGATTGAGTGAAGGATAGACTATCTTCTTCCTCGGATACCCACCGTGACAAAACAGGATCTTCTCTAGAATCGCTTCTAAGAGAAAGGGTTGTCGGATTCCACCAACAGTAGTGAACACAAGTAGAAAAGACAGAGTTTGATTTTTACTTAATACTTGGTTGATTTTATTATGAACGGGGAGAGCTCTTTATATAGGAAAAGAGAATTGTACATGCACACTTGATATAATGCATTGTTGGCGCATTCTAACATTTGTTTTGTAGGTTTTTAACGAGTCTTTTACTTTATTTTGAGTCATTTTAGGTCCAAAAGAGGCTGGAATCGAGGATTGGAAATCCCGATGGGACTTGGCGAAAAAGGAAGGAAACTGGAAGATTTTGAAGATTCTGAAGAAAAGGAGCACCAGCTCCAGCAAAGGGAGCACCTGCTCCTCATAAGATCCACTTTTGGAAATTTTCATTAAACTTATTTTCGGATCCAGAAGTTGCCCTAATAAATCCCAGCCGCCCCAGTCCCCTTTATAAGATATTTTTTGAACTCTTTTCAAAAGGAGGCAGAAAATAACATAGAGAAACAAAGAGAACACGTGAGAGAGAGATTTGATACATGTTTTTGAGTTTTTGTGAGATTTGAAGATTGTCTTCCATCCTTTGGAGAAGAATTCTAAACTCTTTACTTCTTTCATTATTTTATCCATGAATTCTCTTATCTCACTTGCTGTGTTTCGATCCATCATGATTGAGTAGTCTCCTTTGTTAGGTTAAGGAATCGATGGGATTAGGGATTCATGAACTAAGCATAAATAGGATTTGAAATACATTGATATCTCCATCTATTGTTGTTCTTAAAGCCTAGACTAGCTTAATTACCTAGCCTTTGATTTTAGGTTTAATTTACTCATCAAAAGTGTTGTGAATTGCTTGAAATAACATAAATGGGCGATTTGTCTTTAGCCAACGACAGTTAAAGTTAAGGCGAGTTGTGAACAAATCGATCCTATACTTTTAATGCTCATCATTCTTTGTAACCTCAAATGACAGTTTAGGGTGTTAGATTGATTGTTGAAGTAGTTGATGTCACGACAGTGGGTCCTCTTGAATCTATGGTTAAATTCTAGATTGGTTCTAAATTAATAACCTGAATAATTGCTGTGTTCTTGATGATCTAATCCCTGAGATATATCCTTTGATCTAACGCCTTTCCATTAACTGTTTACACTGAATTTACGTTGGTTTGCTTTGATAAATCGTGACACTTAAAACAACTTTGAATTGCTTAGCTGGATTTGTATTCCATAAGATTAGCGTATTTTGCTGGACCCTTGAACGAACCTATACTATTCTACATCGAATTAGTGAATCTTGGTTTAGACTTATAAACCGGGCAAAAACCCTTTCACCAAATTGGCGCCGTTGCGACGGGGACCAACTCGATACCTCTAATTTTCATATACGATTTCAGACTAAGTACTAATTCATTTTTTGTGTTTTTCTTGGGTGTATTCAGGTGCATGAACTCGAGGACAACAAGGAGAAATTGCGAAATTCCCCTTGTGATTTTGAGTAACCCGAAAATCGCAAGACTAGAACGAGAAAACAGACGAACAAGGCCTAATGTCGTCGACATGGGCGAACAAGGCAATGATGGTATGGCGGCTGAGCTGCTACGGTTACAAGAGCAGATGGCTCAGATGCAGCAGCAACATGCTTGGGAACAACAGTAGCAACGCGTGCGTGAGCAGCAGCGTGCCATTGGGGATATGGATAATCCCCATGCTTTCTATCGGAACCGAGCTGTTATTATTCCACCTGCTGTTGAGAGGCAAGATTATGAGATAAAGCCTCAGATGATATTGCTGGTCAAGCAGAACTCGTTCCATGGACTGTCTGCAGAAATTCCGATGGACCATATAGAAAACTTCGAGGAGATCTGCTCCACGACGAGTTCTAATGGGATGAACCCGGATTTCTTAAAATGCAAGCTTTTTCCTTTCTCACTCGCGGACAAAGCTTCCTATTGGCTCAAGTCTCTACCAGCTAGATCCATCACGACTTGGGCACAATGTAGAGCAGCGTTCTTGGACCACTTCTACACCAAAACCAAGACCGCGAGACTGAGGAACAAGATCTCCTCTTTCTAGTAACATTCAAGAGAGTCTTTTTGTGAGGCATGGGAACGGTTCAAAGAGTACAAGAGAGAGTGTCCACACCATGGGTTTACCGATGAGAACTTGCTGGGTATCTTCTATGATGGTATTGATTGGGATTACAGGAATGCTCTGAATGCTGCGAGTGATGGTAATTTTATGACTAAGACCAGAGAGGGTGCATATAAGCTCATCGAGAACTTGGCTGTGAGTTCTAGCAACAAGTCGCAGGAGTATGATATGACCACGAAATCTAGTGGAATGGATTCGTATTTTGCTAAGGTCAACTTGTTGCTCAAAGGGAACCAAAGGACAGTTCACTTTATAGATGAGAATGGTGAACCATTTTCTGAGGAGATGGGTGAAGAAAGAATCACCCAGAACTATAGGAGTCACCCAAACCAAGGTCAGAATCAGTTTCAAGGGAGAGTTCAACAGAAACCACAATTTTCTAATTTTCAGGCTCTTGCGAGCTCTAGAAGTACTTCTCAGGATGAACTCAAGGTTATGATGCAACAGCTTTTATTGAATCAGCAAAAGTCTTCCAACGAGATCAGTGTCAAGGTGGATAGTATGTACAACGATCTCAATGGTAGGTTTGAAGCTCTTTCCTCTCATGTGAAGAAGGTTGACGCTCATGTAGCTCAGATCTCGGCATCCGCTAAACAATCACCAAGGACTCTTCCAGGAAAAGTTGAAACAAATCCCAGAGAGCACTGCAATGTGATATTAGTTCAGAGTGAGGTGGAGACTGTCTCAGCATCGCTTACAACAGAGACAACAGAAGAGGCTGTCGAATCATTACCATACATCCCTAGGATCCCATACCCTCTAAGACTGAAATATGAGATTGGTGAAAAAAGCTGGCTGAGTTTAATAAGATGGTGAGTGAGCTTCCTCCTAATATCTCTTTTGAAGAGGAATTTAGAGTTGCTCCTGCATATTGTGAGTTCTCCAAAGATACCAAGAAGAGTCTCATAGTAGTCAAGGCTCTCTTTGCTGAAGCAAGGAATACATCATCTCCAATGAAGCAGTTGTCAAAGCTAAAAGACCCTGGGATGTTTGTTGTTCCATGCTCCATTGCAGGAGTTGAATTTAAAAAATCTCTCTGCGATTTTGGGTCTTCTATCAATCTCATGTCTAAGGCTATTGTATAGAAGCTTGGGATTACTACAATGAGAGCTGCTAATATATCTCTTAAGTTTGCAGACTCTTCCACCAAGGTTCCACATGGTATTATTCATGATTTACATGTTCAAGTTAGAAATTGCCTTGTTCCTACTGACTTTCAGGTGGTGGAGATGAGCGAAGATCCTGGTATACCTTTGATTCTTGGAAGACCGTTTCTGGCGACAGTGGGTGTAGTTGTAGATTTGCCTAATAGAAGAGTCTCATTCTCTAATATTGACAAGCATGTCTTCTACAAAGCTATACCCACTAATGAAGCAGCCAAACTTGCATCTTGTGTTACCGTTATCAATGGAGATAAGCTGCAAATGGTGACAAAGAGAGATTTCAATGATAAGAGTGAGGTCAAGGAAGTCCTAGATGGAGACTCTCTTATCAGAACAAAAAAAAACTAGTCAAAAGAGCAGGGTAAACGAGAAGGTGACGAGCCAAAGAATCAAGGGTGATTCTCATATGGTTTTAGAACCTCAGAGACGTGTTGGTGACACGATTGAGTACAAGGTGAAGTCCAAAGGGATTTCAAAACCTTTTTCCAAGGTTAGAGCTATTCTCACATCTGAGCTAAAAGAGAAAGGTGAAGAAGCTGTGAAAGCTATGTTAAGCAAGGTTCTGAAGCTAAAGTTTACTGATTGGAGAGCTTGTTTTGGAGAAAGTTCTCATGTCCCTCTTCCTGACTGAAACATGAGATCCAAGTCAAGCTAAAGACTTTAAACAAGCGCTTAGTGGGAGGCTACCCACCGGTACGTTTTCTAACTATTTCAATTGAATTTCTTTTATTACTAACTTTGAATTTCAGTGTCAGTTTTCAGGTTTTTCAAAAAAATAAAAAATAAAAAAATTTGTGGAATATACAAGGCAGATCGATCGATCCTTTCAGCTAGATCGATCGATCCATGATGATGAGATCAAAGTCATTCCAGCGGTCAACCTCAGGATCGATCTATACGTCGAACTAATTCCTAGAAGGAGCACCTGCTCTCCACTACAGAGCACCTGTTCCCCAATACAGAGCACCTGCTCTCCAGGGTAAAAATTCAAAATTCGGATTAAGGCCCACCAAGAGGTATTCATCACAAACATTTTATTTTCTGCTTTTCTTTATGATTTTATTTCTTTTTACTCGCTCTTGATTTCTTCCCACACCGAGACGGTGTGAAGTAAGCCTGGGGGGAGTTGCTACTAATGACGTTTATTTTGGTTGTTTTCTATTTTCTTATGTCCTGTTTGAGTCTATTTTTTGTTGGTTTTATTGAGTCAAAACTTTGTAAGGAATTAGGACCTCATCTTATGATGATGTTTGGACTATTTATGTTTAACTTTCTCTCTAGTGACCATTTCTACAAAGCGTTGGTACAAGGAATAGCTGGACCACTTCAATACACTATCTTCCAGATTTCATATTGACCGAAAATTCATCTCGCTACTGGCACTAGATTAGGGAAACGAATCATATTCAGGAATTTTGATTCCTTTTATCACTCTTGTTGTTCCTGAATAGCTAGCTAATTTTTAGTTAGTACCCTCCTTAACCCTTATCTCTTTTCAAGCCCCTTGCATTCTTGTTATTTCATTGTCATATATGCAGCATATGCGCAAAAGAGCCAGAGAGAATTGGGTCGACACTACCTTTAAATCACTCTTTCTGAAGAACAAGAGCACCTGCTCCCACAATAGAGCACCTGCTCCTATTTCCAGAAGATGGTTTTACAACGAGGTGGAACAAAAATCCACGTAGGAGGAACGATATTCATGAGCTCCACTTGGGTATGTACAACAACTCTGATGTTTTCGTGTTTAAGAGACATACACTTGTAATCAAAACCCTCTTCATCATCATTTTTTCTTTAAAAAAAAAAAAAAATCCAAAAACAGATTTTGAAGAGTGGTGAATCTGTAAAATAGGAAGTGTCTCTGCACAGCGAGTATACCCAAGGTAGATGATGGTTAGATGAGACGTTTGAGAGGTTGGAAAAAAGAAAGAGTGGTTTAGAGAATGTGGAATATCAACGGACCTATTCTCTCTTGCAATTTTATGCGATATCCTGCATCCTCTACGAACCATCGGGTAATCCTTAAACACTTTAAACACTTTTAACTCCACCTCTAAATGGCCTTAACCCTTTAGCGTCGTCTACCCTAAATGGTGCTTTTAGCGAGACCCTCACGCAACATTGAATGCGTTGAATTTGTGTTTGGAAAATGAGACTTGGTTGAGAAATGTGTTGAAGAGTTTTGGATTATGTGGTCTGTAGATTGAATGTTATTAACCCGGTTCACTGAGGATAAGAGAGTTTTCGCATTTTCAAACGTTTTTCCTTCACTTGGTCTTGAATTTGTTTGAGGACAAACAAAGATCTAAGTCTGGGGGAATTGATATAATGCGTGTTTGGCGCATTCTAACCTTTGTTTTGTAGGTTTTTACGAGTCTTTTACTTTATTTTTAGTCATTTTAGGTCCAAAGGAGGCTGGAATTGAGAATTGGAAATCCCGATGGGACTTGGCGAAAAAAGAAAGAAACTGGAAGATTTTGAGGATTCTGAAAAAAAGGAGCACCAGCTCCAGCAAAGGGAGCACCTGCTCCCCAGAAGATCTACTTTTGGAAATTTTCATTAAACCTATTTTTGGTTCCAGAAGTTGCCCTAATAAATCCCAGCCGCCCCAGCCCCCTTTATAAGATATTTTTCGAACTCTTTTCAAAAGGAGGCAGAAAATAACATAGAGAAACAAAGAGAACACGTGAGAGAGAGATTTGATACATGTTTTTGACCTTTTGTGAGATTTGAAGATTTTCTTCCATCATTTGGAGAAGATTTCTAAACTCTTTACTTCTTTCATTATTTTATCCATGAAATCTCTTATCTCACTTGCTGTGTTTCGATCCATCATGATTGAGTAGTATCCTTTGTTAGGTTAAGGGTTCGATGGGATTAGGGATTCATGAACGAAGCATAAATAGAATTTGAAATACATTGATATCTCCATCTATTGTTGTTCTTAAAGCCTAGACTAGCTTAATTACCTAGCCTTTGATTTTAGGTTTAATTTACTCATCAAAAGTGTTGTGAATTGCTTGAAATAACATAGATGGGCGATTTGTCCTTCGCCAACGACAGTTGAAGTTAAGGCGAGTTGTGAACAAATCGATCCTATACTTTTAATGCTCATCATTCTTTGTAACCTCAAACGACAGTTTAGAGTGTTAGATTGATTGTTGAAGTAGTTGATGCCACGACAGTGGGTCCTCTTGAATCTATGGTTGAGTTCTAGATTGGTTCTAAATTAATAACCTGAATAATTGTTGTGTTCTTGATGATCTAATCCCTGAGATATATCTCTTGATCTAACCTCTTTCCATTAATTGTTTACACCGAATTTACGTTTGTTTGCTTTGATAAATCGTGACACTTAAAACAACTTTGAATTGCTTAGCTGAATTTGTATCCCATAAGATTAGAGTGTATTGCTGGTCCCTTGAACGAACATATACTATTCTACATCGAATTAGTGAATCTTGGTTTAGACTTATAAACCGAGCAAAAACCCTTTCATCAACACTCTCTTGGAAATAGCAAAGATAATTAAAGAAGTTTGACTCATAAATGCAAATGCATGCAAAAGGCTTTGAAAAATGGAATTTTGACTTGAAGATCTTATCAAAAACGTGATGGGCCTTGATGGGCTTGGATTTTGAATCTTAAATGGTGAAAAAGGCCCATGTAAAAACCAAGGAAAATACTAAGTGAAAGATGTAAGCAACCTTACTTGACTCGTTAAAAACCATATTCGGAAAACCCATTGGGACAAAACCGAACATGGGAAAAAGAGTACAAACAAGGCGCTTGTCACTTAGACATTCCCTTGATCTTTTTCCTCCACTTGCATGAGTGTCACGATCCGGTTTGACTCGGTCGGTCCTTCGTCTTGTGTCTCTTCGAGCATCCTTTGAATGACCTTCGTGAACTTCTTTGCCTTTGCGCGTGTGATCGGTCCTTGTGGAAGCTCCATTGCACTTGCGTCGTTCTGAACCTCGCGGTTGTCGACTAGGATCACATCACATGACAACACCTATATTCAACATAACGAGTACAAATGTTGTATCCAACCGCATGCAATAGAGACTTTCCTTCTTTCTCCGTGTGTGGAACCTAATTTCAGCAGTTAACCCTCAAAGTAATCGAATTCCAATCAACCCAATTCGGCCCGACATAACATAGGCAGTATGACCACAAATAACTGATAAAGTTTACTAACCTTTTCTTCTCGTTCGATCTTATTTCCGGATTCTGAAGGCGAATTTCCTCACAATTCGTCGACTACAATACTTGTAACTCACAAACCACCGTCTTCTTTACACCTCAAAACACAGTCGCCCAGTCCTTCGTCTATAACACAAAGAACCCCTTATTTTTCTCCCAAATTTCTCCAAATACAACTCTTTTGTTCCGAGACCTCTCTCCTCTGTTTAAATTTTGAACAACAACTCCACTTTCTCGGTAATTGATGTTCTTCCCTAACATGTGCAAACTTCAATGGTTTTGCTTTGATTTTACAAAGAACAATATTGTTTGCGTCCGACAATCGTCAATCTTCTTCTCTCATTAAAAGTATAATTGTCCAGAATATGAGTCTAAATGGTAACCGCAGAATTTTTGCTGAACTACTATTGAATTGCAGAATTTGCTGAATTACTGTTGATTTCTTGCAGAATTTGCTGAATAATATCAAACTTAAATGGTAACAGTAGAATTTTTGCTGAATTACTGTTGAATTGTAGAATTTGCTGAATTATTGTTGATTTCTTGCAAAATTTGCTGAATAATATCAAATTTAAATTGTAACAGCAGAATTTGCTGAATTTGCTAAATTTTTCTAAAAAAGTAATTAATTTTGAAAAAATAATATTAAAAAATAATTATTTTTTTCAAACTTAAATGGTTAATTATTATTGACCAATCACAAAAATATTGCAAAATACTAATGCTCATTAAATATTTAATAAATTTAAAAAGTACATAGTATTGTCAAACATCTTACATTTTGAAAACCCTCCAAAACATCTTATATTTTGAAATGAATAGAGTAGTAATTAGAGCTAGATCGGATCCAGATCCAAAAATAATAATTAAAAAAACAGAAAAACCAATTTGTAAAAATGTCATTTAAAGAAAAAAAAATTTCATTATATCATTTATATTTGGGTTAACTATGTTGTATTAAAGTTTAGTTTCGAGGGTTTTAGGAGTTTTAGGGGTCAAAACATTTTTTAGGGAATATAATTTTAATATTTATGCTTTAAAAATCCATAATTAGTGCTATTTTTGCAAATAAACACCCCTAAGTGACATTCTTGCAAATGTACACAGCAAAAATAGCATTTTGCAGTTGCCCCTTAAATAAATTAATAGATTGATAAAAAAAATTTATTTTAGAATATTTTTAGTAACTTATTAAAATTAAATTATTTTTTAGTAAACCTAATTTTTAAAATATTAAAATATTATTTTAGAATTGTCAAGCAAATTTAGTAAGATTTAATCACAGTACATATATATTTAGGGGACAATTGCAAAAATACCATTTTTGGTTATATTTGCAAAAATACCAGTATATGTTGTTCATTTGCAAAAATGTCACTAATTATAAATTTTTAGAGTCTAAATCTTAAAATTAGAAACTTTATGGGTGTAAATGGTAACAGCATAATTTCTGTTGAATTGTAGAATTTGTTGAATTGCAGAATTTGCTGAATAATATGTTAAACTTAAATGATAACTGCAGAATTTGCAAAATTTGCTGAATCTGGAGAATTTGCATAATTATGTTACCATTTAGTGCCTATATATTATACACAACTTTTTCACGTAATAGTATTTTGAGTACACTATTATTATTTTTGCCTTATTTTTGCCAATTCCCCTAAATAAATTGTTACGTAAAGAGTTTTATAAAAACAATAATAATACTTTAAGGTTTATTAAAGGGTAATTAGCATATATATTAGGCTTTCTAACCATAATTAAATATCTAGCCATCACTAAATTATAATTAGGTGAATAACACATAACCTAGTTAAAATTTCGAAAATACCCTTATACAATTATATAACTTTTTACATTAAAAAAAAAAACCTAATCCAATCATTTCTCTCTCTTCTCTCGCCTCCTTCCTCTCCATCTTTTCTAGATGTCTTCTCTTATTCTTCTTCTTCTCATTATTTCACTCACTTTTTCTCTCTTTTATTTCCCTTCTTATTCTTCTACTATCCTTCTTCTTCTTCTCCTATTTCTCTTTCATCTCCTTCTCTTCCTCATTCTTCTCCTTCTCTTCCTCCATCTTTGTCTGCTCCTCCGTCTCCTCCTTCGTCTCCTTCTTCTTCTCATTCTCCTCCTCCTTCTCCGTCTGCTCCTCCCTCTCCTCCTCCGTCTCTTTCTTCTTGTTCTCAGTCATCTTTCTCGCCGGTATCCTCTTTCTCTTATCTTCTTCTAGCTTAGAAAGCTAGACAAAGAACGCCTAGTAACATTATCTTATTCTTATTATTACAACAACATATTCCATGTAGTCAACTGTATATGTTCTACTAATAGTTAATTATGTTCCAAATAGTTAACTATTTATATCAGGTAGTCAACTATGTTCTTCTAATAATGATCTATTTACATCGAGTAGTCAACTATATATGTTCTACTAATAGTTAATTATGTTCCAAATAGTTAACTATTTACATCATGTAGTTCTTCTAATAGTGATCTATTTATATCGTCTAGTCAACAATATCCTACTCATAGTTAACTATGTTCTACTAATAGTCAACTAACCTAATAGTCAACTATACTAACTATGGTCTAAGAATTCGATCAAAAAAACTATGGTCTAAGAATAGTTAACTATTTACTACATATTTGTTTTTAACTTTTACTACATATTTGTTTTTTGTCGTCTTCTTCTCGTACGTGTTCTTGCAACCCAATTATTTTTGTTTAACTTTGTCTTTTTAGAAATGGCAGAGATTTAAAGGCATTTTTCCAAAAATATAATACATTGATTGACAATGGTTTTTTTTAGGAATGTTAGATTTACTGTATATATATTTTTTAACTACTTTCCATTATAACTTAATTAAAAGCATTTTTGTCCAGAAAAACAATAATTTGCTACTCACCTAATTTCTAATCACCGAATGCATGTCCAAAACATAATATTCACCTAATTAACCCTTTTATTAAACTATAGAAACAAAACAATAATACTATTTAGGTGTAATAAGTATGTTTTGCCTTTAATTGTCACTATAGTAATTATAACTAGCTAAACAGCAAAAAATTAAAAAGCAAAAATTCATTGGACAATTCTGTCCTTATTTTCGATAGTTTTAAAAGAAATCTCATCAGAGACCAAACTAAAGGCCAAACAAAATACACTTTTCTCTCTGGATCACATTATTTCTTCTTCTTCTTCATGGATTCTTCAAGAACCCGAATTGTATCTAAACGATCCGATCCGGTCAACTTTCCGGCGAAGACAAACATTTCATCCCGGAGATCTTTATCTTCTTCTTCTTCCTTCTCATCATTCTCTTCTTGCTCCTCTAACTCCCTCGTGTTTCCCGGCGACTCTCCTTTAAATTCTCCGGCGACTCCTCTCCGTCTTCTCGGTGTCCCTTTCTCATGGGAACAACTTCCCGGAAAACCCAAAGACTACTCTCAAAGACTCAACCACCGACGAAACAACGAATCTTCAAATATATTACCACTCCCTCCTCACCGGAATATCCATTTTCCGACCACCGTAAAAAAACCTACTCGTAAGAAAAACATTTTTCCGGTGACCGTGAAAGATCCCTTCGCTGCGGCGTTGTTAGAATGTTCGAAAGATGACGACGACAATGAAGAAGAAGAAGACATAGATCGGAAGTTCCGAGGAAACTCCGGTGGATCAAGCAAAACGTTGACAAAGAGTAGCACCGGGGATAGGTTTGGGTTAGTGAATCTGTACGGGTCTTGTCGGAGAACTTGTGCAGTTTCAGAGTCCATTGTTTATCTTCCGAGACCGGGAAAAGCTGCTTCGTATGATCATCTTCTTCTTTCACGTCGTCGCCGTTAATTTGTCGTATTTCGTAATTTACTATTTTTTTTTTCTTGGTTTTTGTTATACTTTCTGTATAATTTTCTCTGAATGTGACATATTATGGGTTATGTGGGCTTGTTTTTTTTTGGTTCTCTCTCATTTAGATCGTAACATGAATGTAAAATTTGGAGAATTTTTTTACTTGTAACCAGAAATCGCATAGTAACTTACTACATGTATGTGAAATAATATATATATATTACAAAATTTTATGCAATTATTGAAATCCAAATTTTGAAGGTTCTGTGATCTCTAGCTATATTCCAATCACATCCCATGTGAGAGCAAGCTAAGCTATATGTACAAATACATACAAAATAACACTGATTAATTGTTATAGAATTCAAAACATGGACGAGTTTGTACTGACATGTTATCTTGTTGTTTTCTTTACTATTTTGGAAAATGATGTTATTCTACCATGCTTAGGGAATTGAGTTGTATAATACTTTTTTTTTTGTCAACAGTTTAAATTATATTAAAAAGGTTCCAAGAAATACTACAATTATGTAAAATTAGTTTGTATCTTTCCTCAAAGTCTCTCTAAAGAAATGGATCTTTCATTGTTGTTGTTCGCACAAAGCAATAAAAATAACAAAGTTGTTGAGCAACAATGCATGTCTTTGCACAAAGTATTTTATACGTTTTAAATTTAATATAAACGAAATTTTCTGTGACAAAAAAAAAAATAATAAAAAAAAAATAAACAAAATTGTCTAGTTAGATGGAGTTTCTATCTTTACTTATAAAGACACTGTTTCGTCTTGTTTGGGACGAAATGGACCCCACTTAACTATATTTGAGACATTAAAATGACTTCCCTGGAAAAACAATCACATCCATACCAAATTGCCAATCAATTATTGATTTTTAATATTCATTATTTTGAATTTTGAAAAATGAATCGAATATGCAAAAAAGTCTCATAAATTACTAGATGAAATTAGGAAAGATTCATAAATTTGTTTTACTATGTCTTTAATTTTTTTTTATGAAATGTATATATTAAAGAACGAAATACAGATTTATATTGCATATCGTAACAACCTTAACACGTAGTTTAGGTATCAACAAACTATAAAAGGTGGGTAGATTCGCAAAGTATAGATTAATAAAAATTGCTCTCTCTTTTTGAAAGTAGTTACTGATCAATCTTTTTTTGTTAAAGGGTTTAGTTACTGATCAATCTTTTCTTTCTCTTTTATTTGAAATAGTTTGAGATATAATTAGACTCGACAAGAAAACATATAAAACATTGACAATTTACATTTACGTTTCTTTTTCCCCATGTGTGAATTTCTGCTGTGTCAACTATATTTTTTGTGGTTAAGGTTGTTCCGTGAGTATTTTTTTGGTCCCAGTGGAAATAAATAGAGTACATGCGTATAGTACAAATATGAAATATATTAATATACTTTGGAGTGAAAAAATGAAGTCAATAGTTAAATATTAATGACAATTCATAAATCTGAACTCACCTACTGTTTCTACATCTGAATGCTACGCAAGTGATATTTGAATAGTTGTTCACATTTATGTCTCATGCTGTAGTTAACATGTCTTAATCATGCTTAAGATAGATTATGTACTGTTTATATTAAGTTGTGTGGTTTAGCGTACAAATATATTTGGCATAAGATCGTTCCATTTAATCTTCTATTTGTATTTAATACATATTCGTATCAATAATATGGCTTTTGTAATGTAAGGTCAGTAGTAAACTCGCAAATACCCTCAGCTTGCAACTACAAAATTATACAAATATTCGAAAGAAAGTAGCATAAATAATTTGGGGAATAAGATGTGTATTTTTTATACACCAAAAGGTAATAAAAAATATCAATTAGTGAGTTTGTTTTCCTGTTTTCGTTAGAACTAAGTTTGGAGTTTGAGCACTAGAAAGTTGGGAGCCAAAGAACCTAAAAACGTGGGATATTAATGATGACTAATTTCTAATAATATTAGTAGCTAGGCATTATTTAATATGACCATTACTTTTCATCATTGTCTGCTTTGTATATATATTCGCGTGTGTGCTTTTACATTATTGACTTATGTCTAAATCTTATAGCACCAAATAGGCAAATAGATAAAACATTAACCTCTAAATGTACCATGAACATATTTGATTTGTGGTAATGTACAAATGGTATCTTTAAAATCGATGAAAATCATTGCAAAAGTCTTAACTATCTCGGTTTATTTGCATCATATGATTTTGAAGTGTTCAAATAAGTAATTCATTACTATTTTTTTTACAAGGGAAAAAAATATAAATTATGTAAATATTCAACATTTGCATATGTATGGGCGTGGACATGTGCATAATTATATATAATAAATGAATATTGGATGAGACAAGATGGACCGCTATTAAGTGATTGAGATGTAGCTTGAGACCAAAGACACCATTATCATCATTTACCATCATGTCGATCCTTTCGCATATGAAAAACCACAAACTATATAAAATGTTATATATATGCAAAATGGATCAAGCATACGAATCAGCGTCCATTTAAATGTGAAGGCATCAAATCAGAAAAAATGCAGTTTTAAATCAAGATTCTTGAGCGACAAACAAGCTGCTATTATTCTTTCACTTAGAGTATATATTTTCTACAACATAAGCTGGTGATTATTTAATAATCTTAGTAATCTTGAATTGCATACACTTAGGATAGTAAAAACAAAGAAGCTTGGTCGGTTTACAATACTTCATCCAATTCATAACTATGTTACGTGTACTAGTATAAATCACTAGACCGTATTTGTTTTACATTTTTTTGTAGTATGTACTTGTAAATTTGTACATCATCATCATCATTCAATCATATTAATTGTTTCTCTATTTAAACTCTAGATAATATAGTTAATATGCAAATTATAAAAAAAAAATTATAAAAAATACAAAATGCTATTTTGTGAAACAATTTTTTTAAACATATAAGTGTACCACACGGAAAAAATATACTATGGCACTAAATGGTAACATAATTCTGCAAATTCTCCAGATTCAACAAATTCTGCAGTTACCATTTAAGTTGACATATTATTCAGCAAATTCTCCAATTCAGCAAATTCTACAATTCAGCAAATTCTGTAATTCAGCAGAAATTCAGCAAATTCTGCAATTCAGCAGAAATTATACGATTACCATTTACACAAAGAAGGTTTAAAATTTTAAGATTTAGACTCTAAAAATTATAATTAGTGACATTTTTGCAAATGAACAATCCATAGTGATATTTTTGCAAATGTAACTAAAAGTGGTATTTTTGCAATTGTCTCCTAGATATATATGTAGTGTGATTAAATCTTACTAAATTTGCTTGACAATTCTAAAATAATATTGTAATATTTTAAAAATTAGGTTTACTAAAAAATAATTCAATCAATAGCAAAATATTATATCATAAATTATGTATGTAAATTTGTTTTATCAATCTATTAATTTATTTAAGAGGCAATTGTAAAATGTTTAAGGGACAATTGCAAAATGTTTGTGATTTTAATTCTTTTTATAGTAAGATATTTGTTTTTTAAAATATCATTCAAAATTTTTGTAAATAATTTTTACAAATTGGTTTTTCTGTTTTTTTAATTATTATTTTTGGATATGGATCCGACCTATCCCTAATTACAAGATATATATTTCAAAATATAAGATGTTTTGGAGGTTTTTTCAAAATGTAAGATGGTTTGATAATACTAGGTACTTTTTAACTTTATTAAATATTTAATGAACACTAGTATTTTGCAATTTTTTTGTGATTGGTCAATAATAATTAACCATTTAAGTTTGAAAAAAAAATTTAATTACTTTTTTAAAACTAATTACTTTTTCAAAATTAATTATTTTTTTTGAAAAATTCAGCAAATTCGGCTGTTATCATTTAAGTTTGATATTATTCAGCAAATTTTACAAAAAATCAACAGTAATTCTGCAAATTCAGTAATTCAACAGTAATTCTGCAAAAATTCTGCGGTTACCATTTATATCTTATATAGATGGAAAGGAGATATTAATGCTTTGTTTTTTTCTTCTTCTTTTGAGCCTTAAGTGGCACAAACGTAAACATCAAGATTTAATACCATAATGATTTTAAAGATCCTCCGTGACCCATGTGAATGTGATCAATCCCCAAGTTAAGCTAGTAACACATGTCACGCATATAGATACATATGTATCTAGTGTGTGTATAAATCCCAAGAGACTATAAGAGTGTCGAACCAAAACGCATAGTATGACAGTTTTTAACCGATCAGATAACGCAACAAAAGGTTCGAGAAAATTTGTAACTCGAATCAAAGGGGTCAATTAAGAAAAAGGTCAGATTGTTTCATTTGCTTTTAAATGGGCCATGAGGAATTTAATTATGCATATATTGCATGTGCAATTGATGATTCATGTATTTTATGGGTTTAGTTAAGGCCGACCCTAAGAAAATATCGTAACTAAAAAAGAGGCCCATTGTACTGAAATTGACGCTAGAGGCCAAATTGTGAATGTTTTTTTTTGGGTACTTATGTAATTATGTTGTGTTTTGTCATAACACTATACATAGCGAAACGAATCTTAAGAAACAAATAGTGAATTAATATTAATTTTTAATTGAAGTGTTCACAGTTCACAGTAGCTAAACTCGTAATAAAATGGTTATATAATACTGTCATAACCAAGAGTAGTAATATGGTTTTTGGAGTAGCAATTTCTTTTCATAGCAATTTATTGAAACAAATAATTATTCTGTGATTGAATGGGGACCATTTCATGTCCCGTTGTCTCCAAGAGTTTACGAACAGATAAGAGTTATCTGGAGAATTAGTTCAAAATTATAAAATATACTAATATACAACTTTAGTTCAAATTATAACATATACTATTAATACAACCTTTCATTTAAATTATAAAATATATTAATACAGCTTTCCACATCGAAGGCTGACTGTTTATTCCAGAAGAGACAAAGATAACGCCTAACACCCAGTAGGTATAAATTAATAACGTTGAGAAAATTCTAATTTGTGTAATGTTTTTTTTTTTTGAGAAAAATTTTGTGTAATGTTGTTGTTAGGTTAATAAACAATGTATAATCACGTCTGTTTTAATACTTATGTAAAACTCAAATAATGTAAATCGAATGACTATAACATATCCACAAAATTTTAGATCTCAAATTTCATTTTCAACCAAAAAATCGATTATAATTTTCAAAACATAAATTTATTTGTTGAAGGTGTTTTTTAGTCTAGTGGTTGATTATATGTTAAATAATACTTTTATAATAAAAAGTTTGGGATCATATTCAAATAATATGATTTATTAATAATTATGCAGACTAATAATGTCAAGTCTACAAAAAATTTGTATCACTTCATAAATAGAACCGTTTACTGTGATTCAACACATTAAAGATAGAAAGTGTTTATCATAAGCATGAAATATAAAATGTTTTCCGTCATATATCTATTCAAGATGAGATTGAATTATTTGTGGTGGATTATTTAGCAAAAAAAAACAAAAAAATATTTGTGGTAGAATGATTCTTGTAATATAATTTTTATAATTTGCAATAAATTATAAATTCGAAACATAAGAAAAGCAAACATTTATTTAGGCGAGAGTACTTCCAAATTTAAAATTTTATCATTGAGCCGTCAAAAATACTAACATGGTTTTGGCAATTGCACTAGATTGCATAATAATCTATTAGATAATTAGGGAGTTTTTTTTTTTTTAAATGTCCAAATTAACAAAACAAATTACATTAAAAAAATTTCATATATTTATTTATTTCATATTAATGCATACCTCTTAATTCATATAATATAAAAACAATAAATTAAATAAAACAAATAAAACTTAAAAATATAATTTCTGGATTGGAGAAATATGGATTTAATTATGAAAACTTAGATGAACAATGAAAAAATTTGATCGAAAGATACACAAACTCACTTACTTTTTCTTTTTTAAAATTCAGTGTTAATTGTATAGAAAAGAAAATAATTTAAACAATATAAAAAATAGAATATGAGCTCATAAAATATATTTTTAAAATCCAACATCAAATATTATATTTGAAATTCATCATGTCAATATTAAGTATAAATTTTTAAGTGTTTTTAGTGTAAGGACTTTTTGCAAGATAAAAAGTAATGAGATTGTCGATGAAATTGTTTCTATGTGTTACTACGTATCAGTAAGCATTCATTACTTTACGTATTAGTAAACATTCATGTATATAGATGTTCGTATAAATTTATCGTTTAAAGCCAAATATAAATATATTTAAAATTAATTATTTGCATTATTAACAGTTTAAAATTAAAATTCTACGTAATGCGTGGATATAAATCTAGTGAATACAATGAGTGGTAATAAGGTAAACCAACGAATAAAACCTATGGTTTCACCACAAAACCATGAGCTCATGAGTCACCTGATCTTCACGGACCACTACTACGTGTATCTGTCTTTTTACAAAAAAATAAATAAATATATATATATATATATATATAGTTTTAATTTTAATTTATTCAACATTTATCCGATCATCCGATATATGCGAATAATAATACAAAATGCTGCCAAAAATAATAACCTAACAAAGCTCGAATCAGAGAAATCCAGATATTATTATTACATGAGAGTGAGACAACAAATTTAGTAATTTAGCTTCCAAATCTCATCTCTTCTCTCTCTCTCTCCTCAAGAACCCTAACCGTCTCCAGAAAAATCCCGATTCCAAATTCTCCGTATTCAACGATCTGAGCATCTTCGGGTTTAATTCTCTTTCCTTAAATGATTTAGATTTTGTGATCTAAATGGAAGCTGACGTGTCAATTGTCTGAAAAAAAAACCCTTATCGACAAATTTTCCCAGAAAAAAAACTGAAACTTTTTTTTTCTTTTCGATTTGTGAAGAAAGGAGGTTAGGGACGATGATGAATCGTGCTCTGCTCTTACTATTGCACGTTATTACTGTTTCTTGTGTTGTAGCATCAGGCAAAGTGATTTTGACGATGAAGAACAACATCACTCGCTCTTTTGATGACATCGAAGCTAATTTCGGTGAGTTCTCTCTTCTCCGATTTGCCTTAAAGCTTCGATTTTTTTCATGTTGGGAAGAACAGAGTCTAAAATTGTAATCATGTGAATCTGTAATTCGGTCAACGCAGTGTTTGTTCATGATCTTATTGAGAAAAATGAGAGATTTTGTTAATTGGGTACATTTTTGCAGCTCGTTCAGTGAAGACTACAGGTGAAATTGGAATACTTTATGTAGCTGATCCTCTTGACGCTTGTCGGAATCTGATGAATGAACCAGAACAGAGCTCAAATGAAACTTCTTCCCCTTTTGTGTTGATCGTAAGAGGAGGTTGTAGTTTCGAAGAGAAAGTAAGAAAAGCTCAAAGAGCTGGTTTCAAAGCTGCTATTATCCATGACGATGAAGACCGTGGAAGCTTGATTGCAAGTACGAAACCAATAATTCTTCTCAGCTTTTGTCTTTGATCATGATGATATTTTGATTCATGTTTGTGTGTTTGGGGACTTTTTAGTGGCGGGTAACTCGGGAGGTATCAAGATTCATGCGGTTTTCGTTAGTAAAGAAACGGGACAAGTGTTGAAGGAGTCTGTGGGTTTGCCTGATGCGAAAGTTTGGTTGCTTCCGAGTTTCGAGAACTCGGCGTGGTCGATTATGGCGGTGTCATTCATCTCGCTGCTTGCAATGTCAGCTGTTCTGGCTACTTGTTTCTTTGTCCGTAGGCATCGTATAAGAAGGCGAACATCTCGATCCTCTAGAGTCCGTGAGTTTCACGGTATGAGTCGCCGTTTGGTGAAAGCAATGCCGAGTCTTATATTCACTTCGGTACACGAAGACAACAGCACTGCATTCACTTGCGCTATCTGCCTCGAAGACTACAATGTTGGCGACAAGATCAGACTCTTACCTTGCTGTCACAGTGAGTATATATATATTCAAAATACCTTAACTCAGGGCACATTTGTGTTAAGAACCAACCAAATAACGATTCCGTGATTCCGTTCTTTGTGTCTGTGTTTGCAGAGTTTCATGCTGTGTGTGTTGACTCGTGGTTGACGTCTTGGAGAACTTTCTGCCCTGTGTGCAAACGGGATGCTAGAACTAGCACTGGGGAGCCACCGGCTTCAGAGAGCACACCATTACTCTCATCCGCTGCATCGTCTTTCAACTCTTCCTCTGTGCTCTCTTCCATCAGATCATCCGCAATGTTGATCGGTCCTTCCATGGGATCATTACCATCTTCAATATCTTTCTCTCCCGCGCACGCTAGCTCCTCTTATATTAGACAATCATATCGGTCTTCCTCTAACCGGCGATCTCCTCCAATAAGCGTAAGTCGAAGCTCTATGGATCTCAGGCAACAAGCAGCTTCTCCATCACCATCGCAGAGATCCTACATTTCCCATATGGCTTCTCCACAGTCATTGGGTTACCCGACTATATCGCCTCTCAACTCCAGGTACATGTCACCGTATAGGCCTAGCCCGAGCAATGCGTCACCTGGATTAATCGGATCATCCAATTATCCGTTCCACCCGTTGCGTTACAGTGAATCAGCCGGAACTTTCTCTCCATACGCCTCTGCAAACTCGCTACCAGACTGTTAAAAGTCCATGGAACCAACCGGTCTGGTTCAGGTCATACAAGATTTTTTTTCTTTCTTTTGCATTTGAGTTCTTACTACGAGACGCACGTTTGTGTTTGTGTGTGTACCGATGCTTTATAGTCTTTTGGTTGAGATGAACATCTTTCGGTTTATGTTAGAGATTTTATTACTTCCACAATTACACAAACAAAGTTGGTTCTTTTATAGAGAATAGGAGCCTATGTATATGTATATAAACCTTTGTTTTTTTTTTAATTGATGTTTTATTTACAAATCTCAGTTTTTTTACATGTCACCTCATTGATCGTTTCTTGTAAAGCTAAGAAAAAAGGATGAGAAATTGTTGTCTTTGATGGTTTCTTGTCACCATTCTTGCAAAACTTCAGATGTCTTTCCAATGATTTGATTCAACTCATTATCTGAAGAAGAATCTTTCTCCATGACTGAATCAAAAATAAAGAAGACATGATTTATAAATCATAATCAAGCGAGTCCTAACCAAAACTACTCTTAGGAAACCTAACCATGAATAATATGCTGATAACTCTTCAATCGTGAATTTCAATCTAAGTTCCATAGAAAGTCTGGAATCGTTATTGTGAAATAACTAGCTTGGAATCCAGAAAATCGTAACCAAACAAACAAGAATCGATATTAACAATCATGGTCATTAAAAAGCATTATTTTGTGAGGACAATGTTGTGTTCCTCACTAATGCAACACATGTATATTCAGCATTTGAGAAGGAAATAGACAAGGTTGAAAGGAAGCATCTTCAACTCACTATGTAAGAGAATTTCAAGTTTGACATGAAGACGAATTTAGATTGGTTATGTGTTATACTAGTTGGTGGTGTGTTATACTTGTTAAAATTCTAAAATTTCTTTTTGAAAATTAATTTTGTATTGAATCTTGATGACTCAATTGACAAGACAACTAACTCTTGATGAGTTAATGTATGTTTTAGCTAAGTTATATGAATTAGCACACTTTTTGTTTGTCTAGTATATACATCTACATACTAGTGTCAATTATCATGATCGATTTTCTTGACTTAAATGATTTTTACATATTCATCTCTTTCGACAGTGAATACATTGAAAACGAGAGAGAATGAGTGTCATATTAGACAATGATTAGTATTTTATAGTTTGAAACCTAAAACTGGCAAAGAATGTTGTTTCTTTTGTCAAACAAGTTAATTTGTAACGATGCACTGATTATCTTTGGTTATCCAGAAGTTCATATGTACCACCCGGAAGTTTATACATCTGGACATTTTATGTCCATGCAGATGGAATATTCGAACAGGTCAAAATAATTTTTCGTGAAACTGTAATCACGAACAAAACAAAAATGTGTTGTTGCTATGGATCTGTCCTATGCCCTTTTTTAAGGTTGATATAAGACTGGAGTAATTGGCAGTTGAAAAATGTTGAATCTCAACCATTGAACTCTTGAACTCTAAATCTAATTTCGGCCATTAGCATTTTAGTTTCAGTTGTTTCCTTAGAGACAATCTCCGATCTATGTGTAGGTAATAAATGATATCCAATGGTTCGAGATTCTTATCGCACCCTCCTAAAAAGAAGAACAAACCACCATCTAAAGAAACTGAAACCGCTGCAGCAAATAACCTAGCAGATGGCCCTTGTTCCGCAAGAACCTTGGACCATACACCTATTTCTGTAGAGAGAAACCGAGAATGATTGTTATTTTGATAACACAACAGAGATAAATCAAATGAAAGGTTGCCATTAATTGAGTTTACATTGGATAAATCAAACAGAGAGATACCTTTGTGAGCTTAGTACTTATTTTTACATATATAGCATCCACATCATATCCGTATTAAAGTTAAAAAATAACCTGATCAGCAATAAGAATATAAATGTTGTTATTTTTTTCTTTTCTAGCTCACCATGGTGATATTTCATAACTTGTGAGGTCTAGTCTTATATATAAGTGCCTTTAAGTTTTTCTATTACTCTTTTTTGTTTTCAGCATTGCAAAACTATTGCATAATCTTAAACTTGTACCTTCCGTAAAAAGAACAATTTTGTCTTTGAAATTTGTTGTTAGCCATGCGTGATTTTACTCCTTTTTTTTGTTCATGATGTTTTAAATTTGCAACTATCTTGCAAACCCATCATTGAAAATTTGAAATAGGAAGCCAAAAAAAACCTATATTATTGGTATCAATTTTAACCTCTTAAAGAAAGGAGGTGCTGTGAAATGGAGAAAGAAGTTCGATACCTTTTGTGCTACTTGATAATTTCTGCATTCCTTATTTTAAGACGGAATTTTGAGTTTTTGAAGAACAGCAAATCACCTTGGTTCAAAGTATATTACATACCCGAGATCCCCACCAACCCCAAACCACCTCCTAAACCGAACCGAACCGAACCGAACCGAACCGAACCGTAAGGCCAATAGAGGGTCCAATTGCCATCACATTCCACTCTAAACGACGTCGTTTAAGAGATTTTTGGTAACGTGGACCCAGCAGAGAAACAGTTTTACTTTTACGCTTAAGTGAATGAAGAAAAGCCGTTCCACCGTTGGCCGGGCTTTTTTCTCCGGCGTCGAGGATCTCGGTGAAGAATCAATCCTCACACATGATGATAATGAGACACCTCAATGCGATGGCTGCTTTACTCATGATGTTCTTCACTCTCTTGATCCTCTCCTTCACGGGGATTCTCGAATTCCCATCTGCCTCCACTTCGATCGGAAACCCGATTGACCCGGAACCGAAACTACCCGATTCATCGGATCCGTTCACCGATGTGTTGGTGGCTTTTAGAAAATGGGACTCGCGAGTGGGTTGTGCTCGGTTTAGGGATTCGATTCGGGGAAATGTTAGTTCTTCGGGTTCTCTACAAGAATCTGGGGATGGGTTTGGTTGTGGTGAGCAGAAGATGGAGCATGTTAGAGTTTTGGTTAAAGGGTGGACTTGGATTCCGGATAATTTGGAAAATTTGTATTCTTGTCGTTGTGGGATGACTTGTTTGTGGACTAAATCACCTGTTCTTGCTGATTCACCTGATGCTTTGTTGTTCGAGACCACTACTCCTCCGTTACAGGTAGTCTGTCTGGAGGAATTTGCTTGATGGTGGTTTTGTTCAATGCATGTGATCTTGTGATGTTTGCTTCACAGTAGCTCTTAAGTGGTGTGTTTTAGGTTGTCAGTTCTTGGAATAGTGAGGTTAGAGCTTTGGATTTTTCTCCAGGGATGCATTTCAATGGATCTGATTGTGGTCTCATATGTCTTATGTTCAACTTTGAGTGTTTATGGTGTTTATCAATTCCAGCTTGAATCATTTTTCTCCAATTTGAGAAACTTGCTTGAAGCTAATTTTGGAGGTTTTGTGCATTCATTTTGGGAAAAGTGGGTCATAGATTTGAACGACCAGGCAAAATCAGATCTCATTTGCTCTTATTTTCCTTGAATTGAATGTGTGATCCTGCTTCGCTATAGTGATCTTTCAATTATTGTATCCCTTTGATGCTTAGAGACGTGTTGGAGATCCGCTTCGTGTGTACATGGATCTAGAGGTTGGAAGAAAACGCTCAGGCCGCGAAGAAATATTCATCAGCTACCATGCCAAAGATGACATCCAAACAACTTATGCCGGTGCTCTCTTTCATAAGAACAGAAACTATCATATCTCTTCACACAAAAACAATGTAAGTTACCTCTTAAACAACATTAATCCCAAAATCATTGATTTTTTCAGTTTTAATTTGATCGATGAACATCGTACAGGATGTTTTGGTGTATTGGTCTTCCTCAAGATGCCTCTCTCATAGAGATCGCCTCGCAAAGAGCCTCCTCGATCTAATTCCCCACCACTCCTTTGGCAAGTGTCTAAACAATGTTGGTGGCTTGGACTCAGCTCTCTCTATGTATCCAGAATGTGTCGCCGAGTCCAACTCTGAGCCAAAATGGTACGACCACCTCCACTGCGCTATGTCACATTACAAATTCGTCCTTGCAATCGAAAACACAGCCGCTGAGTCATATGTGACCGAGAAGCTTTTCTATGCGCTCGACTCGGGTTCTGTTCCCATCTATTTCGGAGCCTCTAACGTCCAAGACTTCGTACCTCCCCGTTCTGTGATCGACGGTAGCAAATTCAGTTCGATCCAGGAATTGGCAGCATACGTGAAGCGGCTCGGTGATGATCCCGTGGCTTACTCGGAGTACCACGCGTGGAGGCGGTGTGGACTAATGGGGAACTATGGTAAAGCCCGTGCGGTGAGTCTTGATACATTGCCGTGTCGGTTGTGCGAAGAGATTAGTAGAAGAGGCGGGAAGAACGCCGGAGCTTGACAAGCCACCGGTGGTTTTAGAGGTGTGGGTTTTGTTACATCAAGAGTGGTTGTGTAAATGTGATTTCATGTTCTGTTTCTGTTATAGAACAACATTTTGTCATATAGTATAATTAATCACACACCCATAAAGTAAATTAAGAGAAATTAAGCCTAATAACCAAGACAAAAAATTATAACCTAATAAATAACCAAATCACCCATGATTTGTGGTTGTCATCATTCCACAGCCACTTTTGGTTAGATTTTGATTTTTTTTTTTTTTTGGTTATTCACCAAATTCCCCCTAAACTAGAGCAAGTTCAATGTGAATACTTTCATTCAACTCTATTTTGTGAAGTATCTTGGATAATCGCTGATCAACCAATATTAACGTTTGATGTCTCATGTAAGTGATGCATAACACTAATCTTACCACTTAAACCAAAAAAACAAAATTATGCAAAATGTAATGCTTCTATGGTTGCTAACGCGGCCAGAATACAAATAACACGACGGGCAATAAACTTGGCGAAAAATCGGGAAAGTTCCATCGAAAACAAGCCAGGCTATTTTAGATATGGTCGATTGCTGTCTATTTGGGGCTAAAATAGTGACGGATGATCCAATGCATGTGGGAATGGTCTCAATGGAAGAAAAGAAACATATGAACATGTTATTCTTAAGAGATATTCTTCTTGGACTTAAGATTATATGATTTTCGTTTATGTCTGCTTTAATTTTTCTTCTTTCTTTTTCTGGTTGTATTGGATTTTAATAAAAAAGAAAAATATTCATAATTCACTTTTTTATTAGTAGTATTAATTTGGGAAAACCAAAGAATTGTTTTCTTGTCTCGGGATCAATGTATGTGGTACCAATTAGTCTAGCACGGACCACACGGAAATAAGCCAAAGGGACAACACGGTGCGATTGACTAATTGACCATTGACCAATCTAAGTCTTACATTACAAGACACATTCCGACACAAACAAAATAGTAAAACACAGAGTACGATCTTTCGATTAATATCATGTACCTTATGTAAACCCCACACTTTCAGTAATATGTTTATACTTTTACTAACCGCAACGCAATAAAATCGTATCTAACTGTTTTCTAAAAGTTGAGATCATCCAAATTTCGGAAATACATTAGTTACGTACAAATCTTTATCCTACGCGTATATATTTTTAAAAATGCGTATGCATGTATAAAAGTATACATATAAAATATAGTTGTGCGCAAACAATATTTTTTAAAAATCATATGTGAATTATCTTAAAATAAAGCTATATCGTCACATGTGAAATTTTGGAAAACATAAATTTGAAAATATATGCTATACATACTTTTTTGTTTTGTTTACAACCATGCTACACTCTTAAAAATATTATTATGACACAATCACTTATTTTTATCAACGAAATGAAGATTTGAAATACACGTTTTCTTATAACATTACAAGTATAACTGCATTTAGGTAGAAAAATAGAAAGAAGTGAAACTCTAGGAACCTGCTTTCATAAAGTGATTACTTTGTGATTATTTATCTATTCATGAAATAATAACTCCAGACACACTAGTGTGGATACAAAATAAACAAATCCTTACATATGCTAATAAATTAGGGTTTTGCGTAAAATTTCTGCTAAATTCGTTAAAAATTGGGGGAAGTAATCATATTTTCACTGAAATTCATGATCCAATATAATAGTTTTTTTTTTTTTTTTGCTTTGTTTACTTTAGGTTTTGACGAAGTCAACGAATTTGCTTTTATGTCCTTGTTTTATTCCAGATTTTCAGCCATTGAATTTTCTTTAAAAAATTTCGGGTTGGGAGAAACTTTTTCTTTTATTTTACTGGTAAAACTTTTACTTTTGGCTTGACGGGGTCAACGAAGTGGATCTTATAATTTTAGCTAATACCAAGTTACCAACTATAAGTATAATATGTTTTTATATATACAACTATAGAATTAGCGATATGAATGAATATTTAAAAATAGTGTGATATGAGTCTTTCCAATATTATTTGTTTTAAAAACGAATTTTGTGTATCCTACGTGGTTTTGGTTGGTATGAAAAAATGTGTCCAGTAATAATCAAAAGAAATCAAAATCTAACTGTTTTGTTTTGTATTTTCAAAATCTAATTGTTGCCAAAAAATATCTAAACTTTTTAATGTGGGAATAAGAATATTAAAAAGAAGGCAAACGAGTTGTTGAGGAGAAGACTGATTAACATGAATCATCAGTAACGTCTTTATCGCCAAAAATAATAATAATTTAAAATGGTGAGTGGATTAGTATTAGCAACCACCAATTACATGATTAGTAATAATTCTAGAATTAATTATAACTTATCTTTGTTATCACTAAGATAATGGATCCAATCCGTTAAATAAAATTTTTTAATTGATAGACTCCTCGTAAGGATTTATGTCCAAGGAACAGATTTCGTTAGGTTGATACTCGAACGGATGCGATTCGGATCGATTGATGCAGAAATGATGCGGTGAAACTTGTTGAGGTTCGTTTCGAGGCAGCAGATTTACTCGAAAGAACTTGACGAGAATGGATCAAACGGTTTTGATGGATGAATGATGATTGATGAACGGATGTGAATCGAATGGAATGATGCGCAAATGATAAGAAGATGAACGGTTTGTTGATGGATGAATATGTGAATGATGGATCGATTTGTATTTCTAAGAGAGATGAAGATCTCTTAGACTACGAAGCTCGGATCTAACTTAGATATAACGCAATAAGAAAAAAACAAGTTGAGAAGATACTACACATTTCTCTGATCAAACAAGAGAGAAAAGATTTAGATAAAAGATGTTTGATACTTTTATTTATCAACGAAATAGAGTATATATAGGGGAGAAGGAAGTCTTGGAAACAACCAAGTCTTTCTTTATTACACAGAAAATCATAAAGCATTAAAGAGTTTGACTAAGAAATTTGAAAGACAAAAAGAAAAAAATTAAAGATAGCATTTGACTCGTTGCGGTGAGGCGGAAAACGAGCCAACGGTAGCATTGTCGATGATGAGGCTTGCGGTGAAGTGTGTGAATCTCGCCTCATTAAAAACCTTGCTTGGATAACCCATTGGGACAAAACCAAGCAAAGGGAAAAAGAGTGCGAATCACACACCTCTCATCATCGACCCTTAAGCCACTTGAATCGCGACCAATGTAGTCGGACAAGTGTGCGGTTCAAGGTTGCTTTCAATGCGGTAGAGAAGTGAAGTGACAGATTGGTTAAGTTGTTTGGTCCTTGACCGTGTCATGGGTCCAACCGGTACATGTAAAGACTTAGAGTCCGAAAAATCTTCCTCGGCTACGAGCAGTTCCTTAACTCCTTGTCCCGAACCTCCATAACTCGAGCTGGTCATGATCTCATCATTAACTATGTATCATAATTAATCTCACTGGTACTTTAATATCTAACTAGGTTAGACCCAATGCTTTGCACCGATAAATAATGTTTATAAGATAGTTAATTTAAGATTAAGATTATGGTTTTTTCTACCGTCTAAAATGTTTATAATGAAAATTAGTATAGTTTTAGTTAAATTAATCAACTCTAGTTATTGCAGAATTTTTTTGTCAACTATGACCAAATCCGAAATATGTTTGTGTATATCCGAATTTATAATTATTTTTTTATAGGAATATGTTTCACCAAATGATAAAAAAAATATATAAATTGAACCAAATAAAAAATGAACAATCCAAACTTGAACCAAAGTAGTATGCATGGATACATAAATTATTATACTAAATTATCACAACCTAACTCGAATTATACGAAACCGAACCAAAATAATTGAACTAACCAAAAATTACTAAATAATACTCCCTCTATTTATTTTTATTTGATGTTTAAGGTTGTAACACACAAATTAAGAAATTATTTAATTTTGTATTCTTTCTAAATAAAACATGTTTTGTTATCAATTTCAAGACAATTCAACCAATAAAAAATCAATCTGCAGAATTCAAACAGTTAAAACAACAAAAATAAAATTAATTTTATATAGAAACTTGAAAATATCAATTAAAATGAAATAAAACAAATTCTTTAAAACATCAAATAATAAAAAACAGAGGGAGTATTACTTTTTTTATATATTTTATTCCATTTTGTTAATTCATTAGGTGGATTTTTTATCCCGTAGTCATTTAATTTTCATATTTTAAATTATATTTATATTTTCAAATTTAATATTTAACCAATTCAGAAATGTCAGCAAATTCAATTAATGGTAAGTTTAGAAACAATTGTTTTAAGGGATATTTGGAAAATTGCCCCACCTCAAATATAACTTTGTCCCAATACACTTAAAATTTTATAGTTTTGTCCCATTAGGCTTTAATTATGTTTAAACTCGTTTTTACCCTTTAATTATGTCTCATTCAAGGTTTATCAAAAACTGGATCGATCGATCTGAATTGTAGATCGATCGATCCAATACTGCGATCAACTTGCACCAATATACCTGACCAGTCTGCTTCATCAGATCGATTGATCCCCAAACCAGATCGATCGATCCAGTTTTTGATAAAGAATCGGGTCATGTGAGGATCGACCTGATCACTCGGTGCACTAGGATCGATCGATCTACGTTTAGATCGATCGATCCGACTCCCACGTGAGTTTTTCGGTTTGATTTAGTCGGTTTACATCGGTTTAATTTCCCTAAAATAAAACCGAATTTATAATAAACCTGATCGAGACCATCTGTTCTTAAAAATCAAAAATCGGTTTCTTCCTTCTCCTCTTTCGACATTCAAGGTTTTTGAGTTCAAAATTTCTTAAACCCATAACTTTTGCAATACTTGACGGATTTGAGCGATTTTTGAGTGCATCTCACTCGAATTTTCCTCCTCTTTCTGATTCCACCATCCTCTCACTCGATCTGCAAAGGCATGTGCTCCTAAACCCACTTTTTCAGTTCGACATTCTTGGAGAAATTGGTGAATTTGGGGTTTGAATGTGTCGAATTAGGTGATTTCGTGATTTGATATGCATTCCTAGAGTGATTTCCGACTAAACCCATGCCTTGAACTCGTTGATTTGAGTATTAGAATTTGACCTTCAAAAACTATGGCGAATTCTTCAAAAACGGATTTGCCATATGTTTTGTTGCAATTTAGGCATGATTAGAGAACATTGTACTTAATTTATACATGCTATGGCGTTTACATTCGTGTTCTAATGCTTAACTAGACTGAGACCAATCAGCAAAACTAAAGGGTTTTATTCTATATGTTTCCAAATGGTCGTTAAATGGTTCATTGTTTCTTACTTGTTTTCATATTTCGTTTATTATATTAATTTTTACGTGTTGCTTTCAATGTTCCTTATTTGTAATTTGTTTGTTTTGTTGCTTAATTCTTTGTTTTGTATATATTGTAATTTCTTTTGTTGCTTAATTCTTTTTGAATGTGTTCATAATACTTTGATAATAATTACAAATATTAATCACGTATCCAACTTTTGATAATTTGCATTGTTTAATTCATTGAAGGTATGGATTTAGAGTTGCCTAAAAAGATTTTTAGAGAAGGGCATGAACCGGAAGTTAGAAAGATCAACAACAGCTGCAGGATGTCGATTCTTGAGCTAGTGAAGGAGATGTTGCCAACGAATTACGATGACGTGAAGGCAGATCCTCTTTTCTTTCATATCATGGCAATCCATGATAATGGTCTAGGATACTCGGAGAAAGTGATACACAGCATGATGTGTAAGCAGCTACAAACATCTAAATTGCATGAGTTATGGTTTGTGTTTGCTAGGAGGCCTATGAGATTCTCTTTGCAAGAGTTCCATGCCGTGACTGGCCTCAAGATCGAGAAAGAGGACAATTGCAACATTGATGAATGGGTAGATGATGAGGGTTTTTGGAGTAAACTGCTAAATGCAGAGGGTAGAAGCATTTGCATTCAGGACATAAGGAAGGTGCACATTCTGGATGCTAAGAATTGGAAGCGTGTTGATAGATTGCGTTTGGTGTATTTGTGTGTTATTGGTGGATTGCTATGTCCAATGGATGAGAAGGCTGTTATGCCACACACTTACATCAAATTGGTTATGGATTTTGGCAAGCTACGAACTTATCCGTGGGGTCTTGAATCATTTGATCAGCTTCTTAAGGCGATGAAGACTGCTAGGGAGAAATTGACGCGGCCGATTAGCTACCCTTTGCATGGTTTCTCTTTTGCATTTCAGATTTGGATAATGGAAGCTATTCCCGACATGGGAGATATGTTGGGCCAGAAACTGAATAAGGATGACATTGTATTTCCCAGATGTTCAAATTGGATAGGAGCTTCAAAGATTTCATATCCACAAATCAACCAGCTAGAGTCTTCATTTGGATCAGAAGTAAGTGAACTTGCTATTTCTTGTGTAATTTTCTTCTTTTTAGGACACTAAGTAGTAAGATGGTTTTGGTGTAACTTTCTCCATCAGTTCGACACTAACTTTGATTATAATCACTTTTTTACAGGCTATTTTGTATCCTTTTATCTCGTCTACTAGGAATGCTGATGTAATCAAGCATGTTCAGTTTACAAGGACGAGCGAAATGAGAGATGAAAGAGTTGACAATATAATTTCTCTCATTAAAGATGAAAAAGATTGGAGTGACCACATCTGGGAAGTTAAACCACCGAATCAGAAGCATGTTGCACATGAAGTGGACATAGAGAATGATATTGCAGATGCGGTTGCTGATGTTAGTACTCTGAAGGCAGACGACAGCTCTGCCTCGACTTCGAGGAGGGCTAAGAAGAAGTTTTCTGATCCTGGTGTAGAGGAACGGAAGCAGAAATTGTTATGCCAACGGTCAGCGGGAAAAAGTGTAGGTGTGAATGAAGACTTGAAGTCTTTTATTACTGGTTTGTTTGAATCTTCGTTCACTTCAATGTCGAAGAAGGTTGAGAAGATGGAGAAGGACATCAATCTCCGATTTGCCAATATGGAAAGTGAGTTTACGATCCTCAAAGATGCAGTCTCTGAAGCTACAGTAGCAATAAGCAGTGGACAACGATCTACCGTCACAACAGCGACAACTGTCAATGTGGAGAAGCAACCGCAAGAAGCGAGAAAGGTAACCCAAAAGAAGAAACTCTAACTCTTGATCACTTTTGTATTGTATCAGTCGGTAATGTTGTCTATATATCTATTATGTTGTAACCTGTTAAATGTAAACATATGTTTTATGACAGTATGTTAGTCACATAATTTTGAATGTAATTTATATTGTGTTTAACTCTATGTGAATGTAAACATATGTTGTATAATGTGCTTTCTTTGGTTTCCTCACTCTTTCACTTTTGTTTATCGTCTAACAGGATGATAATAAATATGGAGTAGACTGTAAATTTTCTTTTGATGGTTTACATGACGTAGCTTTAACTCAGACTTGCAACATGGAGCTCGAATTAGGTACACAGGAGTACCTCCAAAAAACATTGGGACGACTATCTCAAGCTTCAGTAGTCCATGGTTTCGATCCATCTCAGTCTTCAAAAGCAAAGATGGAAGATGATATTGATTGGTTAAGTCCACTATCTTCTTTTCCTTCCGTCAAGAAAGAAAGTGTCGAACCGCATACTCGTAGTTGGCTTCGACAATTAACTCCAAAAGAATTGGAGAACATGTCCCGAAATGCTGCAGATGCCACATTAGTTTTCATGAAGAAGAAGAATTTAAAGAAATGCAAGATTGGTCCATGGCTTTCGAGTAAGTCTATTAATGTGTTTCTCTTCAATTTTTACTTACCGAATAACCGCATACAGTTTATTGTATACCTACGTACTAAATACTTAATGGTTTAATAGATTGAAAGAACTACATGTCGGTCCACTAGCTTTAACTTTAGAAGTATTAACCCGGATTATTAGCTCAACATCATAGCTACACACTCCGGTATGATATACGTGTTAGATTATGTTATAATTCACGTATGATTAGTAAACATATGTTACTAATTTTTAAGCTTTTTGTTCAGGAAGTAGACGCAGTTATGTTCTTATTCCGGGAGAAGACATCTTTGCGACGTTGGAAACCAGATCGTGTTGGTTTCATGACCTGCTCATTTAGTTCCCACATAAAAGCTGCTTACCGCGAATTTTTGGCTGAGAAGAAAGCATTCAAATTGAGTACTTTGCTCTTAGCTTTCGGCAAAGGTGATCTTCCAGCTCATGGAAATACAGGAAGACTTTGGGATGTTGACGTGGATCGTCTTTACGTTCCAGTCAATGTCAATTCTAACCATTGGATCTCGTTGTGTATCAGCTTCAAACAGAGAGCAATTCACGTATTTGATTGTGGTAACGGAAAGCATGCAAAGGATGTGGAACCATTTGCAACCATCATTCCACGTATTGTACACAAAGTGCAAGCACCTGGAAACAACAAGCATCTGAAAATCAAACCGTATACAGTGACATATGTGAAGATGAAAGATGGTCTTAATAGAAGTCACTGTCACTGTGGAGTGTATGCTTTGAAATATATCGAGTGTCACTTGCTTGGACTAGACTTCTCTCTAATGGACGATAGCAACATTAAAGGGGCTCGATTTAGGATTGCAATCGATCTGTACCAAGCGGCAAATGATCAAGTTTTGATTGACCGTTTGTCAAAGTATGAACCTCCTGAAGCGCATATCGACTCAACCATTGTTGATATTGGTTGAGATCGATCAATACTTCGATATATGTTTTTAGGTAGTTTCTCTTTATTTCATATGAGTTATGTTATGAATTTAAAACTTATGTTTTTATGGTTTAGAGTGATTTACGTTTAACATTTTTACGTTTGTTTTACTAATTTTTTATTTTAGTTTTACATGTTTCAGGTTTTCGGAAAAAAAAAAAACAAAGAAAACAAAAAAAACAAAAAATAAAAAAACAAAAAAACACAAAAAAAAAGAGGAGGTCAGATCGATCGATCTTACGTATAGATCGATCGATCCACTACTGCGATCAATTTGCAACAAAGTATCGGGTCATGTGAGGATCGACCTGCCCAGTCGTCGCAATAGGATCGATCGATCCTATGTTAAGATCGATCGATCCGCCAACCCAGGTAAGTATCCAATTCGATTTCCTCGGTTTATTTTGGTTTAATTTTAATAAAATTGAATCGAAATATCCCTATTTCGAAACTGATTTCACTCCTTCGGTAAGATCAAACTCGGTTTCTCTTCCTTCTCCCTTCGATATTCAAAGGTTTTGAGCTCAAAATTTATTCAACCCCTAACTTCTTCAAAACTTGACGGATTCAAGTGATTTTTGGGTGCATTCCACTCGGTTTTTCCTCCTCTCTCTGATTCTAGCAACCTCTTACACGATCTGCGAAGGTATGTGTTCCGAAATCCCCTTTTTCAGTTCGACATTCTTGGTAAAATTGGTGCAATTTGGGTTTGAATAGGTCGATTTAGGTGATTTGGTAGCTTGATATGCTCTCCTAGAGTGATTTCCGACTTACCCATGCCTCGAATTCGTTGATTTGAGTATTAGAATTAGGATTCAAAAAAAAAAAAAAACGGATTTGCCATATGTTTTGTCGAAATTTAGGCATGATTAGAGAACAATGTACTTAATTTATAGATGCTATTGCTATACATTCATGTTCTCATGCTTATATTGTTCAAAATCCCTTATTTTCTATGCTTGAGAAATTGTGATCGACATGGTTTTGTTTTGATTTTGCAGGATATGGGTAAGTCAAACGAACAGGTTGGCCCTCACCGACAACCTGTACAGCCTACACGACAGCATTCCAAAAGGAGCTCACGGGAAAAAGGAAAAGGAGTTGCAACATCGTCGAATCCTACGCATGATGAGATGGAACATGATCAAGCAGTCCAGCATACTAGCGCACCTTGGCCTCGCAGTGAGGGTACCGTTTTCCCTACGTCTGCAATTGTTCAGGAGATTCCTCATACTACCATGAGTGTGGTGCAGAAACATTCACGGTACTCTAATCGCAAGCCTGGTCATGCATGGGATGCGTTTAATAGTCTGTTCTACAATGGTTTGCTGCAGGTCTCTAAGGTTCCTACCCGATTTATATGCCCAAGGACATTGCAGAAAATGGGTATTGCGGAGGATGTGCGATCCATGTTAACGAGGATGGGACTAGGGACTTTGGCGTATAAGACGTATCCTCTTTATCCGGATTTGGTTCGTCAGTTTTTTGCCTCCGTGGAGCTCAGGTTTGAGGATATTGCTTTGCACCAAGCAGATGAGGGAACCCTCTCCTACCTTTCTAGTGGGGTTCTCTATGAAATTTCCATACCAGATTTGTGTGATCTCTATGGATTTGACAGGACCATACCAAGCTGCAAATTCCCTCATTTTCACTTGGCCGATGAGTTGTGGAGTTTGATTGGTTCAGGACAATTTTGTAGTGCCAATTCTCGAAAGGCGAAACTGAGTTTGATCAGGAATCCAGTGATTCGGGTTCTCGCCAAAATCCTTGGGCATTCTTTCAATGTAAAGGAGGAGACAGGTTCTCTCAGTGTAGCTGAGCTGCTGATGATACACTATGGACTTCCTTCTCCTGATGACATCTATGGTAGAGAGGTTCCTGCAGAGCTTACCACGAATTTGGGAGCGGTTTTTGCTGCCATGTTGGTTACCAAGAAGACTCGGGGTCTTAACACTATCCAGAAGGCCAAGCTAGAGGGTGTTGGCAGTCTCTTGACACCCATCTTCCGATTCCATGGCATTGACCTCACTTCTCCGCAGTGTGTGACCAAGGTTGAATACTACGATGAGAGGTTTCTTAGTAACAACAACATTTGTGATGCAGGGTTCAAGTATAAGTTCTACGATCGCTCGCTAGTTCTCCGACGCTGCCAGCTTCCTCTCCCTGCTTTTACATCTCCCATATCCAGAGACAACCTGGAGTTCTATTTGGATCCTCAGTTTTACCTTCCAGATCCGCCATCTGTCAAGCGTCGTGGTGGACCCTCAGGACGACCAGTTTCACAGTTCGAGGAGGAGAGAGTCGATTTTTCTCCACGAGCACTTGCTTCATTTGAGCCACTCCTCCCTGCTTACGATGGTCAGTATGATCTTCCCTCTTTCCCTCATGATGGACCAGATTCAGCTCGTTGGCAGTGGATAGAGACTTCTCAGCGGGCTCAACATTCGATGTTGAGGACGATGTGGAACGCGCTGTCTAAGCTCAGTTGCCCGTCCCCATCTTCTTGTTTTCGCCCTCGCACTACAGAGACTCGGGGAGGAGACGATGCCCCTATAGCTGATCCTAGTGTTGCTGGACACAGAAATTCCGATGAAGATGATGAGACTAACGACCGACGCCTTGGTAGACGTCGGAGAGCAGTAGGAGAGAGTCGCAGCGCGAGCTCCGAGGACCATTGATTGCAGTATTTTTTCAATTGAATTAGCATTTACTCCGCATTGTAATGAAGCATAAACATAAAAAATGTGATGGCTGGTAAGCCTAGACATCTGAAAAAAATATTAATTTCAATTGCACGTTGGGTAAGTATTTAAAACTAAAGACACAAGAAAAAATCATAGTCATGTAAGTATTAAACTATGAAATTAAAAATAAAATACAATGAAAAAGGGAGGGAAGAATATGTAAGTGGGATCGATCAAGATGATGGATGGCAGATCGATCGATCAAGAAGTGGGATCGATCGATCCGATTGCAAAGAGTGTTCAGGTCGATCCTCTAATGACCCGATGTTTTTAACATCTGATCACTGACTGGATCGATCGATCCTTGGTTAAGATCGATCGATCTGTTCTGGAATTCTAAACATTTACAAAACCCCAAAAATGGCGACATTTAATCATAACAGGAGAGCTGTGAAGATGAATCCATGTGTACAGAGGAAAAAAAGTAATTCACGATACAAGAATGATGTACATGATCTAAACCAACTGAAGTTCCTGTGAGTTAAACACATAGAGACTTCGTTTAGTTATATACTGTGATTTAAACACTTACGGTGCAGTACCCAAAACATATCATTAACCCTTAAAGAAACAAAAGAGTATATGAAACTGGCTCGAGACCAAAAAGCAAGAAACAAATATAAGAAACAAAACAAGTTCTCAAAACAAAAGACACAAGGAAAAATTATAGTGATGTAAAAACCAAAGCTTGCAGACAACTTAAACATAAATAAGAAGTTTGTAAAACATAAATGAAACAATCTTTATATTGCCATATCACATGTTGCTCTGTTGTGACCGGTAATATGACAACGACTGCACTTATGCTTCTTCGACCCTTTCGATCCTTGTGACGATCGTATCTTATCTTCAGCACTTTCGAATCTTCGTTTCATGCGTCTTCCCGTAGCTCTTCGTGTTTCCGGTGGTAAAACCTGGACAGCTTCAACTTCGGCTGGGACACGCCATGCATCCTCAGGAACAGATACAGGATTAATGCATTCCTCATAAGATGCTCTCCATGCGACGGTCGTATATTTATGATCGGTGAGTAAATGTGTCTCTCTTCCAACAGATAATCCTGCTTTTATGGCATGTCTGCACGGAATTTTTATCAAGTCATACTTTCCACATGAACACGTTCTCGCCTGCAAATCAACAATGCAGTCGTAGGAGTCGCCTTTGACAATAAATCTATTGTCATTAATCTTGTAAACCATGAATGTTTTACCCTTCTCAATCCTTCTGTCAATCTTTTTCTCAACTGCAATGGTTAAAGGATGCTTATGATTTGAGCTTAAGTTTCTACGCTTATGAAACCATCGGGTTAACATTTCTCTAATGCTATCCAACAAAGGAATTACTGGATACTCTCTAGGTGATCGTAATGCAGCATTGATCGATTCAGCAGGGTTTGTGGTCCTAATGTCATACCTGAATCCTGGAAATAGACAACGAGCCCATTTTCTCACGTCAGCGTCGATTAGATATTTTCCAATGCCTGGACTAATATTGCAAATCTCAGTGAACTTGTTCTCAAAATCAGGTGGTCTATATACTCTGGAAGCCTCTGCAACCAAAGGTGCCACACCTTTTCCGTGAAAAGATGTAACCACATTATTCAGCAAATGGTGAATGCAAATTCCATGTGTAGCTTGCTGGTAAACTTTCTCTACTGCTTTCACTATTGAAGAATGTCTATCTGACACAAAAGCCAACCCATGCTCATCTGCAATAACAACGTTTAGCTGCCTCAAAAACCACTCCCATGAGCGATCGTTCTCTGAATCAACAACCCTGAATGCAATTGGGTACAAGTTAGAGTTACCATCTAAAGCGGTAGCAACTAGTAAAACGCCTTTGAATTTATTCTTCAAAAACGTACCATCAACAACAACAACTCTCCGAATGGATTTGTAGAACCCCCTTACAGATTGACCGAAAGAGATAAATAGATACTTAAATCTTCCATGGAAATCTGTTTCATAATGGTAATGCGTACCCGGGTTTGCTGCTTTGAACATGTACAAGTACTTTGGAATTTTACCATAACTTTTCTCCGGTATGCCTCTAATCGCGTTAACTGCATACTCACGTGCATCCCATGCTAAAGAGTAATTCAACTCGACTCCATGTTCAGTACGCATAATCTGGATCACATCATGCGGTTTAGGTCCTTCTTTCACCCCCTCATACTTATGCATAATCAACCTGCCGATTGTTTTTGCAGAAGCTGTCTTTCCACCTTTTGTTTTGCTTGAAGGAGCACAAGTATGTTCCGAAACATACTTGCTGACAATAAAATACGTAGACCCTGTCAAACACGTTGCACGAAGACTCCAATTGCATCCGTTACTTGTGCAGCGTATAGTCCACTTTGTAGTATCTGATTTAAGGACCTTATAGTCGAAGTTGTACTTCATTGCACAAATTTCAATTGTTGACTTCAAAGCCCTTTTGCTTTCAAAACGTTGATCCTTCTCGACAACATTCTCTGCTGAAGGTCGTACCATCTTCTCACTCCTTTGTTCTATATTTTCAGACATTAAGTCATCCTCGCTATCATCACCAACATCAACATGAATCTGAGAAGGATGGAGTAAGCGTTTGTCAACATTAAGCTTAACATGAGTCGGGTCCTCGATTTTAAGCATAACACCTTCTAAGTTTTTTGATTTCGTGGGCTCTTGATTCAAATCAAAGTCAAATATAGGTTTAAAAGACACACACAACTGTATCGAAGATTTCTTCCTTAAGTAGCCAACAAAATTTTTTACTTGACGATCACTAGATAAGAAAACTGGAGGAGATCCTAAATTGTTGATCAAATCCCCAGGTAAATAACTGCACTCGATCGTATCAGTTTGCTCGATTCCATAATCCTCTAAAACCATAGCTTTAAGCTCCTTAAGAGTAGTTGTAGATTCCAAAGCAAGTAACCTACCTCCTTTTCCTTCGTCAGCCAGAAAGCTCCATCCTTTACTGGAGCATGATATCCATTCACCACATGTGACATAAACATGCAACATAATCAAAAGAAGAAAAAGTTGTCCTCAAGAAGAAGGAGAAGTCGCGAACGAGGAAGAAGAAGTCGCCAGAGATCAATCTAGATTTTAAAACCAAATATTCACTTCAATAAGTTCCTAGATTTAAGGAAATTGAAAACCTAACTTAGTAGAATGTACATTCTAGAAACGGTAGATGATAGACAATACGGTAGAATATATATTCTAGAAACGGTAGATGCTAGACAAAACGGTAGAATGTATATTCTAGAAACGGTAGATGATATTGGAAACGGTGGAAGACACATTCTGCGTAGCCGTAGATGACAGACTATTCAGTAGAACCCATTTTCTACTTCTCCGTAGATACTAATAAGAACCGACAATCTACGGGTTCGTAGAGCTACTAGCGGTAGAACGTACATTCTGGAAGGCGTAGAAGATAAATATAATATATTTTTTTAGCTTTTTTGTGAACTTTAAAAATATGTGAATACATAGAAATGTCTATCTTTTACGTTCTTGTAATGATAGTATTTTTAAAAAATTTAAAAACTGTTTATTTCTATTTATTTTTATTTTTTTAAGGGCAATTTAGGTAAAAATTGACAAAAAATGAAAAAGGTGTATTGGGACAAAATCATTTTCAATATGGGGCAATTTTCAAAATTTCCCTAAACAATCGTTTTTAAAAAGTTTATAAATAGTTAAACAATCGTGTTTAGCAAATGGAGTTAGCATAATTGAAATAAATAATATTTGAAAATAAATGTGCTTGGTAATAGGTATAGAGAAATTAAAGAAATGAAAAACAAAAAGGGTGAAAAAAATTGTAGGAGTGACACATCATTAAAATTGATTTACAATGTTTTTCCTTTAAGATATAGAAGATATCTTAGATAAATTATATTTTGGCAATATTATATTGAGATATATATATATATATATATATTTCTCATTTGCCAATATTATATTGATATAAGTAATATTTTCCATATTAAAGTTGAGATTTTTAGTCGATAGCAAATAATATTGGTATTGGAGGCGAGAAGTGGAAGCACCGCGAGGTGTGAAGCTATTATTTGCAAAACAATAAGATTAAATGGAATGATTTCCTTATTAATGTCGAGAATGAAGATTGAGTATATTATTGTTAACATGTTTTTAGGTAATAATTAATAGTTGATGGTTGCTTGGTAATCTGTGTATCCAAGTTAGTCTTATATATATTTAAATGATGTTTGGACAATGCTATAAGAGCATTTAATATTAACTTAATTTTATTAATAAAAAAGAATTAATTTTTTTTGGATTTGACAAAGTAAATTTGTTTTAAAATGTTTTTTCTTTAATATATAGAAGATTAACTAAATGTAATTTTTAAGTAGGCAACAAATCTCACATTGGATCTCTCCGTTCCGTTTACACTACAAAAATAAAACAATGTAATCTTTATCAAAACACTTTATAAATTAGAGAGTTAATTATGTAGTTTTCCGCATTGTACAAACAAAACACAAAGTATCATGTTGTTGATGATGTTAGATTAATGTTGTTAATGATGTTATTACTTCCTCATAATACTTGATACTAGATAATCTAGGATACGTAAGAAATAGACTAAATATTTGTGGATGATATTCTTGAGTAACAAGTTCCATTTTTTCTTTAATCATGGTATTTTACAATCATCACACCATGCATTGGTTGCATATATTCAGAAGATCAAGATTGCATGTTGTATAATCAAGTTGTAACATGATTTTCTTTTTTTTATTTTGTAGATCTATTCAACGTATTCCAAGCATCAATGCTTTGCTGGTTAGATGAATATCATCTATTCACTCTAATAACTTGACTATCTAAAGCCATTTGAAACTGGTATCTTTACAATGGTGTCAGAATATGATATTGACTTCAACATTTGAGAATTTTTTGGAGAAATGCAGACTAAAGAATAAATACAAGTTCGAGAGTACTAACGACCAATAGAAAGTAGAGACCTTTATCAGTTACTTCATTATCTGATTTTATATTTTAACATAATGTTATTTTTCAAATCTGACATCTAAATTATTTTCTTCATAAGTTTTATTTGGATTACTTAAACTAGAAAATCGATAATAACCATGTTTTAAACTCCGTGATGATTATGAGTTTATACTCATATGCACGTCTATCAAAAGTAAATTGTATTTTTGATTGTATTGGCACCAAAACATTTTTAAAAATGTAGTCGAAAGTTCCACACCCCGCAATTTTGCAGGAGCTTTTAGTTAGATAAAGTTAAATCATGAAAAAATAATTAGCATAATTACCCAAAACTAAAATGATTTTTAGTTTTAAATACCTTTTTATTTAATTCAAAGCAAAAAAAAAAAATAGAGAGGAAGAGGAGAGAAACAAGAAGAGTGTAAGAAACAAATAAGTCAATAAAGGTTGAATGAGATTTGAGATGGATAGTTTTCTCCTCCAGCAATTACACCATATCCACTTGTTTTAATCCTCTCAATCATTCTCCTCTCTCTCTCTCTTCACAGAGAAACTCCATTACAGTAAGACAGATCTCCTCTTCACTGCCACTCTTCTTCCCCGAATTGCTTCAGATTTCCTCTGAATTTTACAGAATTCGACATGGGTTTTGTTCAAAATTAAGTTTTTTCAAAGGAAGATGGAAATTCGCACAAATCAGAATTCTCACGACCGTCAAACGGCGGAGGCAGGTTTACAGCTTAATTCTCCGTCGCCGGGATCGGTTCCTTTCGTCGGAGGATCTATCTCCGGTCAACACACTTCAGCTACTACGAGCTCTTCCACAAGCACTACGAGCTCAGGCTCTGCTTTAGCCGTAGTTAAATCCGCCGTGAAAAAACCATCTAAAGATCGGCACACGAAAGTCGATGGCCGTGGACGGCGAATCCGTATGCCAGCGATGTGTGCAGCTAGAGTTTTCCAGTTGACAAGAGAGTTAGGTCATAAATCCGACGGTGAAACAATCGAATGGCTTCTCCAACAAGCTGAGCCTGCAATCATCGCATCAACCGGAACCGGAACGATTCCGGCGAATTTCTCAACACTAAACGCCTCTTTACGCGGTGGTGGCTCAACAATCTTCTCTCAGCCGTCCAAGTCTTCGTTTCACACCACCGGAATGCCTCTCTACGACGATAACAACAACAGTACTAACGGATCATCGTCTTCCTCCGCCGCTGTAGATCCTTCTAGGACGGCTGTTTTCGGGTTTCACCATCAGATGTATCCGCCGATTATGTCGACGGAGAGAAATCAGACCAACTTAGTAAAGCCTCCTTATAGGGAAGATTACTTCAAGGAGACTGAACCAAGTGGGAGTTCTCAGAAACCGGGTCAGTTTCAGGAACAGGAGTTGGGTTCGAGTTCGGGTTTGGGCCGTGGGGGGAATGTGGTGCCTCAACCAATGTGGGCGGTGGCTCCTGGGAGTACGAATGGAGGAAGTGCGTTCTGGATGCTTCCAATGAGTGGCTCGGGTGGGCGGGAGCAAATGCAGCAGCCGCCGGCCCATCAAATGTGGGCATTCAATCCCGGGAATTATCCGGTTGGGACAGGTCGGGTTGTGACTGCACCTATGGGGTCTATGATGTTGGGAGGACAGCAGCTAGGATTAGGAGTGGCGGAGAGTAACATGGCGGCCGCAATGCGTGGGAGTAGAGGCGACGGTTTGGGGATGACGCTAGACCAACATCAACATCAGCATCACCAGCAACATCAAGAGCCAAACCAGACTCAAGGTAGTGAAAATGGTGATGATGACAAGAAGTGAGAAAACCACCTCATGACATTCAATGAACATTCGCGTTTAAAGATTCGCGATCTGCGTGCGGTTAGGAGGATACCGCTGGGTGATTAGAAACTCCAGTTTGTAAAACATGTTTTAGGGGTCGAAATGCTGCCATGCCTGAGACATTGAGTGACAAATATGGTGAAACAGATTTGGTTTTAGAGCTTTTGAACAGATTTGTCACATCATTTGTGGGGTTGTTTTGTGTGTGTTTCTGGATTTCATCTTTTCTTTTGATTGTGCTTTTGATTAATGAATATGTGAATATGTTGATCTTTCTTGGCTTCTGGGAGATTTTCTACGAATCAAATATTCAAACAAAGCTTTCAATTCCAGTCAAAATAACCAAAAATAAAGGCATCCATGTTGGATTATCATTATTCCAGCATCAATCAGCCAGCAAAAGGAGGAAGAAACATAGAACTTTACCATAATGATAAGACTTGTAGCTAAGTTGCAAAAGAAACAAGAAACTCTCTTGCAAAAGCAGAGTTTGAGAATTCATACAAATTATTCAAGCTGGGGACAACCGTGCCATGAGAGACTCAACCAGATGCGGTCTTCCTCTGCTGGAAGACGACTGCAAAGATAGGAACCCCAACACCGATGCTGAAAGCGGTGAAGACAGCGAGAGACATCTTGAGACCTTGGTACTTCATCCGGTCCAAATTGTACATGTGCTTTGCGTGGAGGTAGTAAGGCTCGTCATGGCCATGTCCTCCGCTCATCTTCTTAGCTCCAGTCGAGTGGAAGCTTCTGCTCACTGTTGATGATCACCACAAGGAAAAAAAATATGTACCAATCAGGCTCATAGGGGTTAAACAATGTGTCTGACTGGCCTTACTCGAGCACTGATTTGTAGAAGTATATCAAAAACAAGCTGATCCTAGTAATAGAGCTTTACACAAATACACATAAATGTATGGTGTTTGAACATTAGAGATGGTACAAATGCTTGCAGAAATACCAAGCCTCTGACCGATTAATCAAGAACTATCGAAGCACAATGATGAAAATTTAATATGAGATACAATTCCAGAAGCACATAAGTGAAACAAAAAACACCCAAATTGAGATTTTCATCAACTAAACAATCAGTTCCGCAACAATTTGCTTATGTGATTCATTGGTTCCACAGAAACAAATTAGATAACCATTGAGGCGTGTTAAGGAGCGAGATTATGCTCTAAAACAAAATTTGTAATTCCAAAATCCATGGCTAGAGAAGATAATCAGAAACATACGAAACAGAAGCCAGTCAAATCCGTTCCGTTTCAGGGAACAGAGAATTCGATTTCAGGGCAATCAAACAAAACCCTAGACTACAAAAGAGGAAGAACAATGAAATGAAAAATCAAACAAGCAGAGATGTTTTCGGGGGGGATACTGACCAGATCTGGAGACAGATGATTCGGAAGAAGCAATGATCCTTGAGACAGATGATTCGGAAGAAGCAATGATCCTTGAGACAGATCTGATTCCGGTGTTCAACGCCATGATCAGAATTAATCGAGAAACCGCAAATGATGAAGGATACGACTTCTCTGGGAAATTTTACGGCGAATCTGTTCAATGGAAACGAGCCTGCGTATGGAATTATATCACACGTGCCAGATACAACTTGTTTTGGGCCCGGCCCAATTACCCTCGTACAAAGCCTTTTCAATGGTTTGCTACAAATGTTGATTTTTATTAGTGTTAACTAGCTCAATCTAATAAGAATGAGAAGTGGCCATGTATTACCTATTCTTTTGATATGTATTTTTTTTAATTTATTTATTTAAAAAATTAAAAATTTATATATATTTTTCTTTTTTTAATAAATTTGACAATCAATTTAAACAATTTAATAACTAATTCTAATATTAATTAATTCCAATAAGTTGTAATATATATTAACATTTTTTTTTTTGGTACCCATACAAAAATATGATTCCAAATTAAATATGTTATTGTAAAATTTTAAACAGTTTAGAAAATATATATTTTATTTATGGAACCAAATAATATACTACACCAACAAAACTTAATAGCGTATAAGAAAAGTTTGTGCAATTATTAAATTAAAACCCAACAATATACTACAAAAAAAAAACTTAATAACACATAAAAACCAATTAGTCCAATTAAAAAATTTTATACTAGAGAAAGTATTAACCAAGATTTTTGAAAGAAAAACTTACTCCACCACAAATTGTGTATCAGTAAAAACTCTTTTTTATTTTTATTATTCTTTCCACACTGTAATCACGACGAGAAAAACATAATACAATTCACCAATGAGTTGATGTGAAAGATAAAAATCACATAAAAACGATCAAAAGAGATACAAAAATACAATTAAGCAATAATTATTCTTTTTTTACGATTCAAAGTTCTAATAAAATAAACATAGAGATAAGTTCCAACATCTCTATCTCTATTGAGATGATGCATATGTTTGGTACAGGTGCCAAGCGTACTACAACTTGTCGGATCAATAAATTTTTTTTTACGAACGTTTTTAATGCAAAAAAAAAAAGACCAAACATATTTTTTAACTTTACTTTACATTTTTATTAACTTACAGAATATATATCTCCTACAAGTTTATGTCAATTTATTTAACATATAACATTGTATCAATAATTTGTTATAAATGTTTAATTTTTGAACTTAGATAATTATTTAGTATAAACATTAAAGTTTGTAATATTAAATTTATAAATAATCAATAAATTAAAATATTATTATGTATTTTATAATTTTAATTTTTAAACTCACGGATCGTAAACAATCTCTATAGTATACATATATTGTTTAGGAAATTAGTAAACTAGCCCTGAGATGACATAATCCTCTATTTTCTGTAGATGACAACATAGAAAATGTCAATTTCGCCCTTCAATCTCTCTCTCTCTCATGTGTGAACAATAATGATTATGTAAATTTTTTAGAGATTACAAAAAATATCCTCGTTCTCTTTCTTCTCTTCTGCTTTCTGTTGAGAGGTAAACTTGATTTTGGATCAAGTTTAAATATTGGGCTAACAATTCAATAATCTTATGTTAGGCCAAACCCAATACTTATCCATGTTCTAGAAATTTGTCTAGAAAATATCTAAATCACCACCTCCTTAAAATGTTCTAGAAAATAGTAGAAAATAAAAATCTAGATATTTCTATGAAATTATCTAGATTTTTGTAATAAAATAATGATAGAATTCTCTAGATTTAGAACTAAAATATTCTAGATATTTTGTACTTTGGAGGCTATAAATACCTCCTTCCCCTTTCATTTGTAATTAAGTTGTTCTAAGTTGTTCCAAGAAAAGCTCTAAGTAATAAAAACTTCTACTTCTTAAAATTTCTATTCTCTCCCAAAATTTCTCAAACACTTTCTCCACCACCTTAAAGTTTTTATTTCCAACAAAGTGGTATCAGAGCTTCAAGATCCTAGAGATGGCAAGTAACGGCATTCCGTTCCAAGTCCCGATGCTCACAAAGAGCAACTACGACAATTGGAGTCTAAGGATGACGGCGATTCTAGGAGCACATGACGTGTGGGAGATAGTTGTGAAAGGCTACGTCGAACCGGAGAATGAAGGTAGTGTATCTCAAACTCAAAAGGATAGTTTGAGAGACTCAAGGAAGAGAGACAAGAAAGCTCTCTGTCTAATCTATCAAGGATTAGATGAAGACACGTTTGAGAAGGTCGCGGGAGCAAAGTCGGCCAAAGAAGCGTGGGAGAAGCTTCAAACCTCTTACAAGGGAGTGGAGCAAGTTAAGAAGGTACGTCTTCAAACTCTAAGAGGAGAATTTGAAGCGTTGCAAATGAAGGAAGGTGAACTCGTGTCCGATTACTTCTCAAGAGTCTTAATGGTTACTAATAACCTTAAGAGAAATGGAGAGAAGTTAGATGAAGTAAGAATCATGGAGAAAGTTCTTAGATCGTTGGATCCAAAATTTGAGCATATTGTCACCGTTATAGAGGAGACAAAAGATTTAGAGGATATGACAATGGAGCAACTTCTTGGATCCCTACAAGCATATGAAGAAAAGAAGAAGAAAAAGGAAGATATCGCCGAACAAGTGCTCAAGATGCGGATTGATCAAACTAAAGAAGAAACCGGTCAAAGTTATCAAAGGCGTGGTGGTGGTCAAATCAGAGGACGTGGTCGTGGATACGGAAATGGAAGAGGTTGGAGGCCATATGAAGACAAAACCAACCAAAGAGGAGAAAACTCATCAAGAGGTCGCGGGAGAGGAAGCTTAAAATCAAGCTACGATAAGTCAAGCATTAAATGCTACAATTGTGGAAAGTATGGTCATTATGCTTTCGAATGTAAAGCTTCTAACAACAAAAGAGTCGAGGAGAAGGCAAACTATGTTGAAGAAATAAATCAAGAAGGAGATATGTTGTTGATGGCTTACAAGAATGATGAACGAGAAGAAAATCACAAGTGGTACCTTGATAGCGGTGCAAGCAATCACATGTGCGGCCGAAGAAGCATGTTCGTGGAGCTTGATGAATCGGTGAAAGGAAATGTGGCTTTAGGAGATGAATCGAAGATGGAGGTGAAAGGTAAAGGAAATATTCTCATCCGATTGAAGAATGGAGATCACCAATTTATATCAAACGTTTATTATATCCCAAGCATGAAGACCAACATCTTGAGCCTTGGACAACTCTTAGAGAAAGGTTATGATATTCGACTAAAAGATAATCATCTTTCTATAAGAGACCAAGGAAGCAATCTCATTACCAAAGTGCCGATGTCAAAAAACCGAATGTTTGTCCTTAACATTCAAAGTGACATCGCGCAATGTCTCAAGATGTGCTACAAAGAGGAGTCATGGCTTTGGCATCTTCGATTCGGGCATCTCAACTTTGGAGGATTGGAGCTACTTTCGAAGAAACAAATGGTGAGAGGTTTGCCTTGCATCAAACATCCAAATCAAGTGTGTGAAGGATGTTTACTTGGAAAACAATTCAAAATGGGTTTTCCAAAGGAGTCAAGCACAAGAGCTCGGAAGCCGCTGGAACTCATACACACAGATGTGTGTGGTCCGATCAAACCAAGATCACTCGGTAAAAGTAACTACTTCCTTCTCTTCATTGATGACTTTTCAAGAAAAACATGGGTCTATTTTTTAAAGGAAAAATCAGAAGTGTTTGAAAATTTTAAAAAGTTTAAAGCCCATATCGAGAAGGAAAGTGGCATTGTGATCAAAGCCATGAGATCTGACCGTGGAGGAGAGTTCATATCCAAAGAATTTCAGAAGTATTGTGAAGATAATGGCATTCGAAGACAATTGACGGTGCCAAGATCCCCTCAACAAAATGGAGTAGCGGAAAGGAAAAATAGGACAATTCTTGAAATGGCGAGAAGCATGCTCAAAAGTAAGAAACTACCAAAGGAGTTTTGGGCAGAAGCAGTTGCATGCGCGGTTTATATTTCAAATCGTTCTCCAACAAGAAGTGTTTGGGGGAAAACACCACAAGAAGCTTGGAGTGGAAGGAAGCCCGGTGTCTCTCATCTAAGAGTCTTTGGAAGCATTGCTCATGTTCATGTGCCGGACGAGAAGAGGAGCAAACTAGATGACAAAAGCGAGAAGTATATCTTCATTGGATATGATGCTAACTCCAAAGGCTACAAGCTCTACAATCCTTATACAAAGAAGAAAATCACCAGTCGAAATGTGATCTTTGATGAAGAAAGAGATTGGGATTGGAGATCAAATGATGAAGAGTATAATTTCTTTCCATGTGTTGAAGAAGATGAAGTGGAGCAACCAAGAGAGGAGCCCGTAACACCACCAACTTCACCTACACCAAATTCTCAAGGAGATGAAAGTTCGAGTGAAAAGACTCCATGTTTTAGAAGTCTTGAAGAGATCTATGAGGTAACTGAAAATCAAGACAATCTTACCTTGTTCTGTCTATTTGCGGATTGTGAGCCCATGAACTTCCAAGAAGCTATGGAAGAGAAGACATGGAGAAATGCAATGGATGAAGAGATCAAGGCAATACAAAAGAATGATACTTGGGAATTAACATCACTTCCAAATGGGCACAAGGCGATTGGTGTGAAATGGGTGTATAAAGCAAAGAAGAACCCTAAAGGAGAAGTTGAAAGGTACAAGGCAAGATTGGTGGCAAAGGGCTATAGTCAAAGAGCCGGAATCGACTATGATGAGGTATTCGCTCCTGTTGCTCGTTTAGAAACTGTTCGACTAATCATTTCATTGGCGGCTCAAAACAATTGGAAAATACATCAAATGGATGTCAAATCAGCCTTCTTAAATGGAGATCTTGAAGAAGAAGTTTACATTGAACAACCTCAAGGCTATATAGTCAAGGGAAAAGAAGACAAAGTCTTGAGATTGAAAAAGGCGCTTTATGGCTTGAAACAAGCCCCAAGAGCTTGGAATACTCGAATTGATAAGTATTTCAAGGAGAAATGCTTCATCAAGTGTCCATATGAGCATGCACTCTATATCAAAATTCAAAATGGAGATATATTGATTGCATGCTTATATGTAGATGACTTGATATTCACCGGTAGCAATCCAAGCATGTTCGAGGAGTTCAAGATGGAGATGACAAAGGAGTTCGAGATGACGGACATTGGATTAATGTCTTATTACCTTGGGATTGAAGTTAAACAAGAAGACAATGGAATGTTCATTACTCAAGAAGGCTATGCTAAAGAGGTACTAAAGAAGTTCAAGATGGATGATTCAAACCCAGTTAGCACACCAATGGAATGTGGAGCCAAGTTGTCTAAGCACGAAGAAGGAGAAAGTGTGGATCCAACACTCTTTAAGAGTTTAGTTGGAAGTTTACGCTACTTGACATGCACAAGACCTGACATCTTATATGCGGTTGGAGTTGTTAGTCGTTACATGGAGCAACCAACAACAACTCATTTCAAGGCAGCTAAGAGGATTCTTCGCTATATCAAAGGTACCATAAACTTTGGCTTATATTACTCTGTTTCTAACGATTACAAGCTTGTTGGATATAGCGATAGCGACTGGGGTGGCGATGTAGATGATCGAAAAAGCACAAGTGGTTTTGTGTTCTATATTGGAGATACGGCTTTCACATGGATGTCGAAGAAGCAGCCGATTGTAACTCTTTCTACATGCGAAGCGGAGTACGTAGCAGCCACTTCTTGTGTTGGTCATGCTATTTGGTTACGGAACCTATTAAAGGAACTGAGTTTGACACAAGAGGAGCCAACAAAGATCTTTGTGGACAACAAGTCAGCTATTGCTTTGGCAAAGAACCCAGTCTTCCATGATCGAAGTAAGCACATTGACACACGCTATCATTACATCAGAGAGTGTATTATCAAGAAGGAAGTGCAGTTGGAGTATGTGAAGACGAATGATCAAGTAGCTGATATTTTCACTAAAGCACTTAAGCGCGAAGACTTTATCAAGATGAGGAGTTTGCTTGGAGTAGCAAAATCAAGTTTAAGAGGGGGTGTTGAGAGGTAAACTTGATTTTGGATCAAGTTTAAATATTGGGCTAACAATTCAATAATCTTATGTTAGGCCAAACCCAATACTTATCCATGTTCTAGAAATTTGTCTAGAAAATATCTAAATCACCACCTCCTTAAAATGTTCTAGAAAATAGTAGAAAATAAAAATCTAGATATTTCTATGAAATTATCTAGATTTTTGTAATAAAATAATGATAGAATTCTCTAGATTTAGAACTAAAATATTCTAGATATTTTGTACTTTGGAGGCTATAAATACCTCCTTCCCCTTTCATTTGTAATTAAGTTGTTCTAAGTTGTTCCAAGAAAAGCTCTAAGTAATAAAAACTTCTACTTCTTAAAATTTCTATTCTCTCCCAAAATTTCTCAAACACTTTCTCCACCACCTTAAAAATATCCTCGTTCTCTTTCTTCTCTTCTGCTTTCTTCTTTCTTTTTATTTTTCTTTTCTATGTTTCTAACTCTTTTTCATCACTTTTTCTTAATCTGCAGAAAAGTATCTTAGATTGATCGAAAAAATACAAAATAATCAGTGATAATATCAACAAGCTACTATGGAGGTGGAGTCGATGCTGCAATGGTAACGCAACCACCGACGAAGAAAAGAGAGTGAGATGCTACAAGAGGTGTCTAGTAAACGTCGAAGTGTCTCCATGTTTGCTTCTTTGCTGGTCTTTATCATTTAAACAAGAAATTATATTTTTTTAAATTTTTTGAGATCTGGTTTCTGACTTTGTTTTGACTCGGTGAGTTTTGTATATGGCATAAGTTAACTCAGTGAGTTAAATTCGAGTAGACTCGACATACAAACATTTTGTTTATCTCTAACGTTTTGTGTAACATGAATGGAACAAATATATTGTTATCTGCATGTATATCTTAACGAAGATAATGGTAATGGTAGACATATATATTTGTTACATACATATATGTTTTTCATTAGTCGCTAACTATTTTCTTATATGTTTAATATTTATATTAGATGGATAAACGTTTTTGAAGTAGATGTGTGACTACCTTATTGTATATGACATGATCATGTGTATTTTGTGGATCGAGAGATGAGGTGTAACACATGACACACATATCTCGGATAACAATATCTTTTACAGCTAACAAATATCATAGTTGATCATATTTTCTCTTTTCACCGCTAACAAATATCATAGCTGTAAAACCCTAAACCCCAGAATACTAATTGTAAAAAATTTGACCTAGCGGTTAATTTAATGTTAGACAGCTAACATGTATATTAGATATTATCGCTAAGTAAATTGTTGTTGGGTATTAGATATGTTAGCGCTCTAAAAGTGTATTTAGAAGACTAATTTAAAATTCAAACATATAACAATTTATTATACTTATACAAACTCGGACTTCCATTGTGATCCTATTATAATGTCCTACACATTAGAATGCAAAATTGATATTAACCCAATTAGATTACCATTATCTTATCAGAAAACAAGACAAATGACTTTTACCCATAATTTTTTATGTGTATATCAGTTGCAAATTCTTTTTTTTATTATCACATTTAAATTGATTTTTTTTTTAAAAGTTTCATGTAAATATTAAACGAAAAAATTCATGTAATTTTCTACAATGAACATGAAATATATCGTATCAGCTAATTTGTTTTTCTTGATAAAGCTTCAAATCTCCAAGTGTAGGGCCAGAGTATATATAATACTATATATAGTAGCTAATTTTTTTTTTTTTTTTTTAATTTCTAGTCATAAAATATTTTTTTTCTGGATGGTCCGCACCTAGCGAAGATTTCCGACCACAGAAAAAAAAAAAAAATCATCAAGGAGGTAAGCTTATCTCTAAATTTGATATTTGTATGTTATAGAAAATGCACGAAAATGAGAATAATAACATTTTTAAAAATAATGTTAGAAAAATGAAGATGGCTCACTTGCCACAGAGCCTCTACTCTACAACCGCTAGACCAGAGTTTCTTCCATATCCGGTAAATTCCGGTTACCGATCACGGAAGCTGACGTGGAATCGTTTTCCGGTGACCGTACGGTGCGCATCGACCGAGTCGTTAACGAGTTTGACTCAGAATGGTGCGGCGGAGATAGAGTTGAAGTATGTGGTGAGTCAACACGGTTGGGGAGTGAGGAGATTGAAGAGAGAAGACGAAGAAGAGATCAGGAGAGTGTCTCTGGTTCAAGCCGAAGCTTTTCATATCCCTCTCGCTCTTTTTAATGAATTTTTCTTTTTATTTTTCCAGGTTAGTTTTTACTGTTTTGCATTTTTTGATCCTTTAGCAAAATTTCTTAAATTTGTGATAAATCTTGAATATTTTGGTTATTTACACAGGGGTTATTATGTTTTGATGCATATGATAATGAATATTTAGCTTGATATAATGTTGAGAATAAATCGTTGCATGAAACCCTCAGAAAGTTATACTTCAAATCAAATCATAATTTTAAAAGAACAAATAATGTGAAATCTCTCAATTGTTGAATTTATATTTAATTTGTATGTGAAGTTTCTTTGCTTGTGATATAGCTTCTTGGTAAAAAGATAACATTGTTTTATTATATAGATATTGGACCATTCTAATGAACATGACATATATTTGCAGGCAGAAGTTTTGTCAGGGCTTGTCTACAAACTAAAGAATTCACCTCCTGACAGGTAAAACAAAAGATAATCAGAACCTCATTTTTAAGAAGAAGATTAGTGTGTTAAATTTACATTTAGTATATAAAAAGGTTATAAAATGTGGCAGATATGCATGCCTTGTAGCGGAACAAACGAACGAAGCTGAAACTTTTTCGAGCTCAAATGTCGTCGGAGTAGTTGATGTTACAGCTCAAACGGAAAACTCTGTTCTCCGCCATTTTCCCGGCGTCGACGAATATCTTTACGTCTCGGGCTTAGCCGTCTCCAAAGCTCAAAGGTCTCTCTCTTGGCCCTCCTTTTCCCCCCTTCTTTGTTGAGAAATTTAGTATATTCAAGTCTTCTTGCATCAACAGGAGAAAGAAGATGGCAAGCACATTGTTAAAGGCATGTGATGTTTTATGTTATTTGTGGGGTTTCAAGCTTCTTGCTTTAAGAGCTTATGAAGACGATGCAGCCGCTAGAAATCTCTATTCAAACGCCGGTTACAACGTTGTCGCTGCTGACCCACCGTGGACCTCTAGTTGGATTGGCAGAAAACGCCGCGTTCTTATGACCAAACGCATTTCTTAGGCGTTTTTTCCGGGTCTTGTGTTTCTTGATGTATATTTATTTGCCTTAGCCGTGATAGGGGTTGTTCAAAATAGCTTGGACCGACCAATACAGAGACAGTAACTAAAACTGAAATTACAGACCATCAAGATTTTCAAGAAACGAAAGCACCTAATAAATTATCCAGACATCTCAATCTTCTCTACACAAAAGGGTTATAACTAAACGAAACCACCATGTTTCTACATCTGAGAGGGACAAAAAGCGGCAGAGACAGAGAGAGACTTTCCCTAAACAAACGAAACAAAAGCTGATCGTGCCTATTGACATTCGATAACCTGACAATGCTCCCTAAGAGCAAACAAAAACAGTGTCAGTGGACAGTCACACAGGAGGTCTGGTCAAGTGCGACATCGCCTTCCTGATATCCAGAGACGGGAGTTCTAATCCTGGGACATGATTGCTTCCTGGTGCCATCCAGAGACCTCCATTATGAGGAGGCATCAGCACCGGCGACTGACTGTTGTTTCCTTGTGAAGTTTCTTGCTTCTTCTTCACAAATTCAAAGAACTCAGCAACCTGGCGTGCGTATCTTCAACAACAACAATCAAGAATATATATGTTAGATTAAGGATTTGAGTTGGTTTTGGTACATAACAGTACTCAGAACTTACTGTCTTTTTGCTTCAATATCGTGGGTGAAGTCGATATTTGGTTCACAGTCCAAAACCAGAGCAGGGACCTGTTAAAACCATTGAACCATTCTGAGGCAAAATCTATCTTCAGACTTTTAGCACAAAAAAGCAAAAAAAAAGAAGAGATAACTCTACCTTCTGGATACTAGAATGCATATGATTTCCTTCCAAGTAAAAGACACGGTCTTTTATATCAGGATGCAGAGTGTTGTCCATGTGTAAAGATGGTTTACTAACAGACAATACCCCGTGGTCTCCGCTCTCAAACGGGAGGAGCCAGCTTTCATGCTTCTCGTGCAGATCCTGAAGGTATTTCAGCGAGACTCCACCTTCTTCTGCTCGTTTCCGTAGCATCATTCTCTTATGGCAAGTGTCCGGACTCGCCCTCAAGTATATAAACCCATCAGGAACAAGTCCAGGTAAAGCAGAAACGACCGGATCAAACCAAGAGTCATAGATGCTTATCTCCATCTCGCTCATCCATTTCGCTTCATGAACCGCTCGCACAAACACCTAAACACCAAGTTCCACAACAAATTTAGTTTGCAACCATACATTTAAAAACTAACAATTTCTCGAAATCTTTTGCTCCGAATTACCATTCTGTCACTGAAGACACTCCGTTCCATCAACCTAAGCGGTTTAACTCCGGAAGCAGACTCTTTCTCCTGCATCAGCCGAGTGACAAACACATAGTTCTGGAAAGTATAAGCATACCTCTGAGGCTCGGAGTAGAAAGCATCCAATATATTGAAATGGTCAGGTCCAATATCTTGCCACTTAGCAACTGGCTCAGGAACAATCTCAACAAGGTCACGTAACTCAATGGTTTCATTCGCTATTCTCTGGAGAAAAGTCGATTTACCAACACTAATGTTCCCTTCAACACAGAATGTCAAACGTTTCTTTGCATTTAAACTAGGGTCAGAACCAGAATCCTTAAGCTCATCGTCTACACTCTCTTCGATAAACGTTGTTATACTCTCCGCATGGTTTCGATGTATAATCCCAACAGAGCTACGAAGATAATCAACCATCTTATGACTTGCTTTCCAAAACTGAGAAATTGAAAAAAAAACATTCGATTATATCTCACAATCCCTAAACATTATCCATAAGCTACAGTGAAAATTGAAAGTACCTTATCTTTGTAGAGTTTCTTGAGCTCAGCAACATCTCCAATTCCATTATCAACAAGCTTTCTCTGATTCCTTAAACCCACACCAGGAATCTTAAGCAAATCTGGATTACCAGCTAACTCACCACGATTTCTCCGGCTCATCCTCACCGGTTTTTCATCTTTCTCTCCGCCGTCATCTTCACCATCAGAGCCTTCAACGACTGCTCCACCAGCAGCATTAACAGGGCTTGAACCACCACCATTAGACTCAGAGTAGAACAAAGAACGCCATGACCCGCTTCGACCAACCCAAGCCCGACTCGTACTACGGATTCTACCGTCGATTTCGCAACGGCAAGCTGGGTAACAAGCGGTGGAGAATCGGAGCGACGTTAGCGGCGTTCTGTGAAAAGGGTTTCTCTGTAAATAAGCAGAGAATACGGTACTACCTCCGGTAGAAATCGAAGCTATCTTCGTCGGCATAGCTGAAGTAGAGAAAGGTTTGGCCGGTGAGGAACGGTTTTTGGAGACGGAGGTGTTAAAACCTAGAGAGAGAAAAGTAGGACTGACGAAAGGTTGTAGAGAGATAAAACCGGCGGCGAAAGAGTTAACCGGAGTAGAGAGAACAGGGTTTGAAACAGTGGAGCTTTTGCACAGAATCTTCTGCATCGTTTTACCTTTACCGGAGCATTTCACATAAGTGAGGTTTTTTCAGGCGGAGAGGGAAATCGAGAAACCCTAATTTTTTTTGTCAGTGAGGAAAACGAAACGATAACGAACGGAAGAAAGAGGGCTCTTGTTGTGGGGGTTTTGGTTTGGCGCAAAGACAGAGGAGGAAGAGAAGAGAGAAATTACTGCGTTTAGGGTTTTAATTTATCATTAATTTCCACCATTGTGTGGTATGGTGTCGTCAATTATTAAATTACTTTTTCTTTTTTTATATAATTAGTGGGACTAATACGTTTTTTTTTTGGTTGTAATTTGTAAACGTTAATAAATGTGAATATTTAGTTGGAAAATTATGGGTAAAATACGTTAAAATGCTGATGTGTTCGTGTGGTGTAACACACGTGACACGCGTGCTGATAACACGTATGTAAAACAATCACTTTTTTTTTATACGCTTGGAGGCCTGACATAAAAACAGAATCCAAATACCCAATCTTATATCAATCCAAAAAATCCGAACTTATATATCTGATCCGAAATCTTACATATATTTATATATATCTAAAAATTTCTAGATCCGATATAATCTATATCCGATAAGATTCGATCAGAATCCGATCTGAACCCGATCCGAATATCCGTATGCCCAAACCTAAGTACTTTTTGTCATATTTTTAATTAGTTTGAATTTTATATTTGATATTTCAAATATTTTTCAGTTTATAGGTTATTTTTTTGTAAATTTTATAAAAAAAAAGTTTTAAATACAATTGAACCTAAAAGATCTTATACTCGAACTTATACTTGATTTTTTGTGTACTTATGAATATAATTAATTGTGATCCGATCTGAACCTTATTTGTAAAAACTGAACCTGTATTTGATCCGAAATCTTATAAGTATCTATATGGATCTAAAATTTTTAGATAGAACTTATACCCAATAGTATCGGGTCGAATCTAACCCGAATACCCATAGCTTGGATTTTCCTACGATGTTTAGATTGGACCGGTCTTTTATATGGGCCTAGCCTTTTATTAAACCGATGAGCTCTAGTGTTTTTTTTTTTTGGCGTGAGCTAAAGTGTTAAATTTGTGTTTCTTTCAAGGAAAATTAGGAAGAATAGTACACAAAAATATTATAATTAGGTGACTAACTATATCAAAGCATGGCTAAAGTATTCCGTAAATAAACTATAATAAAACCGAAACTATCCTTACTGAAATGCTCGTCAAAGAAAAGAAAACCTGATTTTTTTTATTTCTTTAATATTTTATTCGCATGAAAAAAATACTGTATCTTTTTTTCTATTATCTGTATTTATTATTTAACTGTCTTCATTCCTTCTACTTTTTGTGTTTTTTTTTTTTGATAAACTATCAAACTGCTTTTTGTGTTCCAATCGTAGAAAATATAGAAAATAAAAATATAATAAACAAATTACTTTGATTCTTAGCCACACATACATAAAAGAGAATAAAAAATCCAAATTTATTATATAAATATTTGTTATGCTATGTATGATTTTATGGAATCTAATCTCCATTCTCCAGCTACGACTCACGTCATCTTTTTCTTTTTTTTGTATTGGCAATTTACCTTAGACGAAAGGCAAAATCGTCTTTTCAAACGCTGCATTAGTCAATTAGCGTGGCTATATTGTTAATGAAGAAGTCCAATAGTACAAATTAACCCTTCTTTCAAAGTAACAGTATTTTCTTTTTTCTGTGTCAGTTGAGATATTTTGTAGTGACGAGTAATCGAGTAACCCGTTCAATATTCAAAATTTTGAATTGGTTTCTACAAAAATGAATTAATTTTTTTTTTTTTAATAATTTCATCAGAGTCACGACATGGAAGACTGAAATTTCGATTTCTATCAACCAAATAATGCCCTTCATGGATTTTTGAAGCTCAAAATTCATCATCGAGAATACCATCTCAATTCATAGATAAACTATGAATTACTTTGATCCTGATAAAACCTAAGTTTTCTACATATATATTATGAAAATATATATATTTGAATTTTGTAGCTCTGGCGTTTATTTATATAATCAAATACATTCTTTTTTCAGTATTACTACCATTTCAACATCCAAACTTTGTTTAATTCAATCAAAACCAAAGAAAGAGCGTGAAATGAGTTTGACCGTGTAAGATTAAAGTCAAAATTGTTATTTTATTTTACTTTTCAACTCAAGTCAAATACGTATCCCGGTTTTTCTATATACCAACATCAACTAGTGCATTCAAAGTTGAAAGTTTGTACCTACCAAACCGATTTATTTATAGACCCGGTCAACAAAAAGTTATAGTTGACCAAGAAACTGATATATCCTTTTAAAAGGAGTCGCATATGCGTTACAAAGTTCCATCATCAACCTAACTACAACACAGTATATCTCTTTCAAAAATATCAAAAGAAATCAACATGAGAAATGGCGAAGAAAACAGTTCTCATTGGATCTCATTTATGTTCTTTGAGCGATCTTCAGTAATGATTACTCTCTTGAAGTGTTTCGGCTTTGAAAGTTCTTCTCCATCATCCTCTTCTGGTTTTCTTTTTTCATCTCGGAGCGAGGAAAAAGACGACGATATGGAGATAAAGGAGGAAGAAGATGATATGAACGTTGAAATCACAGAACGGTCGCGGAAGAGTAAACCTAAGCCAAAACCAAGCTCAGGAAAAGGAGGCAAAATCAACTAGGCAAATGTATACAGAGGAAAACAAATAAATCCAAATGTATACATACTGTAACATAATAGATTTTTAAATTTTGGATGTGAATTGGATAAATAAAAATCGAGTTTGATGTTACTGTTTGTTTACCGAATAACAGTTAAAATGCTTGAATCACTGATCTATATATATTCCAATATCACTTAGCTCGTTTCAGCAAAGATAATAACTTGACACGATCTTGAAGAATCGAGTGACAGAGGAAACTAATGACACAATGAAACACTCTAAATCTTTTGTGATCATAAAAACGATACCTTGGAAGATATATAGAACAAGTGCAGTAACAGCTGCTCCTGCAGTGGTTATAACCAAAACAGTAATGCATGGTCCTAATGAGATGTTAATAATAGTCGATATTTGTAATGCAATAAAATCAAGATAATTCTACCCAAAAAAAAAAAATCATGATATAAATAATGTTCTATATTTCGATAAAAATAAAATAAAAATAATGTTCTATATTTAAAATAATTTATTTTCTAAATTTCAGAAAATTATATCTGTTATTAATTAATGAATGTATAATAAATAAATATTTTTTGAGAAAATTTTCCAAAAAATTATACTAGGGAAATGAGCAATTACTCATAATTTGTAAAATGTCTAAAAAGTTCGATGGGCTTGAAACTGAAGTCCATTATTAGATCAAAAGCCCAAGTGTATTAGGTTAGATTTTTCTCATTCCTGCAAAAGGAAAGTCATATATAAATGGCTCTTGTTGCTCGCTACTACACTATCTAGAGTGCGGCGTCTCGAGGAGGCATCGATCATGGAGATAAACCCTAATTCTTGTGTAGACAATCAGAGAGAGATGTCGGAAGAAGCTAACATCGATATGGAGGCATCGATGATCAAAGACATACGCAAGTATCTTTGTCAGTATTGTGGAATCAGCAGATCGAAGAAATATCTCATCACTTCACACATCCTTTCTCATCATAAGGTCTCGATCTCTCTCTCTCCGATTCGAATTCCAAATCTCATACAAGGGTCGTTGTAAATTTTGAAGCTTTCGAGCTTGATGAATACTTGGATTAGGATTAGAGGTTGTCTGATTCGTTTTCTTTGTTTCTGGGCATTTTTGGTGTTTGTTTTAGATGGAGATCGAAGAGGAAAGAGATGATGAAGCTTGTGAGGTTGAGGAAGAAGCTTTAGGTAAACATAATTGCCAGGAATGTGGTGCTGAGTTTAAGAAACCTGCTCATTTGAAGCAGCATATGCTAAGCCATTCGATCGAGGTAGATTTATACGTCTGCAAATTTGTTTATCGAATGGAGATGCAGAGAGATATATACTCATGGATGGGCTTTAGTTCTGATTACTGTATTTGATGCTAGAACTAAAAGATTATGCATTTGCAGGAATAAATGGCCTTTTTGTGTTAATAACAAAAGGGTTTACTTATGTTATTGCGTGAGGCATTGGATCCCAAAGAGAGAACTCCAAAATGCGAGGCTACATGTTATGGACTAGTATCAGGTAGGGAGACCTCCTGAGAAGCTCCAGCAAGTAAGCCTCGATCACGCAAAAGGTTTTTGAGGTCTGATGTTCAATAGCTTGCTTTGCTGCCCAAGTGATTCATATTTTTGTTTTGTCCATGTTATGATGTTACTGATTGGGTTTTTTTTACACGTGTAGAGACCTTTTACATGCTATGTGGACGATTGTGCTGCAAGTTATAGGAGAAAGGATCATCTCAATAGGCATCTACTTACACATAAAGGGAAGTTCTTTAAGTGTCCTATGGAGAAATGCAAGAGTGAATTCTCAGTACAGGGAAATGTCAGTAGGCATGTTAAGGAAATTCATAAAAATGGCGATAGTAGTAAGGATGATACTGGTAATGGTGATTCTCGTTCCACGGAATGTGCTACTAGTCACAAGCCGCATGTCTGTCAAGAAATTGGTTGTGGAAAGGCCTTTAGGTATCCTTCACAGCTTCAAAAACATCAGGAATTTCATGGTAAGTAAACTATTTAACCAGGATACTACCTCTATTTTCTAAACCTTACATATTTCTAGTCTTTAAAGGTTTTGTATTTTAATTTGCAGTGAAATTGGATTCGGTCGAGGCATTTTGTTCTGAACCTGACTGTATGAAGTACTTTACAAACGAGGAGTGCCTCAAGGCACACATAAGATCCTGCCATCAGCACATCAACTGTGAGCTATGCGGTTCTAAGCATTTGAAGAAGAATATCAAGAGACACCTACGGACTCATGACGAAGATTCCACACCAGGAGTATTCAAGTGCGAAGTTGAGGGATGTTCTTCGACATTCTCAAAGGTAAAGAAAGATCCAGAGCTACTAATATTTTTAGCCAATACCAAGTACTGTTTTCAAGTCGCATATTATTCAACATCCCTGATCACACTACATTGGTTTCACAGCCTTCCAATCTTCAGAAACACGTGAAAGCAGTGCACGAGGATATCCGTCCCTTTGTCTGCGGGTTTCCAGGTTGTGACATGAGATTTGCTTACAAACATGTCAGAAACAACCACGAGAAATCCGGGTGCCATGTATACACCTGCGTAAGTTCATCCCCACCTTCTTTTGTGTTACAAACTCAAAAGAGTAAAGAATCTCACATAAAAGTGAATGGTGGTTTCAGGGTGATTTTGTTGAAACCGATGAAAATTTCACTTCAAGACCAAGAGGTGGAGTAAAGAGAAAGCAAGTGACAGCGGAAATGCTGATACGGAAGAGGGTCATGCCTCCTCAGTTTGATTCAGAAGAGGAAAACAAGACTTGCTAGTTTTACAAGCTTTGAATTTTATTATTGTTGTAAGATGGAGATAGCAAAGTAGTAGGCACTAGGCAGGTGGTATATTATGTATGTGTAAAGCTTTTTGGTTTTGTTTGTGTGTCGTGTAGAAGAAAAGATTGGGCGACAATAGTAATTACTTAATGTAAAATTTTGTTCCTTATCTATGCTTGAAGAACTAGTTTTGATTCACTTTTCTTCAACTTGCGGCTTTAAAAGATAAGCTTTTGGGATGAAGATGGACACTTTAGTGCTCCATATTCAAAGTAAACAAGACTTTGATTGTTCTACCTTGTCAAAAGTCAAATGATCGGTCACAATCAATAATTCATGTTTTGCAATAATAAGCACAATTGCATTACTAGCTTGTTATATAAACCAAGAAGTTACAGGATATGAATTCAATTGGAAAGCATGACAACGCTCAAGGTCTTGGTGATGTCTCTCATAACAGTAGGTAAGTTTGGTACTTTTTCAAAATCCATACAATTTGCTATCATCTGTTCAGTTAGGAAAATAACCGTGAAATCCGAAATTTGATTCAATTTGTCTTTGTTTCACAAGGAGCCATTCTAGGAGGAGTAACTACAACAAAAACAGCGATAGCGTGTCCTCTTTATTGCTTGGAAGTAGAGTATATGACATGTCCTTCCTCCGGCGATGACAAGCTTCCTCCGAGATGCAATTGTTGTCTTGCTCCCAAAAACTGTACCCTCCATCTCTCTGGTTCTACTTCTATTCATTGTAACAAATGATTCCTTATCTAAATTTAGAAAGATGTGTGAACACTTGATGGAACCCCTCCTTCGAACCCCATCCATTCCTCCCACTCTTCGGTTTCATCCGTTTCTAAAATCTCTTCTTCCTCTTCTTTTTCAAACTTTTGCATCAAATACTGAAAAATGTGATGGATATTAAGAGAGCTTGTGAGTTATGTGTTGCGATATTTCAAAATCTACGAAAAGTTGTTGTGGTTTTTTCGTGGCCACGGTAGACATTTTTCTGTTCTCCTTGGCGCAGTGCATGGGACTAGCCGTTGATAATACCACATTTAAGTCATAAATCATCCTTCCCAAGTGGGCATTTTAACTTGCAAGAAAACTCGATTTTCTATATGCATCGACTATTAGTCCGAATTTTAGCCCCCGGTTATTAAAAAAAAACACTGAAAAAGGAGCTATACAACATAACCAAAAACGGATTCTTCTTGCTAATTGAACTTTGTTAATCCACAAAAGAAGAAGAAGAAAAAAAAAATCAAGAATCAAGAAACCAGAAAGAAAGAATATATAATAATAACCTCGTAAGCGGATTTGATCTCTTTGAAATCTTTGTCCTTTCCCTTATGCACATCTGGATGGAACTGCAACCACTCAAAATTGTTTTGTCTCTTATTTAATTTTTATTTTGTTTTCTTGATTTGATTCGACAAATGTAATAAAAGTTTTGAACTTTTCCTTTAAAGAAACAAAACAAGAAACAAAAGGGGACAAATTATAAAAACCTTAAGAGCGAGACGTTTATAAACCCGTTTCACTTCGGCTTGAGATGCGAGAGGGGTCAGGCCAAGAACCGTGTAATGGCTAAGATCCGTTGACGAGCTTCTCGTCGGGAACCGAATAAACCGGCGGTGGCTAATATCGGTTTGGAAGGTTGAACCGGGGTGATTCGTCGGAGATCTGAGCCGGCCATTTCGAATCATTGTGCTTCACCAACCAACGATTAATTTTACCTTACCTTTTTGGGAATGTGTGAAGATGGATTTTAATGCAGATATAAAATCTTGTACCTGACGGTATGGTATGGTATGGATAAACCGATAACACGAGTCCGATGGTCGGTGATTATTTATTTTATTTTTAATATTCTTTGGTTATTTATTGTCATTGAAAAGCAAAAAAAAAACACACACTCTAGTTTAGTGTAAGAAAGTGGCAAACGAAACTAATCTTTTTTGCAGTTTTTAAAAAAATAGAACATTTTTCTTGTTTACAAATACTCCCTCCGTTTTTTTATAATTGATGTTATAGAAAAAAAAATTGTTTTGAAAAAATTAATTTTTTACATTTTCTATTTAGTTTTTATAAAGTGATGAATTCTTAAACTTTAGGGAAATTAGGCCATATATTAGTCTTCTAATGCATAATTAGGTATCTAAAATATAATTAGTTATCAAAAATTTATACTACCTAAAATTTTCATTTTAACCTTGTTTATTTACCTAGTTTTTTTTTACTTTACATTTGAAACAAAAATTAAATATTAAACATAATAAAAAACCAACTTAACCTAATCTTCTTCTTCCTTTTATTCTCCGCCGCTGTCTTTTCTCTCAACAAACTTTTCTTCTCTGATTTTTTCTTTCTACGATTGAACAAACATTCTTCTTTGATTTTTCTATTTTACTTTTAATTTTTCCATAAGCAAATCGAATATGAGAGATCCTAAAATTTCTAAATGTTTTTTTCGTTCCGGGTTTGAAGTGTTGGAACCCTCCTGCGAAATCTCCAGTAGCAGAGGGTATTGGTGGAGAAGAGGAAGATGAAGTTGTTGGAGAAGAGGAAGAAAGCCCAAACCAATCTCCATATTGGTTTGAATTGTTGATTCTGAAGATAATTACGACAATGAAGAATTTGAGAAACCTCTAAGCATTGTTATGAAATCGATTCAAAAGCAAGATAATGATTGACCAGTAACTTTTTCTTTGTCCTATTACAAGTTACAACAACCTATGAAATTGAGATATACGTAGTCAGCTACGGCTAAGTAATAGTTAACTATGTTAAAGAAATTGAGGATTATTATTATAGTTAACTACGGCCTTGTAATAGTTAACTATGTTAAAGAAATTGAGGACTATTATTATAGTTAACTACGGCTTTGTAACAGTTAACTATGTTAAAGAAATTGAGGATTATTATTATAGTTAACTACGGCCTTGTAATAGTTAACTATTATTGTGTTTACTCAAATGTGTTTTTGTTTCAGGTAAAAGTGACATATACGTTGCCTGCCGAAAGTCTAGAAAGAGACTTGTCATGGCCTGATGAGAAGGAGGATGATAAAGTTTTATATATGATACATAACTATTGTAGTTAAATATTATTGCAATCTATATGATAAGCAGTCTATACATATTATAGTGCACTATGGTTGTAAACATGTAGTGAACTATAACTAATACATAACTATTATTGCAATATATATTATAAGCAGTCAATATAGTGAATTGAACTATGCAGATCGGACAATAACTAACTACAAAATTACTCAACTATAATTGCAAAATATATTATAGTGCACTATAGTCGTAAAGATACTATATTATAGTGGATTATTATGAGCAGTCCATAAAGTCAATTACAACTAATAGTGAATACGCTTACGATAGTCCACTATATTAAACTTCCGTTCAAGACAGTAATATATTTTTAGGGATTTTTTACCAAACTGTCATTAATCACGTCATTAAGGATATTTTCGTCATAATGTAAAGAACTTAATGCTACTCACCTAATTTGTTTTTACTCACCTAATTTCAACTTCAAAACATGATATTCACCTAATTAACCCTAAACTTTAATCACGTAGCAAAATTGAAAAAGAGGAGGAAAAAGAAGAAGAAGCTCTCGGTTTCCTTGAAATCTCGCCAGAGCCACCATCTCCGATTTGCTCTTCGGTGAGCCTTTCTTGATCAAACCACCTAATTTCTAGACTCCTCGTAAGCTCTATATTGTAATTCTATCACTATTAAAATGGTTTAGGGTTGTATTCTAGGTGAAATAGGGCTGTAAAACTCTCAGAAGATTAAAGTCTTTGCCAGTCAGTAGCAAGTTAACTATTTTCCTGTATTTCCTGGCCAATCAAACCTACTTTTGCTAACGAATTAATTCCAACATACTAAACATGAGTTTGAGGTCAATTTCATGTTTTGGATTAGTGCAAGGTGAATAGAAATATGTAAAAAATGTTAGTTCGCACAAAAAAAAAACCATATAAAAATGCTGAAAACCAAAATAACAATAGATGAAGTTTAAAAAGTTTACAACAAAAAGCCAAATAGAAAGTTTGGTTTGAATTTAGGTATGAACCCAAATCAAAGTATTATTTAACGACAAATAACTCAAGACTAAGTTTTTAGTTTTCGGAGCATTTAAATTTAATAGAGGTTATGAGATGGCAAATGCGTCACTCACACTGTAGGCACGACCTTGTTTAGGAGGTCGACAAAGATTTCTATCCTTCACTTTAATTGGAACCAGTTTCACTATGCATATCACCATTAAGATCATTCGCTACATGCATATCTACAAAAACAAAAAAGAAACACAGTAATGTCATATAATTCTTAGTTAACTTTGTTAGGAATATAAATATATATGTTCTTGTTTTTTTTTTTTTTTTTTGATAAAGCAAATATATATGTTCTTGTTACGAAAGTATATTAAACTAACCATTCTCACCAACTTCAGTTATGTCAGAGTCACTATCCGATATATTAATAACTTCGACTACGTCATCATCACCCTGTAAAAAGAAAAGAAAACAATGGTTCATAATGCAAATTATACATTTTCATGCTCAAATACATGCTAAATGAATAATATGAGTTCGTAACGAACCGTATGGTCCGTATCATCGCTATCATCGCTAGATGAGCTCGAAGATCCCTGTGATGAATCGTCCTCCATTGGCCTACGGCCCTAAAATTTTCCAATATATGTTCAACTGAATTAGATGTTACAAAATATAAATGATATATATGTTTGCACCAAAAAATGTATATGTTCTCTCCAAAACCATGGATAGTTAATGTCTTCCGAAACAAATCATATACTTATCTAAGCAAATATTTATGATATTAAAAAAAAATTATGATATTTGAAAAAAATGACAAAAACTATTACATGCTCAATATAAAAAGAATTGATCTAAAGATTTATATGTTACCCCCATACAAGTACATGAATGTTGAAAATCAAAATTTCTACAATGCATCAAACATTTATTATAAGCTAGCTAGTTAAGATATGCATATAACTTGATTTTGTATATGTGAATATATTACAAACTTACAACTCTCATCATTGGAACGGCAGGCCATTGTGGTTCGCCGCGACACTGTATATATTTTGATGTTATCAATATAAATTCATTATATACTGAAGATATTCAAATTAAAATCTACGTACGTGTGTAAACAATTAGATATACATTTTAGTTTTATGTAAAGTAATGCACCTGTCTGTTCAAAGTAGATAAACTTCCACCTCGACCACCATACCAGCCACGACCACGGCTAGGAGCAAGACCACCTCTACCTCGACCACCAAGAGGAGTATGACGACGACCAGGACCATGGCCATTATGTCCACCATTATCATTAGGACATGGTACAGAGATATCCACATCCAAAACCGGTAAATTCGTATCTAATTTGTTAATTTGAGGATTTTCATTGTCTTGCTCTCTGAGTCGATTTTCAAGCCATATATTAAACTTTCTCTGAAACATATTTAAAACTTAAAGTATTAGTAAATTGTAAATATAGTTAGAATTTAATGGTAAAGTACCATATAAATAAAAAATACAACTATATAATTATACTTGAAAAAGTTCCTGTAATCTGTTAGCAGATACAAAATATTCTTTAATAACGTACACTTTGAAATTCGTAATTAATATAGATATGTGACTGCCAATACATAATGATGTATAATAATACAAATATTATATATATATATATATTTATATATAAATTAATCATCACAAAATAGCTTTTAGTTTAATTTAGTAGAAATGTTTTTGTAAGGAAAAATGAGATTTAAGTTACGAAAATAAATAGCTTTGAGACGATCACAAAATAGCTTTGTTTGATTGATTGAGTATAGAGAATCTAAATATTTTGAGCAAAAGAAATAATACATAATTTAAGATTTCATGCGTAAACATGCTAGGGGAAAAAACAACTAAACTTTAACAAGTTTAAACTACAATGTACCAAAATAAAAATTGATAGCCTAATCAAGCATATATATCATTTATTTTATGAATCTTATTTGAATAAGGATTATTTATGCAACGTTTATAAAAAAAATTAGAAAAAAAGATTAGATTTAAAAAAAAAATTAAAAAAAAATTGATATAACCTGGAATCAAACTAATGAAAATAGAAAGCACAAAACTTAAATACTTACTGAACGTCGTTGTCTTGCCGCAATAGGGCAATTACGAGGAGGCAGAGCAAGAACCTATTTGTTTCCGAAAAAATAATATTAGCATTTCAAATATCTTTAATATTTTTGAAATAATAAACATGAGCAAACACACAGTGCAATCAAGTGTAGTATAAGATGTTATTCATTAGTAATTGTGAATTTTAAAAGTCCAATAAATCAAAATTAATTATTTTTTTCTGAAACAAGGGTAAATTAAATAACTTGCTTTTGAAACAATTCAAGAGAACTTTCTTGCTGGTTAATTATTTTGTTGCATAAAATACAAGAACTTTTTTTCAATCTTTTGTGTAATGTGATATTTTTGAAACCTCCCTAGTTATATTCAACAAATCATTTACAAAGAATTGCATATTGTTTGAGATGTTTTGAAAGCAAAAACAGAGAAACAAAACTGAGTCTGTTGTGGCAAAAAAACATATGGAGATGTTTTAACATGTCTATCTCAGTTAAATCTATGTTTTAAAGTAAGAAAATGTCTAGAAAGACTAGCCTCATTAAAAAGAAACTAATTAAAAAAGTGAGAATATTATCCAATCTCTTGTGCATGGGATATGAAATATCATATAACAATGTTTTAATCCCATACAAAACCAGGTTAAAATATAACGTTCAATTTCAATAAAAATTATAGTTTTTGTTCAATCGACATTTGTGTTTATCCGTAAAAATTAAAACAATTTAAAAGACTAGACACAATTTTTTGAACGCAAATAAATAAGATTTCATCTCTTTGAAGTTTTGCGCGGGAATTTAAAATACACGTATATATATTAATTCTTTTTAAACATATGTATATTCAATTCATCACATATTCTCCCGTTCATATCAAAACCATAACTAAATTTAAGAATCAAACGAAGTACCAAAAGACGAGACATTTACATAGTGACTCTTTAGCTAAAAAATGAATTTATCTTGATTAGAGCTAAAAAATGAATCAAATAATAAACATGATTTTGAAATGTTAAGAATTTAAGATAATATCCGTATTTTAAAATCAAATCAAATGATAGTTAGATTCATTTCATGGTTAAACAACTAAACATTGAAAACATTTTAATAAAATTTTGCGCAAAATTTTAAACAAAAGCTATATTCTTTTAATTAAACATGCGTTCATCCACATTTTCTACGTCTTAATGTACATACCCCAACTAAATGATATATCTTCTATGTTTTTGAGAAACTAAATAATAATTTATTGTGATATGATAAACATATCGTTTATGTTTTGTGAAACCAAATAAGTTTATTTTCCTTTTCGCGCGTAAACAAATAATTCATCTTATTCAAATTTCCCGCGCAAACAAATAAAAAATCTCATTTAAATTTAGCAAGAAAAACAAAATCTATTTATACTCTTCGTCTAGTATCATTAAATCATCATTTCTTTTAATAAAACCATACAAAAAGCCATATTCAATCACAATACAATGAGAAAGTGAAATAATTCTCACAAAACCCCTATGATCCAATAAAATGAATGTAGATTTTCCACAAATTAACACAATAACATATCAATATAAAAAATGGACGAATCAATTGTATATAATACCGAAATTTCGAACTTACCATAGATCTGAATAGATCACACGTAGCAGGACGCCAATCTGAACTTTCAGAGTCAGACATGCTGGAGACTTAGAAACGGTTTTCCTTATCTTGATTGTTGTGTGAGTCTCAATTACGGTTAAGTTTGTGAAAAGTGTTGAAAATGATGTGGTAATATATATATTTGTATTTTTGAGTATATATTTTAATAGAGAAAAAAGACAGGACATATCTTTATGGTATTTAAAAAATAAATAAAATAAATAATATAAAGTCAGATTCTGAAATAAATGCTTCCGAAATTAATTAGGTATTAGAAATATAAATCATCTGTCGTGATTTTTTTCTTCTTTTTAACAAATGAATCCATGGTGGAGAAAAGGAACCTAAATTAAAAATCATGTAAACTGAAGCCTTTAAATAAGAAGTCTTCTATATCATGGTTTTCTTTTGCATATTAGTTTCTCTATAAATCATATAATTGAAGTGATTTATAATGACTTAAACAGTTGAAATATATTTAATTAAATAGAACCACTATTAATCTTAATATATCTTAATTATCAATACTTAATCCAGCCGAAGCTAAACCACTGAACAGATTATATGAATCACCCCCAGGAATTTGTAATATCTAATATGATAGAAATAATATATTTCCAAACCAAAATTTCCAGAAGTGCTGACCAAATTTTTTTTTACTAAAAGCAAAAGTAATTTCTAAGTCTACATCATAAATTAAATTATTTCACTAAAAACATTCAATGTTTTCCGTATAAAATTCAAAATTCAAAAAATTTCAATACCTTAAAACGAACAAATCTACTACATTTGGAGATATTTTTTATTTATTTATTAAACGTTACAAAATTAGCTGGCTTTGTTTTTACATCGAAATTAGTTGCCTATGAGTAATAAACAGGCTTTGATTACTTATTTATATTTATCCGGTCTTGTAACTGACTTTAATTAGTCATATATTTATCCGGTCTTGCAGTTGACATTACTGAACTGATAAAGATTATATATACTATTGAACTTGATTCCATTTTTTTGTTTTTGTCTCTTTATTTCATGAAACGAATTAGTTGGAAAATTATCTTTCATCCATAGTGTATATATTATGGTTGACTGTCTATCTGCCTGTCAGTTATGTCATTGATTTAACTTACAAGTTGTAAGTTACAAGTTATGACCATTAAGTTTAAGAAGTAGTATAGTCATAAGTTCAAGAGTTCAAAGTATTTAATATATTAATTAAATGGAACACTGAATTTCAATAATATATCAATTATAAGTAGTCCAGAGCTGGCATAAATCTCAATCACTTAGAAACATATTTTTTCCAGAACAATTTTCCTTACGTGCTGACCCAAAAAAAAAAATACCTTAACCAAATAATTTCTATGTTTTACACCATAAATTAGTTTCACTAAAAAGTTATTAGTCGCTTCAAAATTCACATAAATTAAAATTTATAAAAATAAATTAAAATAATTATACTCTCGTTTAGAAATGATATACTACTTTTCCAAAACAGTTTTCATTAAGTGTTGACCCCAAAAAATTTACCATAAACAAGTAATTTCTATGTTTTACACCATAAATTAATTTCACTTTATCTGATTTTTTTTAGCAAAACAAAAAATTTAATTTCAATATAAAGTAATAATGGTCATTTCAAATTCAAAATCAAAGATTCCAAAATTAAAAGAAATTAAAATTAAAAAAATATATATTCTACTTTTGGAGAAATATTATTGACCGTTTAGAAAATTAGTTGACTATGAAACACTTAATCTGATATTATGAATAATACATGAGCTTTAATTAGCTAAGATTTTCCGTCTTACTTTTCTGGATAACTTTCCGACTAATTCCAACATACTCAATTTCATGCAAAGTGAATAGAAATTATAATAATTAAAACTAAAGGATTTATGCGAACAAAGCTTCTCAATCTCTGATTCTCTATCACCATTACTACAATCTGAACATGGTTTCGTTACTTTAATCAAAACTCAACTGTCTAAATTTAATCTGCAACTCTTTTTGATCTTATATATATGGTCTATTTATATATATTTTGTAAAGCTGTTAGCCATTTTCGAATCCTTTATTTGTAACATTTAATTGTTTTGCAATATTAATAATTAAATCTATAAAAAACACTAATATGGATTTATGCATCTCATAAAATAGTGTCGTACCAAAAACTCCAAAGGTTTGGGATGGGTTTAGAAAATAGGGCCACGTCTATATAATATTTAACATTATTATAATCTAATTGTTTCAAACCATATAAAATACTTAAAACCCAAAATAATAATAGATAAAATTTCAAATTTTAATCGAAAAAACTATATAAAAGTCTGATCATATATATAAAGCCGAAAGGCAAAATAGGAATAGAAGGTTACAAGACTCATCTCTATCCTTATCTTACCTTTCATCTTTATATATATATATATATATGATCAGATGACAAAGAAAAACCATATAAGAAGTTCAGTTTGAATTTAGGTATGAACCCAAAGAAAAGTTGGGGACATTCACACTATAGGCATTAGTGCGACGGAGATTTCTCTCCCTTCATATTTATCAGCGGAGATTTCACTGACTTGATTCACATCACCATTAAAATCATTCGTCATATGCATATCTATAAAAAAAAAACATAATGTCTCATATTCTTAATTTACTCTGTTGTAAATATAAAATATCAAAACAACATAAGCTAAATAGAAAACAAAAAAATATATTACGTTTACCATTTTTACCAGGTTCGTTAGTTTTAGAGTCATTATCTGCTATATCAATAACTTTGACTATGTCATCAACATCCTGTAAAAGAAAAAAAAATCTAAAAAAAAAAAATTCCTGTAAAAAATGAAGAAGAAAACAATGGTTTAATAGCTAATACAAATTATATGTTCTCATACATGGTATATATATAGATATATAATATTTATCACGAAGATATAAAATTTGGTGCATAAATACGTGTGTGAATGTTAAATAAGAAATTTGAGTTCGTAACGCACCATGTCTACTATTTTAACAACAAATAAAACGCACCATGGCTACTTCGGTTAATTGTGAATTTTGATTGTGTCCCTCTATGACTTGGAGAAATTATTGTAAGAAAACCACTTGGAAGTTGGAATGCAACTCTTTGTAATCCTAAGTGAGAATTAAATTATGCAAATATCGTATTCTGCCTTTGTATTTCAAAATAAATAAAATAGTTTAGTTTCGTCGAAAAAAAAAAAATTATGCAAATACCAAACTCCCACGGTCTAGCATGGATAATAGTTATGTGGGAGAGTTGAAAATATACCAAATTCCAACGGTCTCCCATGTTTCAGATGTAGTGTAAATTCCAATGCGCATGCTAAATTATGTTGATACGTTTTATATTTGTTTGCGTAATTATTTGTACATTTCTCCAACCATTGTAACTTAAAGTTGAAAACTCAATTTTTTTTGGATTTGTTATTATATTGGGGATTTCAGATCCATTTTTTTCTTCGTTTCTTACGACCACAAATTGGTTCAAACTAATATTTTTTTTTAAATAATAATATATATTTGGGACAATTACAAAAATACTACTTTTGAAATGTTTATTTTTCCTTACGTGTTTGAATTTATCATTCCTTTGGTTTAGTGATTACTGGAAATTTTTTGATGTTTAGTTTTTTGGTTTTGATTGGTAACCAATCTATTAAGCTTACAGTCACTTTATAATTTATAACGTTTTAGATTATACCAATCACAAAAACTTTACCAAAAACGTTACATTCAGTTTTAATTGTACAACTTATAACTATTTTTTTATAGTTTTGCACTATGCTAATAGCTTACAGCTCAAGCTTACCACTGAAAAATTTGTACCGCTTTTGGTTATCATTCGGATTCTTTTTTTCTATCCTCATTTAATTAGTGTTTTACAAAGATTTTGATAAAACTGTAAGCAAATTCCTTGAATTTTTTGATACAATATTAATATAAAAAGGAACTACAAATTCATGGACAGTAAATACATGTGTCACATATATCCTTTGACATACAATGCATAAATGGTGCACTCTTATTTCTATAGTCTCGCAAAATCATGTGTATGATTCAAGTTTATTGAACAAATTTTAACTAGAATAGTTTTATGCTTCAACCGAAATAATGCTTGCGTTGAAGGGTGACTTACAATTGAAGCACGTGAATATACGTTCAATCTATTTCTTTTAAGTTTTACCATCCAATCTAAATTTATCATCTAAGTTTTTAGATGTATAAAAAGACATTTCACTATTATATTGTAAAATGACAACTCATTTAACTTCCAAAGTAATACGATGTTTTTAATCATTATCTTATCAAACAAATCAGCATTCTTTTTTAATTAAAAATAATAAAAATAATTTTACTATTCTTTTTCAATTATTCTATAAACAAATTATATATAAATCTATATAGCGCATATGTAATAATTTATTTTTTAAAAATTTTGTATACTTGACTTTGTAACCTCGATTAAAATCAATAAAGTTGTTAGCCAGAAAAAAATCTGTAATTATCCGCGCATGCGCAGATTACGACCCTAGCTTATGTGTCTTATAAAGATATGCTTTAAAGTTATTCATGTAATCTATTAGCAAATACAAACTATTCTCAATAAAATATACTTTTAAATTCGCAATCTCTTATACATTATTTAGGATGTAATTTCCCCAAAAAAGCTTATGTGTCTTCTCTACAATCATTTATCCAAAAAAATATTGTGACATGACATTCTCTAAAATGTGACATGACAAAATTGAACAACCATTTATCCAACTAATTTAACCCACTAAAACTTATACCCACTAAAATTAGTCTCACAAACAACTTAAATTTAGCCCACTAACCAAAAAAAAGGACACCCACAAAAATTTTCTCACAAAACTAAGAAAATTATTCACATTTTTAAATGACAAAACAAATTATTCTTTTATTGCAATTAGCCCACTAAAACTTATACCCACGAAAATTAATCTCACAAAACTACTTGAATATATTATATTTTCGTTTTCATTCTAAAATTATATATAAATTTTTGTTTCTCATTTAAAAATAGTTTAGAAATTGATTTATTCTAATAATAAAAATCTAGAACATTTTTATAAAATATATATAATATTTTTGAAATTAATAATAAAGACTTACCAAATTTTTAAAAGAAATTTTGATATGTTTTATGAAATTTTTTTTCCAAATTTATAACAACAAATATAATTATTCTTTAGAATTTTTTTTAACACAAGACAATTTGAAAGTAACAAAAACATTCTTTAATTTAAAAGTAACCATTTTTTTAATCCGTGTTTCATTTATAAAATTTATGTTTATATTTTTAATGTTTTAAAACATTAAATAATTTATTTGTATTCTAAATTCTACTTAAGATATTCGAACAAACCAAGTTTAACATAATTTATACTTATGATACAATTCAAATAAATATAAGTTGTACATATTTATTTAATAAATAAGTACTCTTTAAGCTATTGGTCTAGATCATTTCTATTTCTATAGTAAACTTCATCTTTTATATATAAAGTTATAAGAAAATAATAAAATATCAATATGAATATCTTTACAATTTAAATAAACTTAAAAAAACATCTAATCTAAATGTCCAAATTCGCTATTAAATCAAACAAAAAACAATATTATTCATAGTAAACATTTTCATTTAAGATATTGTTATTCAAAAATAAAATAATTCACATGAATTTAACCAAATGGATATTGAACACAATTGATCACAATATGTCGTATTTTGTTTTGTCAAAATTTCAAGTTTCAAAAGAATTTACACACATAATAGTAGTATTTTGGTGTAATATATCAACGACAAAGTCGACACTACAAAATCATTAGAAATGAAAAAAATTTTAGAAACGACAAAATCTTACTTGGTTATTACGATATAAAATTGGATCCAATGACCAATTCAATTATTTTTTGTTAATTGAATTGTAAATGAAATTATTGTCAGTGTTATTAATGAAAATAAAATTAGTGCCAACAAACAAAAGAAAAAAAGATATTATTTCACGTAAAAAATTGAACTTAAATTCAAATTGAACATCATTCGTAAATTTTCACTAAATAATATATTTTTAATCTATTTGATTTCTAAAAAATATTTAACCGCGTGTAATGCGGAGAGTCACCTAATTATTATAAAAATGTGCCTACCAATACATTATGATGTATAGTAAGACAAACAATATATGCAATATATAATATATCGTAATAATCACAAAATATTAGATAGAAATATTTTTCAATGAAAAAATAGATTGAAAGTGACGTAGATACATAGCTTTGTGTTCATCTCAAAATAGCTTTGTTTGATTATGTGATACTAAAGTATAGAAAACCTGAATATTTTGAGCTATCGAAATAATTCATAATTTAAATTCCATACATAAATACATTAGAAAAAATGACTAAAGTTTAAATAAATCAAAACCACAATGTATCAAAAAGACATTTGATAAAACTTATATACTTATCAAAAAAACATTTGATACAACTTAAAAACATTTTCAAAGATTTAAAAGATAAAACAAATCTAAAAAGAATCAAATTTATGAAAAGAAAAGTATAACAATTAAATACTTACTGAACGTCGTAGTATTGCCGGAATGTGAGAACTATGAGGAGGAAGAGCAAAAACCTATTTGTTTTCGAGAAGATGCTATTAGCACTTCAAATAGCTTTAATAGTTGTTTCACAAGATCCCCAATAGTAGTTTTTAATTATGCATAAACCTTGTTAAAATAATAAACATGAGCAAAACACAGTGCAGTCAAGTGTAATATATGAAAGTGATAAATAAAAAATAAATAACATGGATACAAAAAAATTCAAGAAGAAATGTTTAAAATTAGAAAAACACAAAATACTCCAATTCAGAATTATATATTGAAAAATCAAACCATAAGAAGTAATTATGGATGTCAAAATGGGTTAAGACTTATGGGTCAATTTAACCCAACCCAAACCATCAATTCTAATGAGTTGAATATTTTGGTCATAATGGATTAATGAGCCTAATGGGTTGATGAGTCAAATGGATATGGTTGAAATAAAATGGATTAATGGATTGCTAATGGTTGACCCATCAACACTTACATAAACTAAAAACATGATTTCACAATTTTCCCGCCAAAAACACGATTTCACAATTTTCCTGCTAAAAACACAATTACGTAAATAATTTTCCGCTAAAAATATTTTTCCCGCTAAAAACACAATTACGTAAATATGATCTTGCAATTTTCCCGTAAAAAACGTGATGCTGTAAAATATGTTTCCGCAAAACAAAATTTCGTGAAATTTTCCCGCCAAAAACGCGATTCCGTAAAATAATTTCCCACTAAAAAAGCGATTCAATAAAATAATTTCACGTCAAAAACACGATTCAGTTAAATTTTCCCGCCACAATTTGTTAAAAATTTCGCCCAAAGACATGATTTCATATAGCAATTTCCCGCCAAAAAATAATTTCTAATTTTTTTGTCAAATTTCACAATATATATATATATATATATATATATATATATATATATTTATTAATCAATTTATTAGTAGGTTGGATCAAAGTCAATCCAACCCATTTAAATTTGATAGATTAATGGGTTGATCCAATCTAATTACTAAATAGGTTGGGTTGATCCATGACTTATTAACACTCAACCATTAGGGTTATTAGTTGAGTTAGGTTGGGTTGGAATATCGATTTTGACAATTCTAAAAGTAACATAAGATGAGAGATTTCATAGAGACTCTTGGCAAAAAAATGAATTATTTTGACTAGAGATAGGTTGGTTATGCATCCATGATAGTAACTATGTTTTTTTGGTAAATCAAATGACAAATATGATTTTGAAATGTAAACATATCATCCTTGTTTGCGAAAAAACAATATTCTGTCGATTAATCAAACATTAAAATAAATTTTTTTGCGCACAACAATGAAGACACCTTAATCAAAAGTTTCGCCAAAATTCAAACAAAATCTATATATTCTCTCCATTAATCAAACATTAAAATATGCGACTAACCATCCTTTCTCTTATTAAGACCAAACATATTTTTAAAACTCGATAAAAGAAATTTATATACAAAAAATGATTTCAGTTGTTAAAGATAATTTGGTTATGTTTTTAATGTACTTCCCAACTAAACTATATACCTTCTATGTTTATGGGAAACTAAATGATAATTGGTTATGATATGTTACACAAACCAAATAATATCTAAGCTTCTTTTGCGTGCAAATGGTTAAACATCTCATTTAAATTTCGCGCGAAAACTCAAAACAAACCAATATAATCTTCATTTAATGATCTAACTCTTTCATTAAATCATTTAAAACAATAAAAAGAACAATAAAATGCTAGATCTACTAATAAAACAAAGAGAAAATGAAATGAAGCATTTATATTGCTCTTCATTCTTTTTGGGTAAAATTTTTTTTTTTTTTTATAACAAATCATATAGAAACTAGATTACCATGTCGAACACGACAATAAACTCTCAACAAATCACACACAATAATGAAAAATGGAAGAATCCATTTTATTCTATACCAAAATTTCGGACTTAACTTTAAAAAAAAAAAAAAAAATTTGGGACTTACCACCAATCCTTGTGGATCAAAGTAGGCACTACGATTTGGGAACATAGACATATTGGAAACTTGAAAATGTTTTTTCTTTTTATTTAATATTCTATGAGGTTTAATCTTAGGTTAAACTTGTGAAATGAAAATGATGTAAATTATAAATATATCGATTTATGTATTTATATTTCTGAGTGATTTTTTTTTTGTCTTTCCGAGTGTATGTATAAGTTATAAAGAGTTCAAACTATTTTAATAATATTTAAATTAACGGAACACTAACATCTTAATATATCTGATTATTAAGTAGTCCGACCGAAGATAACCATTGGATTAACAAAATCAATCTCCCCCATGAATTTGTAACTTCATTTGATAGAAATAAATTTTTAATTTATTTCCAAAATAAATTTCCCAAAAGTGTTGACCCCACAAAAACAAATACCATAACTAAGTAATTTCTGTATATTAGCAGAAATTATTTCCATAAAAATTTTAAACTGAATTCGGTTAAAATTCCAACAAAACAAATTTATTTTGGAAATATCGTTAGAATTTTATTTTGGAAATGGGCCTAGGTCGGGTCTTTGTAATTGAATATAAACCGACCCGAGCCCATGAGATCCGACTTGCCCCAGCTTCGCTGCAAAAACCCCCCTCATACTCAATTGTCGCTTCTTTTCATCGTTAACGCGCCGCCGTCTCAGAAAGAAGTCAGAATGGAAGATATCGAGGATTTGTTCGCCGGAGGAGGTGGTGGTGCACCACCAGGTTTTCGATTACCGGTGAATTCGGTAGGGATAAATCCGAAGCCGAGTAAGATCAAACGTATTAGCTCGAAACAAGATGATATTACTGCTTCGAATCGTGATTCGCTTGCTCCACCATCTTTGAAGATTCCAGGAACTCAGGTCATCATTCTCCTCCCTCTCTCTCTCTCTCTCGATTCACTTTATCATTGCTTCGGTTTCTAGTCGAACGTTTTTGACATTTCGTTTCGGTGGTTTTCGATGATTTTTTGTCGCAGACTATATACATCAAGACATTTGGATGTTCACATAATCAGGCAAGTCAATTCATATAATCTTCCATTTTCGATTGTATTGTTTAGGTGTTGATTAGGTTTCTAATTGCTCATCAGAATACAATTCCCATGTTTTCTCATTGGTGACTGATCTCACACTTGTTTCGGTGATTGTTCAGAGTGATAGTGAGTATATGGCTGGTCAGCTCACTGCATTTGGCTATGCATTGACAGAAGTACCAGAGGATGCTGATCTGTGGCTCATTAACACGTAAGCTTCAGTTTCGAGGTTCCGTTTAGTCAATGCAATGGTTATGGTTTTTGTTCTCTAGAGATTGATCTTCATGAGTAGTGTGAAATGTAGTTCGCTTAGCCACTGTCTGGTTTGGTAGCTTGATACAGTTTACAGCGCAGCGTTCTGCTTAATTATAGATTTACTTTGCGCGTTCGCAATGTATCTGATATGCGTGATTTGATGCAGTTGTACAGTGAAATCCCCAAGTCAGTCTGCAATGTCTACTCTGATATCGAGAGGTAGAAGTGGGAAAAAGCTTCTTGTGATAGCCGGATGTGTTCCTCAGGGCAGTCGTGACCTTAAAGAACTAGAAGGTATCAGTGTAGTTGGAGTCCAACAGATTGATCGTGTTGTTGAAATTGTGGAAGAAACTCTTAAGGGTCATGAAGTGAGGCTGCTTAATCGAAAGACTTTACCTGCGCTTGATCTACCAAAGGTGTGTATAAATTTCCATTTCTCATTGGTTTCGACTTTGATGTTAGCTATGACTATTCCTTGCAGTGAATTACTTGAAGCCAAAAACCTGATTGTACTGCATTTGTTTGATCCTATAAATGTGCTTGTTCTTCCATGGCTCTTGTTCTACTTCAGTGGGGTTCTTTTAGCGTGGCTTTTAAGAAGTCATTTTCCATTGCAGGTGCGGAAGAACAATTTCATCGAAATTCTCCCCATTAATGTTGGCTGTTTAGGTGCCTGTACTTACTGCAAGACCAAGCACGCCCGTGGTCACTTAGGAAGCTACACAGTCGATAGTCTTGTAAGCAGATTTATATTCCCAGAAAAGAGTTTTGATTTGCATCTAGCTTTTTCCCCTTTCCTGTTTTTCCTCGTGAAGATTTTTTTGAGATTCCTAATTGCAGGTGGAGCGGGTAAGAACTGTAATATCTCAAGGAGTTAAGGAGATTTGGTTGAGCAGCGAGGACACTGGAGCATATGGTATTTTTTAAATCTAATTTATTTTTCATTTGAACTTAGGTTCAGGGGGACTACTTGTTTCTGTTAGCTAAACCATAATTTGTATTCCTTTTTATTGGGAGCTAATATCCGCCAAATGTTGCAGGTCGTGACATAGGTGTTAATCTTCCAATACTGCTTAATGCTATCGTTAAAGAGCTTCCTTCTGATCAAAGCACAATGCTTAGGATTGGAATGACTAATCCTCCTTTTATTCTCGAGCATTTGAAAGAAATAGCAGCCATTTTACGTCACCCATGTGTCTACACCTTTCTTCATGTTCCTGTGCAATCTGGCAGTGACTCTGTGTTGACGGTGAGTCCAGAATTGTGTAGGACTGCCTAAATCTTTTTCTAGTCTTACCTGACTATTTCCCGTTGCAGGCCATGAACAGGGAATATACATTGAGTGACTTCAGGACTGTGGTAGACACCTTAACAGAACTTGTGCCAGGGATGCAAATTGCAACTGATATTATCTGCGGCTTTCCTGGTTAGTGCTGGACAAACTTGAATGTCTGTCCTTTTTATTGTTCTTTACTTACTTTATATTTGACATTCGAGCCAGGCATGTTGTTTGGGAGACTATTGATTTTCCCTTTATAATAATGATTTTGTTCTTCTTTTCAATTTGTACGCTGTTAGTTGTTGTGGCGTAATAACATTGCACCTGTCATTTAAAAAGACATGAATAGTGTACATGAATTTGTTGGACGTGGATAGATAGATGGTCTTGTGAATTTGAAGCATGTTGATTACTCATATAGTTGGGGTGTGCTGAAAATGCGTTTGTCACATTTCCCAATTTCAGGTGAAACCGATGAAGATTTTTCTCAAACAGTTGAGCTTATTAAGGATTACAAGCTTTCTCAAGTTCATATTTCTCAGTTTTACCCGAGACCAGGTAAGCTCTCAGTTTTGGTTAATGTAATCTGGAATTTGAGAAGTGGGTTCATCAGTTGTGACATTTTCCGGTTGCGTCGGCTTTATTATATAGGGACCCCAGCAGCGAAGATGAAGAAGGTACAAAGTAAAATAGTGAAGCAACGAAGCCGTGAATTGACTTGTGTCTTTGAGGCCTTTGCACCTTACACTGGAATGGAGGGCAAGGTAGAGAGAATATGGATAACCGAAATAGCTACCGATGGAGTTCATTTGGTAATCCCATCCCGACCCCCATATATATATTTACGTTTCGCACCAATCTTAATATCAAATATAATCGAAAGCAACTCTAGTTTGTTTTCCTCGGATTTTCAGTACTGTTGGATTTGAAAATTCTTACTTACTTAGCGTGGATGAGAATTTGTAGGTTGGGCATACGAAGGGATATATACAGGTGTTAATTAGTGCACCAGAAAGTATGCTCGGGACTTCAGCAATGGCGAGTATAACATCGGTGGGGAGATGGTCAGTGTTTGGTGAGGTGATTGAGACATTAAGGTCTGCAACAACAAATGTAGAAACACAAGCGCGAGAGGAGAAAAAACCGTCCGATAGTATCACTTGTGAGAATTGCGATTGCTCTGCTGAGAGCTGTGGAGAAGAGAAATCAGGAGAGGTTTGCAACGTTTCTGAAAAAATCTCTAAACCGGATCAAACCATAAAAGGCTTTCTTGGATGGTTTATGAGAAACAGAAATTACAAGAGAGAAGTAAAGTCAAAGAACGAAGAAGAGAAGAAGCAAGAACTCGTTACACATTGGGGTTTAATTGATAAGTCACTTGTGTGTGGAGTGTTCATAAGCTCTCTCACTATTCTTGTTTTGTTGATCAGCATCGGTTCTAGAGTTTTGCTGCGGCAATGAATCTCTTTAACTCTCTCTGTTTTTGACTGTTTTTGCTTTTGACATTAACCCAGAAGAAAATATTCCCATTTTGTATTTCTCACTTAATAGACCTTATTTCTGATTTAATTCGATTTTAGCAATTTCCTGAATTAGGCCCAACACGGCCCAATATGTTGTTCATTGTAACGAACTACACGACCTGTTTCGGGTTTTATCGTCGAGCGGTCGAGAAGTTTACTTTTCTAGAAGAGATGACACGTGCCAGGACGTGGCGACACGTGTTTATCAGCAAGTAAAAATTGCATAGTACGGTTTTAACATCCTTCCAAAGTGTTTATAGATACGATTTTGATGATGGTGAGAGGAAAGAACAACCGGATAATAGAATGACGAATCTATTGGCTTTGTGTCTTGTCTTTAGCACTTTACTTGCGGCGGAGGTATGGTCTCCGAGCCCAGCCACATCCACATCCACATCCACTCACCGCACGGGATCTGAAGGTGACGTCATCGTCAAAGACGGCCACCGTGTTGTGGTGGTTGAGTACGATCGCGACGGTAAAACCAATACCAGAGTCTCGATCTCGCCACCATCGGCAGATCAAGGAGAAGAAGAACAAAAGGGAAATGCTCTGTTTCGAAATGCCAAGGAGAAAGCAAAAGAAACGGCGTCGTATTTACCTAACGTCGGCCAAGGGATCTCTCAGCCGGTGGTGACCGGAGAAGAGTCACGTCATCACCACGCTACTGCTGGTGAAGTCATATGCGACGCGTTCGGTAAGTGCAGGCAGAAGATTGCGAGTGTTGTCGGTAAGGGTAAAGACCGAACTGCCGGTACCGTCGGTGATGTCGGCGAGACGATTTCAGACGCCGCGGCGGAGAAGGCTCACGATGTGAAAGAGACGGTTGCACATGCGGCACGTGATGTGGAAGAAACGGTATCTGATAAAGCCCAATATGCGAAGGAGAAGGTAACCGGAGAAGCATATGATGTGAAGGAGAGTTTAGCACATAAAGCTCAAGATGCTAAAGAGAAAGTAAAAGAAAAAGCCCACGAAGTGAAGGAGAGTGTGACTCATAGAGCTCATGAATCGAAGGAGGCGGCTAAAGATAGAGTGAGAGAGAAGGCTCACGAGTTGAAGGAGACGGCGGCTCATAAGTATGAGAACGCGTGGGATAGAGTTGAGACGGCGGCGCGTGGATTCGGGTCAGCTACGGTTGCGGCGCTGAGTCCGACGAAGGTAGGGAGCGTGGTGGGTTTAACGGCGATTGCGGCTGCGTTTGGGACTTGCGTGTGGGTGACGTTTGTGTCGAGCTACGTGTTAGCCTCGGTGTTGGGGAGACAACAGTTTGGGGTGGTGCAGAGTAAGCTTTATCCTGTTTACTTCAAGGCGATCTCTGTGGCAATACTTGTGGGTTTGTTTGGTCACGTGCTTAGCCGCCGCAAGAAACTTCTTACCGATGCGACGGAGATGTGGCAAGGGGTTAATCTCTTGGCCTCTTTCTTTATGATCGAGGCTAATAAGTCATTTGTGGAGCCACGTGCCACCAAGGTTAATCTACACTTCCCTGGCTAAAGTTTTATATTTAGTTGTAGTAGTACAATTAGTGATTAGTCTAGACCATTGATTGATTTTCACTAGACATGCCATCATATGAAAATGACCAATTAATATGAGTTTTGGTCTAGGAAATGTAAGGATCATACTAGTAGATGTAAAGGAGAGTCTCTTTGTTGTTTTGATTCATAAAATCTACTGTTGGTCATTGCATGAATTCTAATTTTGAAAGGCTCGGTTTGAGATCTTCTAGAAAATAATGTTTGTGTTTATATTGTTGTGGACAGGCGATGTTTGAGCGAATGAAGGCGGAAAAGGAAGAAGGAAAGGGAGGTGAGAGGACGAGTGAGCAGGAGGTGAGGCGGAAACTAGAGAAGCTAAGCGAGAGGCTAAGCAAGCTCAACACATACTCGTCTTGGTTGAATATATTGACGCTCATGTCTCTAACCTGGCACTTTGTTCATCTCGGCCAGCGACTCGGCGCCGCTTGTCGATGCATGTGACTCTTGGTCCGGAACCCTAACTTATGCTGTTGTTACTGCTTCATGTTGTGTTGTTTCTGACGTACTACTCACGGTATTAGTGTGTTGTGTTGTTGTTGAATATCATATGTAGATATATCTTGTAACTGTCTACTAGGTCATGCCTTCACTTTTTGGTTAGACAGTTGGTCTTTTGCTTATATATATATCTAAAATTTGATATTACGATAGCGATTTAAACATCAAATACTAAACAAGAGAAACATGATATTGAAGTAAATATTGTTCATTTTTGTTAGTTCTTGAGGAAATGATTGGTGGTACCGTGGTTGGCGAGAAATATTTATTTCAGTTTATGCTTAATTTCATTTGTAAAATCCAAAGACCTCATTATCAGAAGCTGTCTCAAAATAATTGATTAGTTTTGGAAACTATAAAGAACAGAAATTAAACACGTTTAACTAATTCAGAAGAGAAAAGTTCAAATCATCGTTAAGGGTAGTGGTACATGATATTCGATTTATGTTTTAAGATTATCCGAATCGATGCATTCTAATACTGATACTAATCTAATGTATTTTTTAGAAAAAGAGCTCTTGAATCATCTGATTAATAAATAAACAATTCTTGTAGACCTTACATTACTTTCAAGAAGAATTACTAATTAGTTCTCACCAAAAAGAATGGGACCTATATATATACACACATTTGACTAATTAGTTGTCTAATCAACAAAACTAAATAAAAACGATTACGAAATGGAAGATTAGCTCCTCCCTACAAATGCAGCAGATTTAATTTTTTTGAAGTTGGTCAAGTAAATGGCGATTACGGAAGAAGTTCCCTTTCTAGAAGAAAACGTCATCGACGCCGTTGACCACGCCGGACTTGCTGCCGGAAGATCCAACACCGGTAGATGGAAAGCTGCCTGGTTCATAATCGGTAAAGCTCCAAAGACCGAATGAGATCTGCAAGTTTCTTCTTTGTTCCCCACTTTTTCCTGAAATTTCTAAGTAATTTTGCAGGTGTGGAGGTTGCAGAGAGATTCGCTTACTATGGGATCGGAGCAAACCTGATTAGCTACTTGACCGGACCACTTGGTCAATCTACGGCGGTCGCTGCCGCCAATGTCAACGCTTGGTCGGGAATTTCCTCTCTTCTTCCTGTTCTCGGAGCTTTTGTCGCTGACGCTTTTCTCGGTCGGTACCGAACAATTCTTATCGCTTCTCTTATCTACGTATTGGTTGGTCTTCCTTTTGTCTCTTCTTCTCTATCCAATTTCTCGATCTGAATTTCAGTTTTCAGTGAAGGAATTTGTAGAAATCAACCATAGTATGAGTTAGATCATGGCTTCACTGTTACCCACTTTGGCTTGAGAAGTAGAAATTGACTTGAAGTAGTGTGTATTTGAAATTGATGTTAGGGACTGGCACTTTTGACTTTATCAGCGTTTCTGGTTCCGATCAGCACGCCGACATATCAGAATGCGGAAGTGATGACCTCTTCGCCTTCTTCCTTGCTCAATGTGTTTTTCTTCTTCTCTTTGTATCTGGTGGCTATTGGACAAGGTGGACATAAGCCTTGTGTTCAGGCTTTTGGTGCAGACCAGTTCGATGAGAAAGACCCGAAAGAGAAAAGCGACAGAAGCTCGTTCTTCAACTGGTGGTACCTTAGTATGTCTGCAGGGATATGCCTGGCGATTGTAGTTGTTGTGTACATTCAAGAAGCCGTCAACTGGGCACTCGGTTTTGGAATCCCGTGTGCCTTCATGGTGATCTCTCTTGTTCTTTTTGTTCTTGGGAGAAGGAGTTACAGGTACGCTAAAAGTAGACAGGAAAAGGAGATCAACCCCTTTACCAGGATAGGTAGAGTCTTCTTTGTAGCATTCAAGAACCGAAGATTGAGATCTTCGCATTTGTGTCAAATTCAGACTGAGCTGGAGGCAAATCCATCTCAAGGATCTCCAGAGAGGTCCAGGTATGTTTAATCCAATAAACTTAAATCCATGTTATGATTCAAAACCTTGTTGCATGAATGAGATAAATCCATAATCTTGTGACAGGTTTCTCAACAAAGCCTTGCTTGCTCCAAATGCATCTACTGAAGGGGGAAATGAATGCAGTATTAGTGATGTCGAAGATGCCACCGCTCTTGTCAGGCTTATTCCAGTTTGGCTTACAACTCTCGCCTACGCCATTCCTTACGCGCAATATATGACTTTCTTCTCAAAGCAAGGCACCACTATGGAAAGAACAATAGTTCCCGGAGTAACGATCCCAGCTGCTTCTTTTCAGGTGATTATCGGCATAACAATAGTCCTCTTTGTCCCCATCTATGAACGTGTTTTGGTCCCGATCGCCAGGTCCATAACCAAAGATCCTTGTGGCATCACAACGCTAAAAAGAATTGGAACTGGAATGGTACTAGCAACTCTCACTATGGTGGTTGCAGCTATGGTTGAGGTAAAGCGGCTCAAGACTGCAAAAGAACACGGACTTATAGACCAACCGAAAACAACCATTCCAATGTCGATATGGTGGTTAATCCCTCAGTATATGTTGCTAGGTTTGGCTGACGTACTCACTTTAGTGGGAATGCAAGAGTTCTTCTACAGCCAAGTCCCCACCGAGCTGAGAAGTATCGGTCTAGCGTTTTACTTAAGCGCGTTGGGCGTGGGAAGCTTATTGAGCAGCTTACTCATCTCTCTTATCGACTTGGCCACTGGAGGAGACGCTGGAAACAGCTGGTTCAATAGTAATCTGAACAGAGCTCATCTCGATTACTTCTACTTGTTACTTGCGGTTATTAGCGTGATCGGGTTCTCTGCTTTCTTGTTCATTTCTAAGTCGTATGTCTATCGCCGGGTGGACGGACTGTAGCCCTACCGCTTTTCTTCGGATCCGAATCTGGATATCCTGTCTAGATTTGAATCCGGATTCTCTATTCTTCTTCGGAAATCAATCTACCGCGGACTTCTTGTTTTTAAATAATTTGTTGACTAATTATTAAACATGTTACAACGACAAACAGAATAGGATAACGAACGTATGGTACATGAGTTAAGCTATTTAATTGTTATCTTGTTCATCATTTAATGAAAGAGTCACTATCTAACCCAACAATATTGCTATTTAGCCAAATTGACCTATAATTGTATCATGTCTAATTATTGTTACTAGATTTATATACACGTGTTGCGTGAGATCATTTTTCATATGTCAAAAATAAATCGTTATATATAAATATAATTATTTGAATTTTAGAAGGTCTATGCAATACGTTTTACAAATTAAAAGCAAACACAATATGTTATAAATTTTTTTTTATCAACTTAAAAATATTTTTCTCATCCAACTTACCATACTGATGCGACCAAAAAAAAATTTAGTTCGGTTTTTAAATTCGATAACCTAGTCTTCTAATATAGGTAAAATATTTTTATAAAAACAGTTCATGTCACATAGTAATAAAAATATGAAAGTTTTTTTTATTAGTCTCTTGTCTATATATTTTTAAATTCTAAAACACTTGTTTATCTAATTTAATTTTTTATGTCTTCAAAAACACACTTGTAAAATCTATTCTCTTTTCACCTCTTTTTGCTCACATATAAGATGTCAGATTTTTATATATAGCATGTTAGATTTACAATAGAATATACTTTTTGATAAACTAAAACTTTCAATTTAAAAGTTGTTGTCAAATATGTTATATAATTTTTTATCAATTACAAGAGAGCTTTTGTATTTCGGTAATTTAAATTTACAATCTAAACGCTAATTTAACATTAAGAAAATTAGAGATCAAAAGCTACGATAAAAATATATACGGTTTAAAAAATAACATTAAAGTAAATATTGAAATTTACATCAACATAAAAATGTATTACATGTTAACTAAGACAAAAATATTAATATAAAAATAAAACGTAACAAAGTTAAAATTTTGATAAAAAAATATTGGCACATTAAAATACCATAACTTAATTAAAAACAAATATAATATATTAATATTTTATTTATATAGACGAGAGAAAACTCCATAATTATATATTAGATTAAGATTATTAATATTTATGATTTGTAGCTAATAATTAACCTTAAGATTAAAATCATGATTTTATTATTTTTATTTCTATAATACAATTGAACAGGTTTAAGATGTAATAATTGCTTAATGTTTTAAAATATTAATAAAAAATTAATATAAATTTTCTTACATTAAATAACATTAAATATTTATATGAACTCATCAATGGAGATGGTGCTGCTCTTATAACATTACTTCGGAGAAGAATCTACTAATTATTAGTTCTTCACAAAAAAAAAAAAAAAAAAATCAAGTTTGTATTTTCTCTGATAACGGTTACGAAATAGCTTAGCTTCAACTTCTGCCATTGGACCCCCCACCCCCACAATTGGTTATTTTCTCGTTTGTATTTTGTAACGATCAACAGGACAATATGACGACTTCTCAAGAAACTCCTCTTCTAGAAGAATACGTCATCGACGCCGTTGACCACGCCGGACTTGCCGCCGGAAGATCCAACACCGGTCGATGGAAAGCCGCCTGGTTCATAATCGGTATAAAGCTCCAACGAGAATGAGATCAAAAAGTTTCTTCTTTTTTAACTGATTTTTTTTAACAGTAAACTAAATGTAAATTAAATCTGCAGGTGTGGAGATTGCAGAGAGATTTGCCTTCTTTGGGATCGCAACAAACCTGATTAGCTACTTGACTGGACCATTTGGTCAATCTACGGCGGTTGCAGCCGCCAATGTCAACGCTTGGTCGGGAATTTCCTTTCTTCTTCCTGTTCTTGGAGCTTTTGTCGCTGACGCTTTTCTTGGTCGGTACCGAACAATTATCATCGCTTCTCTTATCTACGTATTGGTTAGTCTTCTATTGTCTCTTATTGGATCTAAGATCTAGTGTTATATGTTTCATTGATTACAAGTTGAGAAGTAGAAGTTGACTTGAACTAGTGTGGATTTAATGTCAGGGGTTACTATTTTTGACTTTGTCGGCGTTTATGGTACCTATCACTAGCGACGAAACCAAAGTATCATCTTCACCTTCTTCCTTGCTCAATGTGCTTTTCTTTTTCTCTTTGTATCTGGTGGCTATTGGACAAAGTGGCCATAAGCCTTGTGTTCAGGCTTTCGGGGCAGACCAGTTTGACGAGAAACACCGGAAAGAGAGCAGCGATAGAAGCTCCTTCTTTAACTGGTGGTACGTTAGTATGGCTGTAGGGATCTCCATGGCTATAGTAGTTGTTGGATACATTCAGGAAGCCGTCAGTTGGGCACTCGGGTATGGAATCCCGAGTTTGTTCATGGTGTTCTCTCTTGTTCTTTTTGTGCTTGGGAGAAAGAGTTACAGGTACGCCAAAAGAAGACCGGAAGAGAAAATCAACCCTTTTACCAGGATAGCTAGAGTCTTCACTGTAGCATTCAAGAACCGAGGATTGTGTCAAGTTAAGACTGAGCTGGAGGCAAATCCATCTCAAGGATCTCCAGAGAGGCTAAGGTATGTTTATTGTATAACATTATAACAATAGTATGTAACTAAAGTCTAAATCCATCATTATGGTTTGTTAAACAGGTTCCTCAACAAAGCCTTGCTTGCCCCACATGTATCTTCTAAATGGGGAAATGAATGCAATGCTAGTGATGTCGAAGATGCCACAGCTCTTGTTAGGCTTATCCCAATATGGCTTACAACTTTGGCCTACACCATAGCTGTTGCGCAATTCATGACTTTCTTCACAAAGCAAGGCGCCACCATGGAAAGAACAATATTTCCGGGAGTAAAGATCCCGGCTGCTTCTCTTCAGGTCCTTATCGGCACATCGGTTGTTCTCTTTGTCCCCATCTACGACCGTGTTTTGGTCCCAACCGCCAGGTGTATAACCAAAGATCCTTGTGGCATCACAATGCTAAAAAGAATGGGAACCGGAATGGTACTAGTAAGTCTCACTATGGTGGTTGCAGCTCTGGTTGAGTCAAAGCGGCTCAAGACTGCAAAAGAACACGGGCTTATAGACCAACCGAAAACAACCATTCCAATGTCGATATGGTGGTTAATCCCTCAGTATATGTTGCTAGGTTTGGCTGACGTACTCACTTTAGTGGGAATGCAAGAGTTCTTCTACAGCCAAGTCCCTACCGAGCTGAGAAGTATCGGTATCTCGCTTTACTTAAGCGCGACGGGCGTGGGAAGCTTATTGAGCAGCTTACTCATCTATCTTATCGACTTGGCCACTGGAGGAGACGCCGGAAACAGCTGGTTCAACAATAATCTGAACAGAGCCCACATTGATTACTTCTATTGGTTACTTGCGGTTATTACCGCCTTGGGGTTCTCTGCTTTCTTGTTCATTTCTAAGTCGTATGTCTATCGCCGTGTGGACGGAATGTAGTCCTACGGCTTTTCTTCGGATCCAAATCTGGATATCCTGATTATTAAATAAAAATATCTAGATTTGAATCTGAAAACTCCGGATACTCTATTTTTATTCGGAATCAACCTAACATGTTTTTAAATAATTCTTGACTAATTATTCAACATGTCCTGACAAAAGAAACTGAATAGAATAATGAACGTATGCAACTCGAGTAAACTATTTAATTGTTATATTGTTCTTTAATATAACTTGACAACGAAGCCAATCTACGTCCCACACCTTCATCATTTAATCCAACAAGAAGCATTTGTCTGTATTTGATTTGTTTTTACAATGGTGATCACCGGCGCCTCGGCGGATGAGCTCGAAAATCCAGCCGTCAGATTCTCCTCCGGTGGATGGAAATCGGCGAGGCTCATCATCGGTAAGTCAATGGAATTGAGTTCCTCACTCATTAATTCTTTCTCAAATTCCGCTCTGTTTTTTCTTTCCCCTGTTTTTTGTAGGTGTCGAAATGGCGGAGCGATTCGCGTATTACGGGATATCGTCGAACCTGATAACGTACTTGACGGGACCATTGGGTGAGTCAACAGCTGCAGCTGCGGCCAATGTGAACGTTTGGATTGGAACGGTGTCGTTTCTACCTCTTCTATGGGCGTTTGTAGCTGACTCGTTTCTCGGTCGTTTCCGTACTATCATCATCTCATCTTCGATCTATATCTTGGTATGTTAACAAGTTCCTCTCACGCATTTCAGTTTTGGCTATTGTTGCGGATCTTAGAATGATGTGATGAAAACATACAGGGACTTGGGTTGCTGTCTTTTTCAGCCATGATTCCTTCTCACTACAAAGATCCAGATCAGCTTGTCTCATCTGCTTCTCAGTTCAAAGTGACACTCTTCTTCTGTGCTCTGTATCTTGTAGCAATAGGACAAGGCGGTTACAAACCGTGTATTAAGGTATTTGGAGCCGATCAATTCGATGGAAATGATCTAAAAGAGGCAAAAGACAAGAGTTCTTTCTTCAACTGGTTGATGTTTGGAAACTGTATTAGCATATTGATGACTCGTTTGGTCTCTATATCTATCCAAGAGAACCTAAGTTGGTCCCTGGGATTTGGTATTCCAAGTGTTTCCATGCTACTTGCTCTGTTTCTGTTCTTCCTTGGAACTACCTCTTACCGCTTTAGTACTGAAAGAGGACAGAAAAACCCTTTTGCTAGAATCGGTCATGTTTTTGTGGAGGCAGTAAAGAACAGAAGACAACCTGGTTTCGATAATGCTAACCCGAACGATACCCTCCTTCTCTTGACTCACCAGAGTTCCAAGCAATTTAGGTAACATAATTTAATCGAGGTGGCCACATTGTTCTCATACCGTTTTGGTTCTTGTTAAGAATTCCAAATTGATAAGTATAGTGGGGATAATGACTTATAAAGAGATATACGTATAAGTTAAACTATTTGGTCATATACCAATTGGTTTTGAAATGGAAGTCTATAAACTTTTTGACAAGTTTCTTGGCTATTGTGGCAGATTCCTTGACAGAGCAGCGATATCATGTGATTTGGCTGAAATTGAAGAAGCAAAAGCGGTTGTTAGGCTTGTTCCCATATGGATGACTTGCTTAATCTACGCCATTGTATATGCACAATCCACTACCTTTTTTACAAAGCAAGGAGCCACAATGGACAGGTCAATCTCACCAGGACTCGTAGTTCCTGCAGCTACACTCCAATGTCTAATAAACTTGTCAATTGTGGTATTCGTCCCAATCTATGATCGTCTACTCGTCCCTATCGCAAGATCCTTCACTCAAATCCCATCAGGAATCACAATGCTTCAAAGGATTGGCACAGGGATTTTCCTCTCCATTCTTGCTATGGTGATAGCCGCCTTGGTCGAGACCAAAAGGCTCCAAGCCGATCGGGATGATGTTAACATTTCGATTAGCGTGTGGTGGTTGGTTCCACAGTACGTAATCTATGGAGTCTCGGATGTGTTCACAATGGTTGGTTTGCAAGAGTTATTCTACGACCAAGTCCCTAGTGAGCTTAGGAGCGTTGGTATGGCTCTGAATCTTAGCATATACGGAGTCGGCAACTTTCTAAGCAGCTTTATGATATCAGTCATTGATAAAGTCACGAGACAGTCTGGTCAAACGAGCTGGTTCGATAACGACCTGAACCAGGCTCACCTAGATTACTTCTACTGGCTACTGGCTTGTCTTAGCTCCATTGGTTTAGCCTCCTACTTGTGGTTCGCCAAATCATATGTCTACAACAGACCAAACACCTTTTAAAGCATTGTCTTCTCTGTGCTGCCAACTAAACCAACCAAATCGAGATTTACATACTAGCATTTTTTTTTTTTGGAGTCACATATATACTAGCATCTATGAATTGAAATCTCATTATTACATATAGTAAGTTAATGTTCGAGTTCCTTTTATAGAATAACAACTAGTCTTAAGATCACTATCATGTCAAGTATTTAGACCATCTCCAATATTTTTCTCTATTTTTTACTCTAAAAGAGAGTAAATAATAAGCATTCCTCTATTTATTTTCCAATGTATCTCAATTTTAGAGAAATTGTTCTAAAATAGAGAAAAATAGCAATTTTCCTCTATATATAGAGAAATGCTATAATTTCTATATTTTAAAGATAAAAATAGATGTGGATTGGAATATATTTTACTATACAATAAAGTTTAGAAAAAAATAGAGGTGGATTGGACGGACATACCTTTAATATTATATGATATTGCTACCCTATTGCTCTACAAAAGTATATCAAAAGAGTTCTTTTAATTGCATAATAACTTTTTGGTATGTTCAAAAGATAAGACTCAAAACATGTATTGTTAAAAAAATAAGTTTTTCTTGTGTGCATGTTACAACATTTAGGCTACAACTTTAATTCCTCTTCCTATTACAAATGATGTAAAGGATATAATCACATAATCCTCCTAATGTAGTAAATATCTAATCGTGATGAAAAATTCATGGTGAAAGGCTACCAATGAGGTGCTCTCAGCGCCTACAATTAGCCAATTATATAGTTACAGATAATATAATGAAGTGGATCATTAGCCAAGTACATCTTTAAAGTTTTAACTCGAATATTTATTATAACAAAATCTTATTTTTGGATCAATTAATATCTGCTCTGATTAAAAGAAAACTCTAAAAAGTAACAAGCATGTTAGTGTCCATAAACAATTCCCAGCGACCATGTTAGTGTCCGTCCATAAATAATTCCCAGAGACTTTCGTAATATTTTACTACAATTTGGCCTCTTGCCATATACAAAACAATACAAGAAACAATATGACTATATTTGAAGAGCCAATGGCGATCGCCTGCGATGAGCTCGAAAGTAGTCTTCGTCCGAGCACCGCCGAAGGTTCCATAGGATCCTCCTTTGGAGGATGGAAATCGGCAAGGCTTATCATCGGTTAGTAAGTCTGATCACTCTCAACAAAACTAGCTTCGTTAACTCTCAGAGATTTCTCTACTTTTTCTTTGTTTGTAGGTGTGGAAATGGCGGAGCAGTTTGCCTTTTACGGGATTTCTTCAAACCTTATTATGTACTTGACGGGACCATTAGGAGAGTCGACAGGTACAGCTGCGGCCAATGTCAACGCCTGGAGTGGAACGGTGTCGTTTCTGGCACTTCTCTGGGGCTTTACCGCTGACTCGTTTCTCGGCCGTTTTCGTACTATACTAGTCGCATCTTCTCTGTATATCTTGGTATATACCAATTTCCTCTCAAATATCTCTACTATTAGGACTGATCGACTGTTTCTATTGCATATGCTAAAAGACGGTCCTGTCTACTGTATCAGCAGATTTTTCTAATAAGAAAAAGATCTGATTTGATGGAAACAGGGACTTGGACTGCTTACGTTTTCAGCCATGATTCCTTCTCACCGCGAAGATCCGAACCAACTCCAAGTGGCTATCTTCTTCTGCTCTCTGTACCTTATAGCCATAGGACATGGTGGTTACAATCCGTGTATTAAGGTATTTGGAGCTGATCAATTTGATGGAAATGACTTACAAGAAACAAAAGCCAAAAGCTCTTACTTTAACTGGTTAATGTTTGGAAGCTGTACTAGCATGTTGGCGACTCGTCTGATCTCTATCTACATCCAAGAGAACCTAAGTTGGTCCTTGGGATTTGGTATTCCAAGTGTTTCCATGCTACTTTCTCTACTTGTCTTCCTCCTCGGAACTAAGACTTATCGTTTTAGCACTGCAAAAGCAGAAAAGAAAAACCCATTTGCTAGAATCAGTCATGTTTTTATGGAAGCTTTAAAGAACAGAAGAACACAACAAGATTTAGATATAAATAACCCCAACGAGACCCTCCTTCTCCTCCCTGGCCAGAATTCAAAGCAGTTCAGGTAACATTATATAGAGAGATGTTACTTTTCTTTAGCATCTTTGCAAGTCACAATAGTGCTTAAACCATTTTGGTTCTTCTATATGACAGTTTCCTTAACAGGGCGGCGATTTCGTGTGATTTGGCTCAGATTGAAGAAGCGAAAGCGGTGCTTAGACTTGTTCCCATATGGATGAATTGCTTAGTCTACGCCATTGTATGTGCACAATCCCACACTTTCTTCACAAAGCAAGGAGCCACAATGAACAGGTCAATCTCACCAGGACTCCTAGTCCCTGCAGCTACACTCCAATGTTTCGTAAGCCTAACAATGGTCATTGTCATCCCAATCTACGACCGTCTACTTGTCCCGATCGCTATATCCTTCACTCAAACCCCATCAGGAATCACAATGCTTCAAAGAATTGGTTCAGGCATCTCTTTGTCTATTCTTGGTATGGTAGTAGCCGCTTTGGTCGAGACCAAAAGGCTCCAAGCCGCTCAGGATGATGTCATTGTACCCATTAGCGTGTGGTGGTTGGTTCCACAGTACGTAATCATTGGAGTATCCAAAGTGTTAACAATGGTGGGTTTGCAAGAGCTTTTCTATGACCAAGTCCCTAGTGAGCTTAGGAGCGTTGGTATGGCTCTGAATCTAGGCATATACGGGGTCGGTGAGTTCCTAAGCAGCTTCATGATATCAGTCATCGACAAAGCCACGAGCCAGTCTGGTCAAACGAGCTGGTTCGATAACGACCTGAACAAAGCTCATCTAGATTACTTCTACTGGCTACTCGCTTCTCTTAGCTTCATTGGTTTAGCCTCATACTTGTGGTTCGCCAAATCGTATGTCTACAACAGACCAAACACTTTCTAAAGCATTATCTCCTCTGTTTTCTGCCAACTGAACCAACAAAATTCGAGATTTACATTTTAGCATTTATGGTTTGGAAAAGTATTCCATTAAGTTAAATTTGGAGTCTCTTTTATAGAATGACAACCACTTTTAAGAACTCAGTCATGTATTATTAAATCGTAATGCTCTTTGGGTTTTGCCCGCAGATAATGGCTCTATTGCTCTGTAAAAGTATATAAAACGAAGTTCTTTTGTTACAAAATAATAACTTTATAATCATTTCAAAAGACGTGTAATAGTATTATTTAGTTATTTTTTATTTAGATTAACATCATATGTGACATTGCATCTATGATAGGATTTTCGAAACCTTCAAAAAATCTATTGTTTTTCTTACAAAATAAAGTTTTCTTAATCTTCTATTTATAACTGGTTTTCACATATTATACACAAATAAATTAAAAAAAAAAAATCAATGCAACTTATCAATCGATTATTTTAAATAATTTGGATCGAAGACAAACTGGAAACATTTAGATCAAAACTATAAATGTACCTAATCCATAGTTCTGCTTGTACGTATGTTCGATGAATATAATCAGAGCACCTACTCATCCACTTTATAATATTTATTTAAAATCAATAAAACAAAAGCATTTTATAATGTGTGTCACCTTGCAACATACAAAAACATTAAACAAGAAGCATAGAACATTTCTTTAAGATAAAACCACTAAAAAAGGCAATGGCGATCGCCGGAGATGGCTCGGAAGTATTCTTCCTCCGGGCACCATCGAATGTTCCATGGATTACCAAGGCAAGCCAACCGTTAGATTCTCTTCTGGAGGATGGAAATCAGCGAGGATCATCATTTGTAAGTAAGCTAAATTAAGTCCACTTCCTCATTCTCACCAAATAATAAGCTTTGTCAATTCTCAGATGTTTTTTTTTGTTTGTTTGTTTGTTTTGTAGATGCCGAAATGGCAGAGCAGTTCGTGTCTTTCGGGATATCATCCAACCTGATAACGTACTTGACTGGACCATTGGGAGAGTCAACGGCTACAGCTGCGGCTAACGTTAACGCTTGGAGTGGAACGGTGCGTTTTTGTCACTTCTCTCGGCCGTTTTCGTACCATCGTTATCGCATCGTTTCTCTATATATTGGGACTTGGGTTGTTGTCATTTTCAGCCATGCATGATTCCTTCTCACTACGAAGACCCGAATCAACTTCAAGTGACTCTCTTCTTCTGTGCTCTGTATCTTATAGCAATAGGACAAGGTGTTACAAACCTTGTATTAAGGTATTTGGAGCTGATCAATTCGATGGAAATGATCTAAAAGAGTCGAAAGCCAAGAGTTCTTTCTTCAACTGGGTGACGTTTGGAAGCTGTGTTAGCATTTTGACAACTCGTTTGGTCTCTAGCTACATTCAAGAGAATCTAAGTTGGTCCTTAGGATTTGGTATTCCAAGTGTTTCCATGCTACTTGCTATGCTTTTGTTCCTCCTTGGAACTAAGACTTATCGTTTCAGCACTAGAAGAGGAAGAAACAAAAACCCTTTTGCTAGAATCGGCCGTGTTTTCATCGAAGCCGTAAAGAACACAAAACAACCAGATTTAGATATATATAACCCCAACGAGAACCTTCTTCTCCTGGCCCACCAGAGTTCCAAGCAATTCAGGTAAGCATAATTATCAGAGAAGTCGTTTTTCTTCTTTAGAATCTTTTAGGCCACACTTGTGCTTGCACCATCTTGGTTCTCTAATCTGTAAATCACGTTTAGAACAAGAAAGCTTAAAGAACAACTTTTCTTTATTGATTTAGAAACTTCTCAAAACTAAATCTCTCTTTCAAGTCTCTTATAGAACAACTCTCCACAAGCTCAAGTATTTATAGGTCTAGGCAACTTCCTATTCCTATTATGATAAAGGAAAACTTACAAAACTTATCTCAACTAGACCTTATTTGTATTTTCCTATTTTCTCTCTCTTCTAGCATCTTCTAGAAAGAGATTACTTTGTCTCCAAGTCTTGGAATTATCCAACATTCTCCCCCTTAATTCCAACTTGAACTCCGGGTGAATGTATAGCTTGAATTCCGATTAAGCTCCTCATCTCCTTGAACTTGATCTTAGCTAAAGCCTTGGTGAGTATATCTGCTTTCTGCTCCACGCCTGGTACGTACTCGACTTCTATCTGCCCGTTCTCAACACACTCTCGAACAAAATGATAGTGTCTAAGTATGTGCTTGCTTCGCCCATGAAACATTGGATTTTTGGTAAGGGCTATGGCAGATTTGTTGTCAACTCTTAGCAGGACCTTCTCGTCTTCTACTCTTAGTATCTCACTCAACAATTCTTTAAGCCATATGGCTTGTTTTGCTGCCTCTGTTGCGGCCATAAACTCTGCCTCACAAGACGACATTGCGACGGTTTGCTGCTTCATGGATGTCCAAGTGATTGGTGACGAGCCGAAGTAGAAAATGTGCCCTGAGGTGCTTCGCCCATCATCTACATCAATGTTGTGGCTACTGTTGCTGTAACCAACAAGTTTACTCGTCCCATCTCTTTTAAAGAACAGCCCCATCTCGGTCGTTCCTTTCACATACCTCAAGACGTGTTTGAGTGCTTGTCCATGAGAGGTTCTTGGACTTTGCATGTACCTACTTAAGACTCCAACAGCATAAGATAGGTCTGGTCGTGTGTGAATGAGGTACCTAAGACATCTGATAGCCCTTCTATACTGTGTAGCATCAATCTCCGGTTCATCTTCCGCTTTTGAAAGCTTCAAGCTCGAATCCATTGGAACATGAGTCAAGTTACATGTATCCATCTGAGTATCAACAAGAATTCCTTGAGCATAGCCTTCTTGCTTGATCTTAATTCCCTCCGCTCCTTGAATTACTTCAATACCAAGATAGTATGATAGCTTTCCGAGATCCGACATCTCGAATCTTCTTGACATGTCCATCTTAAACTTGTCAATAATTTTCTTTGAAGAACCTGTAACAAATAAATCATCAACATATATTGCTACAATCAAGAAATCCTTTCTTTCTTCCTTAAGGTAAACCGATGGTTCTTTGACACACTTAGTGAAGTTCATCTCCTTCAAAACGTGGTCTAGCTTGAGATTCCAAGCTCTGGGCGCTTGTCGTAGACCATATAACGCTTTATATAATCTGTAAACTTTGCCTTCCTCTCCTTTCCTTGCAAAGCCTTCCGGTTGACTTACATAGACCTCTTCGTCTAGGTCTCCATTTAAGAACGCCGTCTTAACATCTAGATGGTGAATTTCCCAACCTCGTGTTGCAGCAATGGCTATAAGGAGACGTATAGTTTCAATTCTTGCAACTGGTGCAAACACTTCTTCAAAATCTATACCTTGCTGTTGCACATAACCTTTTGCAACTAGCCTAGCTTTATATTTGTTCACCGATCCATCAGCCTTCTTCTTAACCTTGAAAATCCACTTCAGTCCTATAACTTTCACTCCTTCAGGAAGATCTACAAGTTCCCACGTCTTGTTCTTTGTGATAGAATCCAATTCAGCTTTCATGGCTTCACACCACACTTTCAGATTTTTCGCTTCATAGTAGTTCTCTGGTTCTCCATCTATTGTAAACAACAATTTCACACTTTCTAGATCAGCCATGAGAACGTAATCGTCGAGATACCTTGGTCTATTGATTACGCGACCATATCTTGTCACGGTTTGATGATTATCAACTCCTTGATTTTCACCTTCTTCCACATGCTCATCTTCTTCTTCATCATCTTGGTTCTCATGTTCTTGAACCGGATCGTAATTGTCGTTGTTATTGTGAACATCACCATGTCCGTTTCCATCTTCAATGAGACCTCTTTGATAAAGCTTAAATGTGCCTGGTTCTCCGTCGGAGCTTCTAGTAATCGTTGACCAGTCCCAAGTTTTTTCTTCATCAAACACTACGTCTCTACTAACAATCACCTTTCTTGTGACTGGATCATAGAGCCTATATGCCTTAGAACCTTCCTCTGTCCCAAGGTTTATCACCGTCCTGGACCTGTCATCAAGCTTCTTTAGATGTGGTGTGGTGATTTTTGCATATGCGACACAACCAAATACCTGTAGATGAGCAACGTTGGGTTTATTTGTTGTGTAGCATTCATATGGTGTTTGACCATTCAAAGCTTTGGTGGGAATTCTGTTAATGAGATATGTTGAATGCCTCACTGCTTCTCCCCACATCTCATTCAGCACTTTCATAGCTTTAAGCAAGCTTCTTGTCATCTCCATCAAAGTTCGGTTTTTCCTTTCGACTACACCGTTTTGTTGTGGTGAATATGGTGCAGTTAGGTGTCTTGCGACTCCTCTTTCTTCGCAAAACCGATTGAAATCTGATGAGGTAAACTCTCCTCCCCTATCGGTGCGAAAGGTTTTGATGGATAGGCCTGTTTGCTTTTCTACCAGCTCTTTGAACCTTTTGAACCGATCGAATGCTTCGCTTTTTTCTTTTAACAAGATTGACCACATGAACCTTGAAAAATCATCAATGAGAACAAATACATACCGATTATTAGCTGGTGTTGGTGGTGTTATTGGTCCGCACAAGTCTCCGTGTATCAATTCCAAAGCTTGAGTTGCACGGTAGCTTGCTTTTGGTGGAAATACAACTCTCGTTTGCTTTCCTACCATACACACATCACAAATGTTTTTCTCGTGTATATTTTGTGGCATACCAATGACCATCTCCTTCTTTATCATGTTATTCATGACTCCAATGCTTACATGACCAAGCCTTGCATGCCATGTTTTTGTAGCATCATTGTTTTGAACGTAAAGACACTTCGGGTAGCTAATCTCCATGGGTGTCTTGTAAAGTCGGTTTGTTGACCTTGTAACACGGAGCAGAAGCCTTCCGTTTGGATCTCTTAGTGTTAAAGCGTCACTTTTCATGTTTACTTCACACCCTCCTTCAGTCGTTTGTCCTAGACTGATAATGTTATGCTTGAGCTCCGGTATGTAATAGATGTCGTTGAGTGTCCTTCTTTCACCTGTCTTTCCTATAAACGTTATAGATCCTTTGCCGACAATATTGACATACGAGCCATCTCCGAACTTTACTCTCCCTTTTATGTTATTGTCTAGACTTGAGAAGAAATTCACATTACCCGTCATGTGATTACTTGCTCCGTTGTCTAGATACCATTCACTTTCCGAGTTTGTCTCATAATTTTTCGGAAACACCCTGTCTTCGTTCAAAAACACCACTTCATGAACATAAAGAGCATCCTCCTCCTGAGTTTCATTCAAGTTTGTCTCTTGATTTACTGGTTTTTCAGGACATTGTGTTGCATAATGTCCAGGTTTATCACATCTCCAGCAGATTATCTTGGAGAGGTCCTTCTTAGGCTTTTGGTTTTGCTCTGTGGTTTCACTCTGGTTCTGCACACTGGTCCTTCCTCGACCTCTGCCTCTACCAGAACTGTTACTCCCTCTGCCTCTACCGCCTCTGCTTCCCCTAGCTCCACTGCCTCTTTTTGCGTTTCCGTACAACAGCTTTCTTTGGTCTTCACTTCGAGTCTCCCCTCCTACACGATCTTCGTATGCCTTTATGCGTCCGACTATGTCCTCAAAGCCTGTTGTTTTGAGGTCTAAAACTTGTTCCAGGGAAGCTACGATGTGAATGTATTTGTGTGGAGGGAGACTTGTTAGGAACTTCTTAACCAGCTTTGTCTCCTCGATTGTTTCTCCTAACGAGGCTGATTGAGCTGCAATCCCTGATATCTTGCCTGCAAACTCATCAACCGTGTCTGAGTCACTCATCTTTAATCGATCTAACTTTGCTACAAGAGTTTGCAATCTAGCCTCTTTCACACGATCTGCTCCCTGATGACGCGCTTTGATTGCATCCCACAGCTTCTTTGCGGAATCTTGCTCACCGACTTGCAGAATAAGTGACTCGGGGATAGATTGGAAGAGCAGTGCTGTCGCCACATCATTCTTCTTTGGATCGGCAGCCCCTGGTTCAATCGTATCCCAAACTTCACTTACACGAAGCGTAATCTTCATCCTCATCGCCCACACGGTGTAATTTGTGGATGATAACATCGGACATTGAATGGACGGCGCTCCAAGCTCTTTTGTCCGTTGCGTTGATCGAGTCTCGTCTCCCATCTTGGCCTTACGAGCTCTCCCACAGGTCTCCTCTGATCTAGTTTTTCAACTATTCTCTATACCAATTCTAATCTGTAAATCACGTTTAGAACAAGAAAGCTTAAAGAACAACTTTTCTTTATTGATTTAGAAACTTCTCAAAACTAAATCTCTCTTTCAAGTCTCTTATAGAACAACTCTCCACAAGCTCAAGTATTTATAGGTCTAGGCAACTTCCTATTCCTATTATGATAAAGAAAAACTTACAAAACTTATCTCAACTAAACCTTATTTGTATTTTCCTATTTTCTATCTCTTCTAGCATTTTCTAGAAAGAGATTACTTTGTCTCCAAGTCTTGGAATTATCCAACAGGTTCTTGTTAAGAATCCCACATGGATAAAGAAAATGAGGTTATTGATCAAATATACTATAGAAGAATGATATGTTATTCCATCTGGTTGGATATATATCAATTGGTTTTGAGACGAAAGTCATTTTTTACGATTTCTCTTGGATGCTATGGCAGATTCCTTGACAGAGCGGCGATTTCGTGTGATTTGGATGAAATTGAAGAAGCAAAAGCAGTGCTTAAGATTGTGCCGATATGGATGACTTGCTTAGTTTATGCCATTGTATATTCAGAATCCTCTACTTTCTTCACAAAACAAGGATACGCAATGGACATGTCAATCTCACAAGGAGTCGTAGCCCTTGCAGCTACGCTCCAATGTGTCATAAGCCTAACAATGGTTGTTTTCATCCTAGTCTATGACCGTCTTCTCGTCCAATCGCAAGATCTTTCACTCAAAACCCTTCAAGAATCACATTGCTTCAAAGAATTGGAATAGGTATGTTTCTCTCCGCTCTTGCTATCGTAATAGCTGCCTTGGTTGAGACCAAAAGGCTCCAAACCGCTCGGGATGACATCACCATACCAATGAGCGTATGGTGGTTAGTTCCACAATGTTATCTAAGGTGTCTCGGACGTGTTCACGAGGATTGGTTTGCATGAATTCTTCTACGATCAAGTCCCTAGTGAGCTGAGTAGCATTGGTATGGCTCTGAATCTAAGCATATACGGGGCCGGAAACTTCCTAAGCAGCTTCATGATATTAGTTATAGACAAAGCCATGAGCCAATATGGTCAAACGAGCTGGTTCGATAACGACCTAAACCAGGCTCATCTAGATTACTTCTACTGGCTACTCGCTTGTCTTGGCTACATTGGTTTAGCCTCCTACTTGTGGTTCGCCAAGTCGTATGTCTACAATAGACCAAACACCTTCTAAAAACATTGTATTTTCTTACATGAAATGGGCTTCATGACCAACCAAGTGGCATTTCCATTTGCATACTAACTACATTAATTTCAAACCGGACTAAGTCTAAATTGAACACGAAACATTTATTTTAAAAATCAGAAAAAACTCGACACCAAAAAAATCTATAATGACATCAGTTAAGATTGAATTTCTCACTTGTTGATGGTATTCATTATTCTCCATTAATGTTTGGGAACATAATTTTTTTAGATAATTACTAGAATAACCTTAATAAATGGCCTAATTACTAGAATAACATTTACAAGTTTCAAAATACTAAGAAAGAGTTTATAAGACATAAAAACCACGGTTATGTTTTGTTATTACAAAAACGCCATTGCCATTTTTGACTTAGAAAAAAAAAATTGAAAAACACAAAAACACAAACACGACCGCAGAGGCTGCAGAAGCACCGGAAACGCGCTCGGCGGAGGTGTGCCGCCGGACTTAGATAAATCGGATTAAAAATCACAAGCTAAGAAAAAAAAACTTGAAATCTTTTGATTTTTGGTTAGATAAGGGATATATGATGTTAGATCTACTAGTTTTAGGCTAAATCCAGTTGAAAACAAGTTAAAATACAGTAAAAACGAGCTAAATACATGTTGGCCGCCATTGTTAGGGTTTGACAGCTTCTAGGTTGGTGAAGAAGATGAAGGGTAAATTACGATTTTACCCTTTTTGAATAAGTCTACCACTACTATAAATAAGTTTACCACTATTATAAATAAATCTACCACATATTATAAATCTATCACTACTACAAATAAGTCTACCACTACTATAAATAAGTCTACCACATATTATAAGTCTACCACTAGTACAAATAAGTCTACCACTACTATAAATAAGTCTACCCCATATTATAAATCTATAAATAAGTTTACCACATATTATAAATCTACCACCACTATAAATAAGTCTACCATCGCTGACAATCAATAAGTCTACCGATCAACAAATATAAATCTACCAAGGAGAGTAATAAGTCTACTACATCATATAAATATACCGCTACTATAAACAAGTCTACCATCATGACGATCAACAAATATAAATCTACCAAAGAGAGTAATAAGTCTACTACATCATATAAATCTACCGCCACTATAAACAAGTCTACCATCACGATGATCAATAAGTCTACCGTTCACAAAATTAAATCTACCATACCCGAATTTAAATCTACCATGAAAGCATTTAAATCTACCACGAGTAATTAATCTACCATCACATAGAAATAAATCTACCACCCAACAATAAGTCTACCGAGATAAATCTACCATTCGACAAATAAGTCTACCATTTAAAAACAAATCTACCATTGATGACAATAACTCTACCACTCCAAAACATCTCTACCACTGCTTAAAAATAAGTCTACCGAGATAAATCTACCACTCAACAATAAGTCTACCATTCAAAAACAAATCTACCGACCACTAAATAAATCTACCACAATTTAATGAATTTTAGACTATGGACTAAAACGTAATTTAACAATATAAATGTGGTATATGAAAAAATGAATAATGTATTGTGGTAGATTTGAAAAAAATACTTTTGAGAAAATGGTAGATTTAGAAATATTCCCTTTTAATTTTTGATATTTTTTTATTTATAACCAATTTTTAATGATCTTTCAAAATATTTTGCAATATTCTTTTCAAATTTTCACTTTTCTCTTACTTCTACCATACAGACTACAAACATAAAAAATTTAGATGTTAATGTCTATGTACCTTTTTATTATGTGAACTTTTGTTTATTATCGTTTTTATTGTTTTTTTATCTAAAATTTAATAATAAACAACATTTTTTCGGAGATCTGAGTCTTAGTTACAATAAAAATGAAGAAAAATAGTGGTGGTGTTGGTATGCCCCATATTGCTCTAACTACATCTGCTCCTTGCAATAAATTGTGTCTTTTTCTATTATGCACACTCAGTCTTTATATTTTTCTAATTGCTTGAACATTTACCACCACGGTACGGCTGAGATTTAAAAGTTAGAGGAGGAGTCTTCCGCCACTGGACTTGGAAATGAAAGTTCTTATTTAGGCTATGTCATATATCTTGTCACACAATGTCATCAAGACATCGAAACAATTTTCATGAAATTGTTGGAATCTTTTGTCGAATGACTTGATTTCCTTTTAACTTTCCGTAACTTTTCGGATGAGTTGGTTTGTAGTTTAGTGGGTTCTCCCCCCCTCCCCCCCTTCTCATCACTTAAATTCTAGAGCAAATTGTTTTCGCATAACTATGACTACATTTGTTATTGTTATTTTTTTGGTAAACCTTTTGCCAACTCTCATCATTTTAATTGCATTCATTCATAGATCATAGATGGAACCGTTTTGTCATGATAATTTATTTTAATATTCTTTTAAGACAAACTTTATAGAGTATTAATAATATTATTGAGTTGTGTTTGATACAAAATCATAAACTATATCTTGTCATGTTTGCTTCTCAAATTATCTTTGTTAATATCCCGTAAAACAAAGATGAATGCAAAACGCAAAATTTACAATCACATAACAGAATACCGATATTGTGGACATTAACTACATCGAAAACAAATAAAATAAGTTAGCATACTCCTACAGTAAATGATGAGATTAATTTGTAATACTGATAACAAATTTATAATAAAAAATATTTAATACTATATTCTTGTAACAATGAACATAATAATGGATGATTCTCAAGAATGCCTAAAATACTATTTTGAGTTTTGAATTTTTATATATATCACAAATTCAATATTAAAATGATTCAAAACTTATATTTAATGGGAATTAGAGAAAGAAAACTCATATATGATGTTTTAATTTTGTATGTAATTTATTCAAGGTAAACAAGCATTATTACATAATAGTTTGTGTTATTTCAAATTTAAACTAGTGGTATTTTGTTTGAAAAAATAAATTTAAAGTTGTAATACTTTAAGATATTTTTGTTTTATAATTATTGTAGTTATAACTTATCAAGCACTATCAACGGCAAAGTAAAAAAATGAGAAAACCAGGAGTCAAACAGTTCATAAAAAAAAATTTCAAAGTCGAAATGCTTCATAAAAAAATTCATAGTTGTCCACGTCTACGGTCTATCTCTTATGTGATCAAACAGTTCCCACGTGATTCATGACTTTATTTAATATATTAAATTTCTATATATCTTTTAACATTTTTATATGAATATGTAAGATATATATTTTTTTATAAACTATAAAAATTAATTTTTGGTTTATAATTTATTCGATTAAAATAAATTAGTTTTTAAATATTCCGATTAAAAGAATAATCATCCGTATTTAATGGAGTTTGAAGATAGATTGTTCCGAAAATAAATAACATAGAGTTTATTTGTGTTTTTAAAAACAAAGAAAATAACATAAAATTTTGGTTTTAAAAATAATTGCTTATATATTATTGTTGACAAAAAAAAAAAGAACTCGTCTATGTGGATTTTAAAAAATTAAAAATAAAACGTGGATATTTTTGATACAACTCGTTTATCCACGACGGCCAATTTTGAATTGATCCACGTTCAAAGAGTACATATATGCTATAATTAACAAAAATGATTATTTAAACGGAATTTTTTTTTTCTTTTGAAAATGATTTTAACGGAATTTCACACGAAACATCTAAAAGATACTATAAAGAAGATAATCTTATGCATACAAAGTAAGAAACGTGAACGTTTGATTAAAAGAGTAATCAAGTAGTAGCAGCCGGCAGGCGAAATAATCTTTCTTTAACATGTGTTGTGTCGATCTCATCTTCCCATTAGTTGAAAATGTCTATCATTAAGTTTATCGACTACGTAAGAAGAAAGAAATTAATGTTTGGTGCAGCTTTCACCTATTTCATCTTGACTTTTGATTCTCATGAGAGTTTGATTACAATTTGTCAAGGGCATTACTATAAATGTAACAATTTGAATCTTATCTTAAACTCATAACCTTTCTATTAAAATTCGTACACCCCGAACATGTGTTCTTTGCATATATCCATTCGAAATAAAACTTTTTTTTGTTGGTTCAACAAATGTTTCGTATTGTCTCCAGCCATCTCTGTCCAGCCTATTTGTGTTGATAGCTATTACACGTTCAATGAATTCGTTAAGGGGACTTCCACAATCATCACCAATTTAAAACTAGGAAAGTTGATTTTATAATGCACGTGAATGCACGTTACCATCTATATTATATAAAAAAAAAAATAAGGCAATGTCATTGTCGCAACTAACTCCATAAATATATAACAGTAGTAACTAGAGGAATCAATTTAGCAAAAAAACTAAAAAATCTAAAGGATTAATAAAAAATAAAATTAGTGGCTCGAGTTATTACAATAAACCGGTAAAACCAGTACCCTAATGTATCAATGTTAGTTTTGGTCGTCGAGTGATGGCTTGAAAAATGAGAGATCAGAATTCGATTTTTTTTTTTTTTTTTCAAGAAACTAGAATTCGAATCTTTAAGCTATGATTTCAATTATGATTGTTAACAATGACTATTTTAGGTTTAAAAAAATGACTATTTTAATGGTAGAAAAATTATTTTATATTTTGGTCTAAGATTCCCTTAACTAAGAAAAGAAATAGAAGTTTAATTGAGCTGAAACTATGCTAGAAAATAAATACTAATGGTGATAGTAGGTAGTTGTATTTAATGAGAAATTGAAATAAGTTTTGTTCCGAGAATTATACGATTATCTATTTTGTAAAATTCATAAACAATTAACAATTCATGATATGAATAGTTTTCTGCATCAACCAAAACAAGTGAATGATTTTGTAAATTTTCAACGGATTTATGGGTAATTAGCAACAATGACTTAAAAATTTTTTTTTAACAAAATAACAATTTTTTTTTATTTTTCTCTCTCTCTCTCTTTCTCTATCTCTTCCTATCTCACTCTAATCAATTTATTAGTTTTTTCACCTCGTGATTTTTTTTGGTTATTAACCAATTGATCCAAAAACCCAAAACCTTGTACGTAGGCATGGTCTGAAAACCGTAGCCGACCATGAAGGCGATTTTTCCCTAGGGTTTTGCTACACAGGCTCTCGCTAATCATAGGCTTACCGTTGTTGTTTCTGCAGTTTGGTTCTACCCTTGATCACGTTTCTTGTGCCCCCTACTGCTGCGTGCAGTCCTGGTAAACAGCTTTTTCCATTAGATCTGGAAGGGCCCGAGACTATTGTTTTGTTCGTATACTTCCCTCCTTTACTTGCTACCTAATCAAGTCAAGTCTGGGTGTTATTTCTTGCGCAACATGGCACAACGTTTCCAGAGAGAAGATAAAGGTAAATTCTTACCTAGATCTAGTCACTGGAACAGAGACCCCCCGCCACGGCTGCCTACGGTGGACAACTCAGACCTCATCGCAGAGAATAAGTTAACTCTTATCGGGCGTGTGCTAAATCCAGAGATTCAACGCCCTTGGGCAGTAACAAATTTCATGCCCCAACTCTGGGGTCTAAGGGGAAAAGTGGAGGGAAGAGATTTGGGACGGAAAAGATTTACCTTTCGGTTCCAGTCAGAGGATGATCTCGACTACGTATTAAGAAAGGCTCCCTTTCACTATAAGAGGTGGATGTTGGTGATTCAACGGTGGGAACCAGTTATCTCAAATTCCTTCCCCTGCAAGATCCCCTTCTGGATTAGAATACATGACCTACCATTGCACTACTGGAAAGCGGATACCCTGGAAGCCATAGGAAGGAAACTGGGTATGTACCGGGCCCATGACACTTCGGAGGGACGAGTTCTAGTGGATGTAAACGCCCTGAAACCTCTCATTATGAAGAAGATATTTACCTCCCCCACGGGAGAAGAAGCTACTCTGGAATTTGAGTATGAAAAGTTAGAAAAGCATTGTTTCATCTGCTTATCCCTTCTACACGAAGAAAAGGAATGTCCGACAGCTGGAGACACACGTTCAAAGACCCAGAGGCTTCTGGGAATTAGTCAACTAAATACGATGCATCGTCTAGAAGCTGATAAACAAAGACAAGATGACAAGAGAACTGAGAGAAGAGATGATTCCCACCCATCTAACCTCCACTCGCTCAAGAGGCAGAGGAGTCACTCACCAAGAGCAAACAGAGCACGTCTCTCCCCCTCCCACAATCGGACTTCCTCATCGTTTTTCAGTGATAGGGAGAGGAGGTATAAACACTATAATCGCAGAGGGAGAAACCAGCCCTATCACCATAAGGACTCAGAACTTAACTCACCTCCCTTGAGGGAGACCCACTACCCCAGAATGGAGGCAGATCAGTACAGAACCCACATACCAATACAACTTCAACAGAGAGTATCTAGAGATACTAACCAGTACCTTTATGACAGGGAGGTCTCATATCATAAATCGTCTCCAAGAACAAATGCTAAGTCGAACTGTAATACAAAGGAGAATAGTAGCGCATGTAGAGAGGTGCAAAATGGCCAAATTGCTGGGTCGAGTAATGCCAAGGCAAAACTACCAATTAGGTATCACCTAGCGAACCGATTTCGATCCATAGAAAATCAGCAAAGGCTAGACTTTCCTTCTCCTCGGAACACCAAAACAGAGTGCTGGAATCGGGACTAATTGTTGAAATGAATGGTAAGGAGCGTGAAGATAGAAACTTGAGGATGAACAATCCAGTGCACCCTTCAACGTCCCATACGGTGACAGAGACCGATTTCTCCTTTGATAGAGCTTACAGGCGAAAGATCCGGGCTACAGCGTCCTCGGAAGCTACCATTCAAGACATTATGGTACCAGCCTCTCTAAACCCCCCTTTGGCCTTTCGGTTGGGGCCACAAGAAAAGGAAACTACGGCTGGAGGAAGAAAGCGAGTAGTAAAGCAGAAAAACCTCCCAAAACTGGCTAACTTTAAACAGAGAAGTGCTAATTCCATGCTGAACCGCAACCCCAGGAGAAAGAGGTCAGGCCGCCTCCCCCTCCCACAAAAGATCATGCCAACTGCAGTGATTGATAATCCAAAACCTTCTCATTTTACTTTACCTCATACTGAGGTCCCTTGTATTTCTCCTAGAATTCCTAAGACTTCAAAAACTTCTAAGGTGTCAATACTTTCCTCTTGTAAGGGTTCGGTGGTTTTCCAGAAACCACCCAATGTTAATCAATGATCACAACCAGTTGGAACTGTCAAGGGCTCAGAAACTCCCTTACAGTTCGACGCCTAAGGGAATTGAGATTAAAATTCTTCCCGGACATAATGTTTCTAATGGAGACTAAAAACCAAGATGATTATGTACTACAAGTTTTTAGATGGATGGGTTACGGTAACTCCTTCACAGTCCCTCCTGTGGGACTTAGTGGCGGTTTAGCTTTGTTTTGGAAACAAGATATCGTCTTGAGGATTCTATCTTCCTCTCCAAATTACATAGATACGCAGATAAACTATCAGCGTAACACCTTCCATGTTACCTTTGTTTATGGATCCCCTTATAGAGAACAAAAAGCAGAGGTTTGGCGCAAAATCTCTGAGTTAGGGGAGGGAAGAGATACGGCATGGCTACTAACGGGTGACTTTAATGAGATCCTAGATCAAGCTGAAAAACGAGGTGGTCCGCCAAGACCGGAAGGTTGTTTTGTACAATTCCGCAACTTTGTGTCACAAAATGGCCTTTGGAATGTTAATCATTCTGGAAATTTCCTCTCTTGGCGCGGTATGCGACATGATCACCTGGTACATGCGAGACTGGACAGGTCCTTATCCAATAATGCGTGGCTTGAGTTATTTCCGTCCGGCAGGTCGAAGTATCTTCGCTTTGAGGGATCGGACCATAGACCGGTTGTGACTTTCATTGATAATACTAGAGTCAAAAGAAAGGGTCTGTTCCGCTTTGATAATCGACTTCGGGAGAAAGAGGAAATATTTGCATTGGTGTCGCAAATTTGGGAGAATGCTGGTTCTCATGATGTGGAATACAAGATAAACCGATGTAGAGCAGAGATAATAAAATGGACAAAGGAGAAAAATTATAACAGTGCTAAACTCATTGCAAACACGCAAACCGCATTAGAGGCTGAACTCTCTAGCTCCTCTCCAGATCAAGCAGTATTGGACCATCTCACGGCTACTCTGCATAAAGCCTATAAGGAAGAGGAAACCTTCTGGAAACAACGAAGTCGAATTTTATGGCTTCATAGTGGAGACCGTAACACAGGTTTCTTTCATGCTACTACCCGCGACCGCTGTACGTGTAACAGATTCACTGCGCTTGATGATAAAAATGGGGTAGCTCGTTTCAAAGAAACAGAGATTGCAAATATCATTTCTGAGTATTTTCGGACCATTTTCACATCCCAAGCTTCAGATGATTGTAGAGTGGTTGACGAAGCGCTTGACCCTTTAATCACCCCGGAATGGAACCTATCGCTTACCAGGATACCTGATGATGAGGAAATCAGAGCAGCGGTTTTTGCGATCCATGCAGGGAAAGCGCATGGACCGGATGGCTTCTCAGCCAGATTCTTCCAAGCGTACTGGTCGGTGCTGGGAACGGATATTATCAACGAGATCAGAAAGTTCTTTGTGACGAATTTATTTCCAAGTAAAATGAACAACACACATGTTCGGCTCATCCCGAAGATTACGACTCCAAAAGCGTCGCAGATTATAGACCTATTGCGTTGTGCAATGTGTTTTATAAGATCATTGCTAAGATTTTAACCGCTCGACTCCAACCGATACTTCCTCACCTCATCTCGGAAAATCAATCGGCGTTCGTTCCGGGTCGGGCCATCGCGGACAATGTTCTCATAACACATGAGATCCTCCACTATCTCCGGCTTTCGAAAGCACAGGTCAAATGTGCCATGGCGGTTAAAACCGATATGAGCAAAGTGTATGATCGCATTGAATGGACTTTCTTAAAAACAGTACTCAAGAGGTTGGGTTTCCATAGCATATGGATTGGTTGGGTTATGGAATGTGTAACTTCCGTCTCGTATTCGTTCCTCATCAATGGAACTGCTCAGGGCAATGTCTGGCCCTCAAGAGGCCTGAGACAAGGCGACCTACTATCCCCTTATCTCTTCATCCTATGTACCGAAGTGCTTTCGGGTTTATGTCGTAAAGCCCTGGAAAATGGAAGCTTAACAGGGTTAAAGTGGCACAAAATAGTCCGGCGATTAATCATCTCCTTTTTGCAGATGACATGATGTTTTTCTGCCGCTCCGATGATTCCAGTTGCAGAGTGTTACAAAGGATCTTAGATACCTATGAGAAAGCGTCTGGTCAATCTATAAATCTAGCAAAATCTTCGATCACCTTTGCTTCAAAAACGCCGGGACCAAGAAGGAGGAAAGCGAAACGTCTTTTGAAGATACGTCAAGAGGGAGGTACTGGAAATTACCTTGGACTACCGGAACACTTCGGGAGACGAAAGCGCGATATATTTGCTGCGATTGTGGACAAAATTAGACAAAAGGCCCATAGTTGGTCTTCACGGTTCCTCTCATCAGCTGGAAAACAAGTGCTGCTTAAGTCGGTTCTCTCGTCAATGCCTTCTTACGCCATGTCTTGTTTTAAATTGCCATTATCCCTGTGCAAGAAAATTCAATCCCTGTTAACTCGGTTTTGGTGGGATAGTAAAGTGGATGTTCGGAAAATGAGCTGGGTTTCCTGGGAAAAGCTATCTCGGCTCAAGGAAGATGGGGGTTTGGGTTTCAGGGACATAGTGGCTTTTAATGAGTCTTTGCTTGCGAAACTCAGTTGGAGAATTCTTAAGGCTCCATCAGCATTGGCATCTCGCATCCTGCTGGGCAAGTATTGTCATCAGTCCTCTTTCTTAGAGGTTAAACCGACCTCTAAGTCATCGCACGGCTGGCATGGAATCTTAGCGGGTAGGGACCTTTTGAACCGAGGGACAGGCTGGTTAATAGGTTCGGGAACGGATGTAAATGTATGGAGGGACGCATGGCTCTCTACGAATGCCCCAATGAGACCCTATGGACCCCCCACTCTAGCAAACCAACACCTTACCGTGGCAGATCTCATCCTCCCCGATACCAAACAGTGGAATTGGATTGCAATCAATAGACACATCCCAGCCTATAAAGAATTTATTCGAAATCTGCCTCTTGGAGCTTGTGCGAGGCGAGATAAGCTAGTCTGGCTACCGGAGAAGAAAGGTGAATATACCACGAAATCTGGGTATCGGCTACTACCTCAACAGGCTTATGTAGTGGAGGAGAACCGGTTCAATTGGTCCAAGTGTATCTGGAAGGTTAAAACATCACCAAGATTCAAACCTTCCTGTGGAAGACGATGGTGGGGGCTCTTCCAGTAGGAGCACAACTGGCTGCCCGAGGTATGAATATTGCAAGTTGCTGTAAAAGATGCAGTCTTTTAGAGGACATAGACCATGTCCTTTTCCACTGCCCATTTGCCCAGAGAGTATGGGACAAGGCACCAATTGCAATGGAAGCGCTCAACACAACTATCACCATTTCCACGTTCCTCTCGGATGCACCAAAATTTACAAATCTCCCACCACAGGACTTCATACAACGGATATGTATGCGTGGATTCTTTGGCTCCTCTGAACAGCCCGAAACCTTCTTGTTTTTCAAAACCGATCTTTTTCAGAGGAAGAGTTAGTGCTTAAAGTAACCCAAGATGCTCGACATTGGCAAGATGCCCAAGGCTCTCTCAAGACAGTACGAAGCCAAGACAATCGGAAACAAGTTCCCACGCTATGACAAGACAAGCCGGGTACACATTGTTTTATTGACGCGGCGTGGAACTCTTTGACTAGTGATGCCGGTTTAGGATGGTGTTTCAGGGGATCTACAGGCGTGCATCTTGGTGATTCGGCTCTATGTATACACAATCTTCCCTCCGCTCTTTCAGCAGAAGCCTCGGCACTCAAGGCAGCTTTGGAACAAGCAAGGGCAAAGGGATATGATCAACTTCATATCTACTCGGATTGCCAGATTTTAATAAATCTCCTGCAAAGTGGAGAAGATTATAACGAGCTCTTTGGTATCCTATCCGCTCGATAGCCATTGATTTCTCAATGATTTCCTTCAATTATGTATCACGTAATAACAATGAGGTGGCAGACTCATTAGCTAAGGGAGCTCTGGCTGCCCATGTATACTCTGTTCTTTGAGTTTTAATAAAATCCAACAAACTAAAAAAAAAAAAAAAAAAAAAACCAATTGATCCTATATTTATTACAGGGTGATATAGTAGCGATAGAAATACAACCATCACCATTTATTAACAATTACAGCTGGCAGGATCATGCACAACTATATTCAACTATTGTGTTTCCACTTTCCAGTCCCCTATTCAATTAAAATATACTAATAAAATTCAAACAGTTATTTAAAAAGAAATTATGTTATTTTAAAACAAATTGGAAAGAAAAGAAAATAAAATACTAATATCATCATCTACAGAGTTGACACGTATTCAGCCTCAACTAAACGTGCTCAATATTTTTTTATATATATAGAAGATTTTCATTCAACATTCTGCTCGTTCATTCTTCTCTTGCTCGTTTTTTTTCGAATCACAAATTAGCGATTTATTTTTACAAGAACGATCCAAATATGATCGGAGATTTGGTGGATCTGTTCACCGGCGGTGGAAACGAGAAGACGAAGGTGAAGGGAACAGTGGTTCTGATGAAGAAGAACGTTCTCGATTTCAACGATTTCAACGCTTCGTTTCTCGATCGCCTCCATGAATTTCTCGGAAACAAAGTCACTCTTCGTCTTATCAGCTCTCATCTTACTGATCCAGGTTTTTTTCCTTTTTCACTTTACATAATCTAATTTGTTTTCTACGTTTTTTTTTTTTAATGAACTTTTTATTCTTTCGCTTTCTCAAATAAGTATATGAAATTTCGTGGATATATACAAAACTTCTTCGACAAGAAAGCTTAGAATTAAGGTTCAAAAAAAAAAAACTTAGAATTATTTCTCTATTTTTTTTTATTGGGATACTTAGCTAAATAATAAAGAATTAAATAGAAATTAGAAAAATGACAAAAAAACTGGGAATCCTTTGTAAAACAATAGGTAGTTTAGCTTAGGTTTTGCTAAAAGCCAAAATCATTATCAAAACCGATAAATCGGATACCTTTTTTGTCTTACCAAGTGATGTTAATAATAAATAAATAAAAGAGCAAAATGTAATTAATCAGTCTTAAAAGCTTGACAATGCTCTGTTTTCCCGTCCTTCAAGGTTTCGTCCCCCCAGAGAGAATCTTTTTTTTTTCTTGTATTTGTAAACCGGAATATTGACTGTAGTCGCTTTTTTTTTTTCTTTTTTTAAACCGGAATATTTTCTGTACTAATCGACTTTGTTATATTCCATTTGGAATCATATTCACGTTCGGCTTTAATCTCTTTTATTCCTTTAGGATCTGATCATCTGAACAATTAAAAGTAGCTTCAATAGTAACAATCTGTTACTATAAAACACCATTAATATATGTATGTATTTAATCCATGAACTAGATTAATACTACTATTGTTTTTGTTTAAAATTGGTCCACCAAGACATTTAGGGGGAAGTATTGGATTAAAAAATTTAATTGATTTTGAAGGAATTAAACAATCAAAAAAATTCTATTGTTATTTAATTGATTATAATCTTAATTCTTTTAAATTAATGTGTTATTCAATTGATTAGAATCTAGATTCTTTTAAATTCATGTGTTATTCAATTTTTCTGCAATTTTTATTTTTTAAGATTTCAAAGGAATTTAATAGAATTCTAAGACAAAAATGTGAAGAAACAATTCCCACTTTTTTGCTCAGATTTTGATGAAAATTTATTAATTCCTCTATAATACTTTAAAATCAATTCTCCTACAAATCACTCATCCAATACCTCCCCCTTACATGTTTTAAAAATTGGTCCGCTTAGTTTTCGACTTTTTTTTTAACACTTAATTTTTTTTTAATTTCAATGAGATAACTACACTACCATTTACCAAAACGCATTAGTTTTCAAATGTAGTCTCAGTTTTGTATTCTTACACACACAAAAAAAAAATCATTATTATTAGAGTCGTTACAGCTTACTATTATTTGTGCAGAGGGTTCTAAGGGCAAACTAGGGAAGGCTGCCCATTTGGAAGACTGGATCACGACGATAACACCCTTAACCGCAGGCGAATCGGCCTTCAAAATCACGTTCGATTACGATAGCGATTTTGGTTACCCAGGCGCATTCTTGATCAGAAACAGTCATTTTAGTGAGTTTTATCTCAAAAGTCTCACACTTGAAGATGTACCAGGGTATGGTAGAGTCCATTACGTCTGCAATTCTTGGGTTTACCCTGCTAAAAAATACACCCAAGACCGAGTTTTCTTCTCTAACAAGGTTATAAAATTCACAAGCATGCAACAATTTATATGCTTTAGTAAAATGGCTTGTGAGACTCAAATGTTTACTTGTGTGTTTTCAGACTTATCTTCCACATGAAACACCAGCTGCACTTCTCAAGTACAGAGAAGAAGAGCTAGTGAGCTTAAGAGGAACTGGTGAAGGAGAGCTTAAGGAATGGGACAGAGTCTACGACTACGCTTACTACAATGATCTAGGCGTACCGCCAAATAACCCACGACCTGTACTTGGAGGTACACCGGAGTATCCTTACCCAAGAAGAGGAAGAACCGGGCGAAAACCGACTAAAGAAGATCCTCAAACCGAGAGTAGGCTACCGATCACATCGAGCCTAGACATATATGTTCCAAGAGATGAGAGATTTGGACACTTGAAGATGTCTGATTTCCTTGCTTATGCTCTAAAAGCGATAGCTCAGATCATCCAACCCGCGCTTGAGGCTGTGTTTGACGAGACTCCTAAGGAGTTTGATTCTTTTGAAGATGTTCTTAAGATCTATGAAGAAGGTATCGATCTACCAAACCAGTCATTGATTGATAGCATCGTCAAGAATATACCACTTGAGATGTTAAAAGAGATATTCAGAACAGACGGCCAAAAATTCCTCAAGTACCCTGTGCCTCAAGTCATCAAAGGTGTCATCTTTTTCTCCTATCTTATTACCAAAACGTTGTTCTTGATTAGTAATAATAACGTTTTCAATCATTTTCTTCGTTTTTAGAGGATAAAACTGCGTGGAGAACTGACGAAGAATTCGCTAGAGAAATGCTGGCTGGGCTAAACCCTGTTGTTATTCAACTTCTTCAAGAGTTTCCTCCAAAGAGCAAACTTGACAGGGAAACATACGGTAACCAAAACAGTACAATCACTAAAAGCCATATAGAAGAGAGATTAGATGGGCTCTCTGTGGAAGAGGTAAAAACTACTAGCAAATATAACGCTAAATTTGATATCCGAGTCGAATTGAGAAAAATTATCTTTCGCCATTTCAGGCTCTAGAGAAAGAAAGGTTGTTCATATTAGACCACCATGACTCATTGATGCCGTACTTGGGACGTATAAACACCACCAGTACTAAGACTTATGCAACTAGAACACTTCTGTTCTTGAAAGATGATGGGACCTTGAAGCCATTGGTAATAGAGCTGAGCTTGCCTAATCCTGACGGAGACAAGTTTGGAGCAGTGAGTGAAGTATATACGCCTGGTGAAGGTGTCAACGACTCGCTGTGGCAGTTGACAAAGGCTTATGTGGGCGTAAATGACTCCGGAAATCATCAGCTTATCAGCCATTGGTAATGGTTAAGTTTGGGACAAAACTGATCTATCTATATGATCTCAAGTTATAAGTTTTTTTTTTTTTTTTACAGGATGCAAACACACGCATCGATTGAACCTTTCGTGATTGCCACGAACAGACAGTTGAGCGTTCTTCATCCGGTTTTTAAGCTCCTCGAACCTCACTACCGTGATACGATGAACATTAATGCACTTGCTAGGCAAATCCTTATCAATGGTGGTGGTATCTTTGAGACTACTGTGTTCCCTTCTAAATATGCCATGGAAATGTCATCTTTTATCTATAAGAACCACTGGACCTTCCCTGACCAAGCCTTACCAGCAGAACTTAAAAAGAGGTAATGTATATTTACTCAATCTTTCAATATTCTACTTTGCTTGATTAAAAATGATAAGCTTTTGTAAAATTTGAGTGGCTTAACTGTTATGGCTTTTCAATTACAGAGGAATGGCCATTGAGGACCCAGAAGCGCCACACGGTTTACGTCTGCGGATAAAAGACTATCCTTATGCTGTAGATGGGCTTGAGGTTTGGTATGCTATTGAATCATGGGTCCAAAACTACATTTCCTTGTATTACAAGACAGATGAGGACGTTCAAAACGACCACGAGCTCCAAGCTTGGTGGAAGGAGTTGCGCGAGGAAGGTCACGGGGACAAAAAGTCAGAACCTTGGTGGCCAAAAATGCAAAACCGTGAAGAACTCATGGAGTCTTGCACTATAATCATTTGGGTGGCCTCTGCTCTTCACGCAGCGGTTAACTTCGGACAGTATCCGATTGCAGGGTACCTCCCAAACCGACCAACGATAAGCAGACAGTTCATGCCAAAGGAGAACACTCGAGAGTTTGAAGAACTTGAGAAGAATCCGGATAAAGTGTTCTTGAAAACCATCACGGCTCAGCTTCAGACGCTTCTTGGGATATCTCTGATTGAGATTCTGTCTACTCATTCAAGCGATGAGGTGTATTTGGGACAGAGAGATTCTAAAGAATGGACGGCTGAGAAAGAAGCGTTGGAAGCGTTTGAGAAGTTTGGAGAGAAAGTAAAAGAGATTGAGAAGAAGATTGATGAGAGGAACGGAGATGATAATCTCAAGAACAGGAATGGTCCGGTTAAGATGCCGTACACTGCTTTGTTTCCAACCAGTGAAGGTGGAGTCACCAACAGGGGAATCCCAAATAGTGTCTCAATCTAAAAACATGTCTTACTGTTCTATTTTTAAACATTGTGCTTGTGTTGTGTCACAGTCAATTTGTGTTATTACTCGGTCGGGCATATAAACATCATAATAAAAACAGTCTATGCTATCAACATTGTGTTAGTCTAAAATTATTACCCGACATTTATTAAAAAAACTTCAACCAAAGTTTTCAAATTTTCTCCGAAAAGAAAAATCTTTGGATCGTCGGTCTCATGCTCCGCTCGGCTCGAAGTTCCTTAAGTTGAAAACCAATCATTTTTTTTTTTTTTTTAAAAAGAACCAATCAATTTAGCTGAAAACAAGTTTTCAGAATTTACACCGATATATAGTTTATATTTTTAGTTTATGTAGCTAATTAATAAGGTGAACATTCATTTAAAATTTGAAAAAGAGACGGATCAAGTATGAATAACTTGAGGACAAAGAACAAGAAATAAAAAAATGATTGAATCCAACGAATAGTTGAATTATTAACTAAAAAGTTCTAATGCCCGATAGTGACAAACTGACAATGCGCCACTTGTTTCAACTACTTCCATACTTATATCAATCAACCATGTCTTATTATAAAATGAAGCTAGACTATATATTATAAGAGGCGATGTCGATCTCCGGGGCCGGCTACGAGGCTGGAACTACACTGTTAGACGGTAAAGTAGATTGCTTTGTCGATTTCCAAGGCAAGCCATCCATCAGATCCTCCTCTGGTGGATGGAGATCCTCTGGCTTCATCATTGGTAAGTAGTAAGTACTGTCTTTTGTTTTTTTTTCTCAGCTTCCTAAAGTTCTCCTCCAAATTCTCAGGTGCCGAAGTGGCGGAGAAATTCGCCTACTTGGGGATAGCATCGAATCTGATAACTTACTTGACGGGGCCGTTAGAGGAGTCAACGGCGGCTGCAGCATCAAACGTGAACCTCTGGCTCGGAACGGCAGCGTTCTTGCCTCTTATATGGGGTTCTATTGCCGACTCGTTTCTCGGCCGTTTCCGTACCATCCTCTTAACCTCTTCTCTCTATATCTTGGTAAATAACTAACAACCTTCCTTTTTTTTTGTTCTCTTATTAATTGGTTTTGAGTTGGAAACCATGATTTTTTAAAATCTATCATGTTTTTTGATTTGGTGCGATCTTTGGTTTCAGGGACTCGGGTTGCTTACGTTTTCAGCGACCATTCCTTCTCTCTGTAAAGATCAAGAAACACTTGTTGACTCGTGTGTTTCTCGGCACAAAGTAACGATCTTTTTCTGTGCTCTCTATCTAATAGCGATAGGCGAAGGAGGTTTCAAGGTATGTCTTAGAGCTTTTGGAGCAGATCAGTTTGATGAACAAAACCCTAAAGAATCCGAAGCCAAGAGCGTTTACTTTAATTGGTCGTATTTTGCAAGATCAACTGGCATATTAGCCACTCGACTGATCTCGAATTATGTCCAAGAGAATCTGAGTTGGGCTTTAGGATTTGGGATTCCATGTCTTTCAATGATGCTTGCTCTGTTTTTGTTTTTACTTGGAACCAACACTTACCGCTTCAGCACCGGAGGAGAAGGAAGACAAGGTAGAAAGCATAATAACCCTTTTGTAAGAATTGGCTGTGTTTTCGTCGCTGCTGCGAAAAACCGGCGACAAACTCCTTCTGACACCTCTCTTCTTCTGCCTAACGAAACTTCGAAGAAATTCAGGTAATAGTAGGTTTACTTTTGTTCTGTTTACAAATTTTATCAGTTAATAGTTAAACATTTTTTATGTAAATTATAGATGCAATACCAAATCCTAAACTGAAGAATGAACTCTTTAAGGTTCTACGTTTTCTCTTAAAAAATACAAACTAAAAAAGGTTCTGTTATAGAAAAATGAACGTTGTTTTCTTTACAAGTTAAAAAGGTTTTATAAGAATCCAATCATTGGCAACTGCAGATTCCTAGACAGAGCGGCGATTTCGTGTGATTTAGCTGAAGTTGAGGAAACAAAAGCTGTGTTGAGTCTCATTCCAATCTGGATGTGTTGTCTAGTGTTTGGCATTGTGTATGCACAATCTCCTACTTTCTTCACAAAGCAAGGATCCACAATGGACAGATCAATCACATCAACACTCTTAGTCCCTGCAGCAACACTCCAATGTTTCATAAATCTATCAATCCTCGTCTTCATCCCAATCTACGACCGTTTATTCGTCCCAATCGCAAGATCAATCACTCATAAACCAGCGGGAATCACAACGCTTCAGATAATTTCCACCGGCATTTTCCTCTCAATTCCTTCTTTGGGAATAGCTGCTTTAGTCGAGATGAAAAGACTCAAGACCGCTCGAGACCATGGGCTAGTTGACTCGCCTAAAGCCACGGTTCCAATGAGTATTTGTTGGCTGATTCCACAGTATGTTCTCTATGGAATCTCTGACGTTTTCACTATGGTTGGTTTACAGGAATTCTTTTACGGACAAGTCCCGGTCGAGCTAAGAAGCTTAGGACTTTCTTTGTACCTAAGCGTAGTGGGCATAGGCAACTTCTTGAGTAGCTTCATGGTATCCATTATCGAGAAAGCCACGAGTCAGTCTGGTGAAGTGAGTTGGTTTGCTAATAACCTGAACCAGGCACATCTTGATTACTTCTATTGGCTACTTGCTTGTCTCAGCTCGGTGGCCTTCGTCTCCTTTGTCTATTTCGCCAAGTCGTATGTGTACAACAGCCCAAAGTAAACTCTTTACGGATCTTGAGGAATAATATAATGTTGACTGAAATGAAATAAATGAACGCAAATAGTGAGAGATATGTGAATTTTGGAAAGACTTTAATTTGGCCAAATGCATTGACATAATGAATGGTATTTATTTTAAAGTCCTAAACAAAACTAACGATTCAATAATAGTTTTGAAATTGAACGGGAATGTAAGGCGGTAGACAACTGGTGATGATCTATTAGACATGAGAAAATAGTTAAGCTATGTGGTAACTGTGTGCAAGACCTATATATATGTCATAAATAGCATGCAAGCATCGATTACGTCCTACGGGGGAAAGATCTATATATGTCATATAATCTATATATGTACATACATATAAGCTCAATTGAAATGTTTTTACTTATACTCCATAGTACATCAAATTCAAGGAGATCTCTACTGATAAGAAAAAATGTAAATAGTGGATCCATCTAACAATGTTTATGGATTGTTATTTATGTTAAATAATGATAAAATATATAAAATTATTTCTAGTTACAAGCATTTCTCCTGGCCATTGCACACGAGTTTGGTCTAGGATCTTCGTGTGGGATATTTCAAGTAAAAACTATATCTGGCAAGAGAGGAACGCAAGACTTCACTCATGCATTTCCACCCCGTCAGATCCTATATTCAAAAGAATTGATCATGCGATCCGCGATTGTATCCTTGCAAAGCGAAAACAAAGGCAGTTTGTTGATCTAATGCAGGTATGGCTGTTTAATTCATAGTTAGCAATTGACCATCGGTTTGGTTTGTAAGACCCCATCTTGTTTTTTTATCTTTTTTTTTGGCAAGATTGTGTCTCTAGTTAAGCAAAATGTTGTAATGGTTTACACAAACTTCTTCATTCTTCAATGAAATTTACAGTATTTTCAACAACAAAAAATTGAATAATTAATTACACATGCAATAAGGGTTCTTCATTTTCCACGCCAAACCTTTCAACAAGAAAACATATCAATTTTGACCAACTTTTTTTGTGGTCAGAAACTATTTTGACTAATTTTGGACGAATATTTATTTTCGTTATAAATTGATCAAAAAAATATGATGAAATATAAGAATCGAAAACTGGTGGAAATTTTTCGACCAATTTTTAACGGATTCGTAAATTTGTCAAAAATAGTCAAAAACTTGCGACAAAGAAGATTAGTTGAAAATTGGTCAAGAAAACACGTTAATTTTTTACCAATTTTTTTTACCAATAAAATGGTCAAAATGTTTGTTGACAAATTTTCAACCAAAAAATTATGAAAATTTAAACTCTTCAAAATATGATCAAACTTTTTTTGACTAATACAAGTGGTAAGTAAATAGTCAAAATATTCTTACCATTTATCGACTAAAACAAAATTTGGTCGAAATTTCGTGAGTAATTTTTGACGAATAAATACTTGACAGAAATTGGTCACAACATTATCGACCAAATATTGAAGAGAACACCTCTATTGTATTTGTCCCACATCACCACTATGGGAGGAATGCAACTTTGATTTTTTCTATAAAATAACACTTACTCCATTGTGAAAAACGTAAACGGGTTTACCATGACCTAAATAGTTGAATTTTGAAATATTTTAATCGCTGATTGAGTGAATATTTTTAAATTATTATGAATCAAATATTTTAAATTTGAATTTTAATATTTTCGAATACATTTTTTTGAAGTATTTTATATTTTAATTGTTTTAAAATATTTTATTTTATTTTAATTATTATGAATCAAATATTTTAAATTTGAATTTCAATATTTTTGAATACAATTTTTTTAAAAAATTAATATCTAAGTTGGTCAAAAATTGGTTGGAATATATGGTATACAATTTCGACTATTTTGATTGATCAAAAAAATTCGACAATTTTGTTGGTCATAACCAAATTTCGACCACTTCATTGGTCAGAACCAACTTTTGACCAATTTGATTGGTCAAAACCAAATTTTTGACCATTTTTATTGGTCAAAACGTTTTGATTATTTTCTGACCAAAATCCATTTGCGACCATCGATTTTTGACGAATCGATTTTGGTCAAGTACTAGTTAGAAATAGTTGTTTTTGACCAATTTTGGACTAAATTGATAATCAAAATTGAAATATTTTCTTGTAGTGTTTCGGTTAAACCTTTGAAGCATGAATTCATCATGCCGAGAGATTCGATGATGAGATCGCAAAGGTGATGAGGGTCTGGAATCACGTCGAGATCAACTGAAAGGTTGATTATAAGTTTGTCGACATAGCTTTGAATACCTATACTGATTGTCTTGTAAAAAAAAAAACATTGGAATTAGTTTCTTCAATTAAGCTACGTACCATTTTTGTTTGTTGTTAAATTCGTTTGAAATTTTATGTACTTTGAAATAATGATTATAAGTTTCGTAGGAGTTTGAAGTATTTTACTTCGTTTTTAAATATGATTTTCATGTAAAAATGCCACTAACAATAACTTAACTATTTCAATATTAATTTAAAATAGGATCATATTTTTTTATTTCTAAAAATTAGTTTTAGTTAAATGTAACTCCAATTTTTGTCTCTCTGAATGATTTATTTACCAGATATTAATTATAAATATAATAATAAGATTTATGGAATCGTGTAAATTTCATTAACAAATTTAATATAGAAATAATAGGCCTCATTATTGCTAAGAAATAAAATTAAATAATGGTTTGTGTGTAAGGAGAGATAGTACCTGCGGGATACCAAAGGTACATGCAGCAATGTAAGATATTTGATGGCCGAAAAAGCTAATTTCTTCTGCTGGACCAACCAAATTTGAAAATATCATTGTTGTGCTACCAAAATTCTCTTTACAAGATTTTTGAGTGCCCATTTTCCATCACCCATACATCCAAATATATATCAATTAGATGCACACAAAAAAAATATTACATCCAAATATATGTCAATTTAGATGCACAAAATACAAAAACAACATATTAACATCTGGAACAATGAAGATAATGTCGATTTAGTATCTTACCTGCTATCCGAAAACCTCCATGGTTAATTTGAGAAACCCATAGGAGAAAAGAGGTTCGAGGGAAAGTTTTTTACGATCCATAGTAGTTTTGGCTTGTCGAACTTATTCAAGTATATCATCTTCTGACTTAATCCACAAAGGTAACAGAACATAACCTATTGAGTTTCCCCATCTGTACTTTTAACCTTTTGCCATCATATTAGCCAAATCCTGTATATAAATTTGTATGTTAAATTCTTACTGTTTTAAATCAGATAAAGAAAGCGAAAGATCATTAGTGGTATGTTATTCAACACTTCGATATCTCTATTTGGCCTTAGGTTAAAAAAAACAACACCATGAAGACATATTTTGTCTAATGTTTTTCTTGGCTTTGCGGTTGTTTCAAGACCTGTTCACAAGTTGGAGTTTTTTTATTATATTAAACAGGAGTAAATAATTTACCATATCTTTGAATAAAATATCGTGAAAGACCAGCTTGTACCATCCCAAATAGAACATCATTCATAGTCTAACAAAAAGGAAACAACAAAAGTAACATAAAAAAAACTTCTTTTATAAGCAAAAAAAAAAAAGGAAACTAATTAAACAAACGTACCATATTCATGGCGTTCTTCACCATTTTGACATCATCCAAACTAATTATTTAATGAATAAACTTATTAGAGCTTAGTGTAGCTCCTGGTTTACCCATAAGATGAATTGTGTGTCTCTCACAAAAAATATAAAAATCACAGACTTGATAACTTCAACACAAGTGTGGAACACTACTCTTACCATGAACCATAACCAAGCAACCATGGACCAACAAGCGTTTTTCGCTTTGCTTTTCTTCGGAGACACAAAAGTAGGCAATGCCTCCGGATCACATGCTTTTTGAGTACAAGCAAGTAAAAGAGACATAAGAGACATTCCATCACCCAAAGAATGATGGAACCTACCCACGGCAATGCATTCCGCATATGATGTCTTAATTCTCAATAGATGAAACTCCCATAAAGGTTTGGACATATCCATTGGAGAAAGAGCCAGGTTTGATATATAATTCTCTAGAAATTCATCAGGGTTCTCAATGTCTGGATCTATATCTGGAACAATTACATGATCTTCCACTTTTACTTTCGCTGGAATCCATTTAGCTTTTCCTTTGTGCTCACCATGACCCATCAACTACATGTATCATATGATGTTAGCTAGGAATCATATACATCTGATTCAGATGATCTGAACTAGAGGAGCCGCATAGTAATATATACAATTGCGTACTAAAAGGTAGTGCTAGCTAAGGTAAACTTGAGATTAAAAAAATCACAAAAAGCACTATTTATTATTGAACTAAAAACATGTCAACCAATAAAAAAAAAGTACTGCATAATATAATATAAATAGTCATAAACTATTCAATTAATATAAAATTTGGATAGAAACGTGAAAAATCTGATAAATAAAATAGCGGAGGCTTCTAGGGATAGAACTAGTTCCGCTGATTCTGAGAATACTCGAAAACTAGGGTTTGAGAGTCCTCTTCTTAGGGCTTTCGCAAAAGCTTCTCACACTGGAAAACAGTCGTAATGGGCTTTATATGTTGGAGAACAACAATCTCAAAGCCTTCTACTCTTCACGTCAACAATATGCTAGTGATGAAGTGTGGCATAGAAGACTTGGTCATCCCAATTCTCAAGTTCTCTAGCGTTTGTCATCAAGTAGAGCTCTCCATTAATAAAGTTTCGAAGAAGTTGTGTGAAGCATGCCCGCTTGTAAAGAGTTCTAGACTCCCTTTTTCTTCTTCGTCCTTTGTTGCGTCTAAACCTTTAGAGAGGATACATTGTAACCTATGGGGATCCTCTCCAATAACTTCTGTTCAAGGGTTTAGATTTTATATTGTGTTCATTGACAATTACTCAAGGTTTTCCTGGGTTTTCCCTTTGAAATTTAAGTCAGATTTCTATTCAATATTCTTAAAGTTTCAAGCTCTGGTTGAAAACCTATTACAGTTACGGATTGGTACCTTTTAGAGTGATGGAGGGGGAGAGTTGATTAATCAGCAACTCCTCTCACATCTTCAAAGATCTGGTATTCAACATCTTGTCTCCTGCCCTCATACTCCACAACAAAATGGGTTGGCATAACGAAAGCATAGACATGTTACTGAATTGGGTTTGTCTATGCTCTTTCAAGGACATCTCCCTCATAAATATTGGGTTGAAGCTTTTTTCACGGCAAATTTCCTCAGCAATCTTCTGCCTACTACTGCATTACCAAATCACTTAAGTCCATATGAAGCTTTATGAAAGAAAACCCCTGACTACTCTTCTCTTCGTGTATTTGGGTGTGCTTGCTATCCAAATCTTCAAGATTATGCCAAAAACAAACTGGATCCAAGGGCTTTATAATGTGTGTTCCTTGGTTACAATGACAAGTATAAAGAATATTAGATGTCTGCTCCCTACAACCGGAAGAGTGTTCATTAGCCGTCATGTCCTGTTTGATGAGCAGTTTTTTTCTTTCAAGACTATCTATCAACATCTACATCCTCTGGTTAGTACTCCTCTTATCTCTGCTTGACAACAAGGGTTTCAAGATATACCTATCTCGATTCCTGTAGACTCTCCTTCTAAATCTCTTATGAATACATTAATACCCACTGTGTGTTTTCCTCCTTCTGTTACTTCTGCTACATCTGCGTCTCGCACCTCTCAGTCATCTTCGTCGGAGACTCAGAGGGACATAGAAGTGGATTCCTCACCTTCTCCTTCTTCTTCTGAGACTAATGCTACCAGTGATCCTGCACGAGAGAGTGTTGTGTGTACGACAGGCACTGAACCTGTTCCTATTGGCACCAACTCCTCATGAAATGACCCAACCCGTAAATTTAAAAAAAATTCCAATTTAAAACCCGGATTATCATTATCACAAATGATAATCCTCAACGGTCAATTCTCAATATGCGGAAGATAATAAACCAATAACCACATTCAATAATCTTATACTTATTGAACACTAACAGTACCAAGTCAATCCCATAATCAGTGATCCGATTCAACATAAACCATAATCCAAATAACAACACAAGTCAATAACAATCCAACACATACCAGAATTACTAACACCCTAGCAATTCTACAATAACGAGCAGACAATCGAGTCCCTTAGACCATTTCCTCTTACTCGCCACGATCCCACGATCACACCTTGTCTTTACCTGCATCACATGGTTATACGAGATGCGTGAGTATTATCATAAATACTCCGTGAGACGGTCATCCCATCTACAAGGCTATACACACAGGCATAAGAGAAATGATACAATACCAGGGTGATCACGCAACAAGGCAAGCAAGAACAAACAACACATATTCGCCAAAACTGGCCATGTGTCGATCGACATAGCTCAGTGTGTCGATCGACACAGCGATCCCAAAACCTGGAATCAAGAACCTCGTGTCGATCGACACGAGTAACGTGTATCGATCGACACGATGACACATAACTGGAAATCGAGCCTAATCCTCTCATGGCCCGATTCCAAACGATTCACCTGCACAAATCCACTCAACACAGCACGAAATACACCAACCAACAACAAGCAAACGTATCTTATCACCCCCTTTACCCAAATAAGCCATGGTCACGCACTCACCTTGGATTTGAAGGGAAAAAAGGAGGAAAACGGATGAAAACGCCAAGAACAAGACCCCAACACCGAGATCTACACTCCACCCACGAGAAATCACTCCAAGAACGATCTCCCAAGCCTCCCAGACGAACCCCCTCTCTCAAATCTCTCTGGAACTCTCTGAAACTTTTCTGGAAACTTTCTGAAACTAAAAACCCTCAGAAAATGCGGCCAACCCCTATTTATAGGAAAACCCTAGGGTTTCACCCTAAACTGGGTCGCAAACCGACACTCAAATTGAACCGGCCCAGTTTAATTTAACTCGTGTTGATCGTAACACCATACCTGTGTCGATCGACACGACCCAAAATCTACGATTTTGGTTCGCGGTCGTTACAACTTTTCCCCACTAACACGAATTCGACCTCGAATCCTGCGACACCGTCACACTACGGTCTTAACTAACTGACAAGAACTTGGCCAGCACTATTCGAGATCACACTCGAATCACACAACCCGTCCCACTAAGGCTAACACTCCCGTCTAAAATCCGACCAGCTTCGCCCAGAAACACCCAGAATGCAACGTTTCCTAATCCGGACTAGATCTGCCCGATTGATCACACAACAATCACACAAGAACATGTCCGACCAACCGTAGACCCAAACTTAGACCAATTGATCGCGTAACAATCAAACAAGAACATGCACGACCCAAGGTGCTACATGTGTTTACCAGGATCGTCTGAACTGAGGTTCCAAACACAAGCACAACTCTAGACTCGATGCCTACACACCCCCTGACCCCACCTGGTCAGCACCACTGAGATCACTCCCGATCTTTGAAGCTCATCCAGTCTCATACTTACGACCACGCTCAGACGCTACTGCTCATAACTGATACTCATAACTCATATACATACACACCATACCAACTCACAGGATCATCACCCCTTGAGTCATCGTATGCAGGGAACCCACTATCCCTTGGAGAGAACCACCATCCCTCAAAGTATATGTAGGGAACCCACCGTCCCCTAGAGAAAACTACCATCTCTCGAGTATATGCAGGGAACCCATTATCCCCTGGAGAGAACCACCATCCCTCAAGTATGCAGGAAACCCACCGTCCCTTGGAGCAATACTCTAAAATGTGCATTATAAGCACTTGTCGACCGGAATCGCCTCCGTGGCCCCCATCATGACATCCCCCAACTCGGAATGTCAACGCATCCATGACCAATCACTAGGCCACTCGAAACAACCCAACCACCATGGGTGTTTCCACAGAGTCCCTGGAAAAGATAGTTCTAACTCACATAAAACCTTTTTTCCAGACTCTCCCTAGGAAATAGAAAGGTTCTAACTCGCACAGAACTTCTATTTCTAGCCACCCCTAGAACATGGACAAGCTCTAAGTTGCATAGAACTTCCATTCCTAGTCATCACATGAACCCACCAGTCATAAAGTATAAGAACTCACATCTTATAAAACACACCAATAAGAACTCCACATCTTACTAATCTTCAAAAGTATAATCGTTACAATATAAACGAAAGAAATACATACAACTCATAGCCACATGCTATCAAAAAACTGAAAACCAGAAAGAACAGACTCAAGCCTCCACTTGCTTCTCGAACCATTTCGAGAACTTTGCCTTTATTCTCGCCTGTGGTTCCCAAGTCTCCTCCTCGACACCGTCGCAGTCCCACACGACTCTCACCAACGGTATCCTCTTACGGCGCAGAACCTTGACCCTCCTCTCGAGAATCCTCATAGGTCTCGCCGCCAACACCTCCTCAGACTCATGTAGACACTTCCGCAGCATCGAAACATGGAAGACTTTGTGAAAAGCCTTTATACTCTGAGATAACTCCAATCGATAAGCTACCGGCCCGACCTGCTCCACCACCTTGAACGGACCCATAAACCTCGGACTCAGCTTATTCTCTGATATGGATCTGTTAGAACCCCTTAACATCGCTACCTTGAGATACACCAGATCTCCCAGCTCGAACTCCAGTTCCTTCCTCCTCTTATTAGAATAACTCTTCTGCCGATCCTGAGCCTCCTTCATGTTTAGCCTCAAAACACGGATCTTCGCCGTCGTCTCCTGAACAAAGTCCACCCCAAACATGCTTCTCTCCCCCACTTGGGTCCAGCATAATGGGGTACGGCATGGCCTCCCATACAGAGCCTCATATGGAGCCATCCCAATACTATCCTGGTAGCTGTTGTTACGCAAACTCCACCAGGTTCAGGTGATCCACCCAATGACCACCGTAGTCCAGCACACACATCCTCAACAAGTTCTCTAATGTCTGAATCGTCCTCTCAGACTGCCTATCCGTCTAAGAATGATACGCTATGCTCATATGCACCTTAGTGCCCATCTCAGCCTGGAATGCCCTCCAGAACTCTGAAGTAAACCTCGGATCCCTGTCTGACACAATACTCGCTAGCACCCCGTGCAGCCTCACTATCTCGCGCACATACTTCTTAGCCAACACTATCGCTTTGTCGGTCTTCCTGATGGCCAGAAAATGTGCTGACTTGGTCAGACGATCCACAATCACCCAAATAACATCATACCTCCGCGACACCGGTAACCCTGTCACAAAGTCCATGGTGATTAAGTCCCACTTCCACTCCAGAATGAGTAAACTCTGCAACAACCCACTCGGAACCTGATGCTCAACCTTCACTAAGTGGCATACATTGCACGCTGCAACCCAGTTAGCGACATCCCTCTTCATCTCGACCGAATGGTAGTACCGCTTCAGATAACGATATATCTTGGTCGCTCCCGGATGAATCGACAACATGCTCGCGTGAGCCTCTCTTAGGATCTCCTGCCTCAGATCCTCATCCTTGGGTACAGATTCTTATCTTTATGGCGGGAAGGTGCAGATGTCTCTGGTTCAGCTCTTGTGGTCTGTAAACACCTGCACCTTCCCGTCATAAAGATAAGATCTCCAAATCTTTAGAGCGAAAATTACCGCAGCCAACTCTAAGTCATGGGTAGGGTAGTTGCACTCGTGCTTCCTCAACTGCCTTGAAGCATATGCAATAACCTTCTCCTACTGCATCAGTACACATCCCAGACCAACTCCTGAAGCGTTTGTATACACCACGTAAGGCTCACCCGGCTCGGGTAACGCCAACACTGGTGTGCTCGTCAACATCTTCTTCAGCTTCCCGAAGCTCTCCTCACAAGCTAAAGACCATACAAAAGAGACGTCCTTCCCTGTCAGCTTCATCATCAGCTGCGCCATACTCACAAAACCCTTGACGAACCTCCGATAATAACCTGCTAACCCGAGAAAACTCTGAATCTCGGTGGCATTCCTTGGTCTAGACCACCCTCTGATAGCCTCTATCTTAGCCGGATGCACAGAAACTCCCTCTGTAGACACTACATGGCCAAGGAAGCTCATCTCTCGCTGCCAGAAGCTGCACTTGCTCAACTTCGCATACAACTTCTGCTCCCGTAGGTTCTCCGGAATTGCTCTCAAATGCACCTCATGCTCCTCCGGACTCCCCGAATACACCAGAATATCATCAATAAAGATGATCACAAACACATCCAGATACTCCTGGAACACCCCGTTCATCAACCTCATGAACGCGGCTGGCACATTCGTCAACCCAAAAGGCATCACTACGAACTCGTAATGCCCATATCTCGTCATGAATGCAGTCTTCCTAACGTCTGCCTCGTCGATAGGGATCTGATGGTAATCCGAAGCCAAATTGATCTTGGAGAACTAGGTAGCGCCTCGCAACTGATCCAATAACTCGTCGATGCGCGGTAGAGGATACCTGTTCTTCACAGTGACCCAGTTAAGTCCCCGGTAATCGATGCACAACCGGAAACTCCCACCCTTCTTCTTCACAAACAACACCGGCGCTCCCCACGGTGAAACACTAGGCCATATGAATCCCTTATCCAACAAATCATCCAGCTGCTTCTTCAGCTCTGCCATCTCTACTGGAGCCATGCGGTAAGGCGCCTTAGATATAGAAGCTGTCCCAGGCTCTAACCCAATTGTGAAAGGATCAGACCGAGACGGCGGTAATCCCTGCAACGACTGAAAAACATCTGGGAAGTCCTGAACAACTCGAATATCCCCAACTGCAATCTCTTCCACAGACTCTGGTATCACTATCATCGCCAAATACGCCTCGCAGCCCTTCTCAATCAGCTGCTCAGCCTGAATCGCCAAAATCATCAAACTCCTGAAAGTCGGCATCACCCCCTGGTAAACCAACCTCCCCGCCTCTCGCGCAAACACCACTCGGCCCCGACGACAATCCAGATGGACTCTGTACCGATCCAACGAATCCATCCCGAGAATGATGTCGTACAACTCCACCGGACTAATGATCAAATCTACAGGCATCAACTCTCCCGCCACCAGAACATCCACACTACGAGCCCGCCCGTAAGTAGCTAACGACTTGCCACCAGCAACCCTCACCACTCCTGGCTGCTCACCGGAATCGCTCCGGATACCGCTCGTCTCCGCACACTCTGGAGTAATGAAGCTATTCGTAGCTCCAGAGTCGAACAACACATGCGACTCACACCCGCCTATAACTAAGGTCCTTGGACAAATTCTATGTGCTTAAGAAGCCTAACACTCTAGCACAGTTTCACAATTTCCAAACAGACAAATAATTTAAACACCAACGAATTTAAAAAGTCGAGTTCAGAATTACATGTGATCGGTCTGGCTAGAATCTTCCGCCTCCACCGAAGTGAATACCCGCGGTGCCACTGCAATCTGAGCCAACGGCTGTGTTGCCATCGACTGCACTACCGCCACCGCCATCTGCTGTAACTTAGGACAACTGGGCTTGATATGCCCCGGCTCCCATCAATGAAAGCACACCTGAGCCGCCCGAGCCTCTCTCCTCGTCGGATAGTCCGCCACCTTGTGATCCATGCTACCACACCCATAGCATCCTGAACCACCCTGACCTCTCTGACTGGCTCCTGAAGTGCCCTCCCACTTCCTCTTCAGTCCCTGAGCAGGCTTGCCGCCCCTGCTCGCACTCGCCTGCTGTTGCGACCTCCTCTGCTACTGTACCGGTGGACTAACCACCACAGCCTGCTCTCTGAGAACCTCCTCGATCGTAGCAGCTGTCTCAACCAACTCCGCCCTCGTGGCGAACCTGCTCGCTCTACAACGAGTCCTCAGATCTTGTCGAAGTCCCCTCAGAAACCTCTTCACCTAGGCCTGCTCGCCCTCTAGATCTCTACCAGCATGTACCAGAAGTCTCCCAAACTCCTCATCGTACTCTCGGACTGAACGGTCACCCTGAGCCAACACCAAAAATTGCAACTCCAAGCGATCCACTGCCTCCGGCGAAAAGTACTTGGCGTTGAACTCCGCCACAAAGTCCTCCCAAGTCATACCGCCTCAGCTCTCCTAGCCACCACACCTCGCCACGAAAGGTGCTCATCACCGTCAAGTTAATGAACCGCTAGGTACACCCTGTATCCCACTGGGCACCTAAGCGACTGGAAGTTCCGCTCCAATCTGGTCTTCCACAAGTCTGCCTCCTCAGGCTTGGCACCGCCCGAGAAGAACCTAGTGCGAATCCTCTGCATCTGCTCCATCATCCTAAGGTAGGATGAGAGCTCCTCAACGACCGCCAAACCCGGCTGCTCACCAGCCCTCTCCGGCTGAACACCAGCCACACCTGGCTGTACACCAACCACTCTTAGCTGAACATCCGGAGCCTGACCCAGAGCAGGCACCCCTCCTGGTAACCGTTCCAGAATCAACTGTAGCAGACCCGCCAGACAATCATCGTGATCCGGGGTAACACCTGCGGCAGCACCCCCACCTGGGCCCACCGCACCAACAGCCACAACAGAAGCCACACCGGCCCCACTAGTACCCACACTAGCACTCATAGCGGCCCTACCCACGGACCCTTCCAGTAACATCTGGGAATCCGCCACACTCGCGGCATCAGAATCCAACAAAAGTCCTCACCCGCGCCTACGCCCACGGCCAACTCGGCCTCCACGGCCCCTGCCTCTAGCACCTCTCACCATCTCACTCTGCACTACCAGCAGAACTAAGAATACTAGAAAACAGAAAATCACACGCAAAAACCAAACACATACCGTGGGATCTCATCGAACGCTCGGAGAAGATGATCAAGGACTCCAAACCCACACACCAATCAATCAATTAACTCACATAATCAATCAATTGCAGCCGCCCTAGAACCATAAGGTCTCTGATACCAAAATGAAATGACCCAACCCGTAAATTTTAAAAAATTTCCAATTTAAAACCCGGATTATCATTATCACAAATGATAATCCTCAACGGTCAATTCTCAACATGCTGATATAATGCGTTTTTGGCGCATTCTAACCCTTGATTTGTAAGCTTTTATCGAGTCTTTTACTCTCTATCGAGTCATTTTAGGTACAATAGTGGTTGGAAACAATGAATGGGGCTTGCAATCGAATTCGGCAAGAAAGGAATGAAGTTGGGCTTCTTTTAGCACATTCTGGAAGAGGGAGCACCTGAAGCCCAGAGAGCACCTGGACTGGAGTAGGTGCTCCCCAACGGACAGATTATGGAAACTTCATTTAACCTATTTTCTAAAGCCCTAGATTTTTAACCCAGCCGCCAAGGCCTATAAAAGGACGATCACGCAGCCCAAAGAAAGGAGAGAGCAAGCACTCGCGACACACACACACAGCCGCAAGGAGAATCAAAAGGAAAGAGAGAGAGATAGTGGGTGAACTCGCGACAAGGGAGAGAAAGAGAGAGACGTAAAGCGCCTCACTCATCACGAAAACAGCAGCAGCAGTGATACTTCTTATCGAGAGAGAGAGAGAGATAAACACTTGTTGAGAGAGAGATATTCATTTGGTGGAGAAAGCTTGTAAGCTTGGATTGTTCTCCACGTTTCTATCGAAGTTTTCCAAACCCTTCTCTTATTTATTTCGATTTTAATGATGTTTATCATGTTGTTTGCTGCTGTTCTTCGTTTATCCATGAGCGAGTAGTCATCTAGTTAGGTTGAGGGATTTTCGATGGGAATTGACGTCATGAATTAAGCATAGATAGGATTTTACATAATCATTCGATAGTCTCCACCTATAATCGATCGTATTGCCTAGGTTAGCTTGATCACCTAGCCTTTGATTTTAGGTTTAATTTATTATCAAAAGTTTGTAAATTGCTGGAATTGATTTAGGTGGGCAATTTGATCCATAGCCAACGAAAGTTGAAGTTAAGGCAAATTGTGAACATATTAACCCTAATCGCTAAAGCTTGATGATCTTTATTAACCTCAACGACAGTTAGGGTGTTAGATTGATTCATTAAAGTTGTAGTTGCCACGAAAGTGGATCTGCTTATATTTATGGTTGAGTTCTAGACTTGCTCGTAATCGCATACCTGAATAATTGCTTGATTCCTGATTGTTCGATTCCCTGAGAATATTCCCTGACCTAACGCCTTTCCCATAATTGTTTACACCGAATTTACTTTTGTTTTACTTTAATTATCGTGACACATTTAAACCAACTTGAATCGCTTAGCTGAAACTAGTAATCAATAGAAATAGAGCGTATTGCTGGTCCCTTTAACGAACCTCACTATTCTGCATTCGAATTGGTGAATCTAGGTTTTAATTTTAGAAACCGGATAAAGGACAAGTTTTGTATTTCATCAAATTGGCGCCGTTGCCGGGGACCAACTCGATATCTCTATTTCTCGTTTACAATTTTAGACTAAGCACTAATCTCGTTCTTTTGTTTCTTTCTCGTGTGTTTTCAGGTGTATGAACTCAAGAGCAACAAGGAGAAACCTTCAAACACCCCTCGTCACCTTGAGTAACGTCGACCTTGCGAGACTAGAACGAGAAAACAGACGACAAAGGCCTAATCCCGCTGATATGGGCGATCAAGGCGAAAACGACATGGCAGCTGAACTGCAAAGGTTGCAAGAACAGATGACACAAATGCAACAGCAGCACGCGCGTGAACTGCAGCAACAGCGTGCGCGTGAGCAGCAACGAACCATAGGGGATATGGACAATCCCCATGCGTACTACCGGAACCGAGCTGCAATAGTTCCCCCCACTGTTGAGAGGAACGATTATGAGATCAAACCGCAGATGATATCGCTGGTTAAGCAGCACCTGTTCCATGGTTTGCCCGCTGAAATTCCGATGGACCACATAGAGAACTTCGAGGAGATTTGCTCCACGACGAGCTCTAATGGGATGAACCCGGATTTCGTGAAGTGCAAAATTTTCCCATTCTCGCTCGCGGACAAGGCTTCGCGATGGCTTAAGTCCCTACCTGCTGGATCTATTACTACTTGGGCGCAATGCAGAAATGCATTTTTGGACCGTTTCTACACTAAGTCCAAAACCGCGAGCTTGAGAAACAAAATCTCCTCCTTCCAACAACATTCCGGAGAGTCCTTCTGTGAGGCTTGGGAACGATATAAGGAGTATAAGAGAGAGTGCCCACACCATGGGTTCACTGATGAAAACCTGCTGGGGATTTTCTACGATGGTGTGGACTGGGATTATAGGAACGCGCTGAATGCTACTAGCAACGGTGATTTCATGACCAAAACCAAAGAGGGTGCATATAAGCTGATTGAGAACTTGGCTGCAAGTTCAAGTAACAAGTCCCAGGAGTATGACAGGACTATGAAATCCAATGGAACGGATTCTGCTAAGATCGATGACCTTACGGCCAAGATCAATTTGTTGCTTAAAGCGAACCAAAGGATGGTTCATTTTGCTGATGAGAATGGCGAGCAACTAGCTGAAGAGATGGGTGAGGAAGGAGACAATGATCAGCAGGAGGTTAGTTATGTTAATGGGCAGGGTTTTGTGCGAAACCGAGGGTTCAACCAGAACTACAGAAATCATCCGAACTTCTCTTATCGAAGCACGAATGTCGAAAACCCCCAGGACCAAGTTTATCCACAACAAAACAATCCCTAAACCACGAAACCTCAGGATCAGAATTTCCAGAACTCGTTCCCCCAGAATTTCCAAGGGAAGACATTCATCCCTTCTCAAGGTCAGAAAACGCAGTTTTCGAATTTTCAGGCTTCTGCAAGCTCTGGGAGTGGATCTCATGATGAGTTGAAAGGTATGGTGCAGCAGATTTTGACAAACCAGCAGAAGTTCACCACTCAGATCAACACGAAGGTGGATGGTATGTACATGGACCTCAATGGTCGGCTCGAAGCAGTCTCTAACCACGTAAAGCAACTCGACACTCAGGTTGCCCAAACAGCTGAAGCAGTAAAAAGGCCACATGGAGTGTTGCCTGGTAAACCGGACACAAACCCAAGGGAATTTGTGAATGCCATAGAGCTGAGAAGTGGGAGAACTTTACCTGGTATCGTACGGGGAGCACCTGAAAACTGCCCAGAAAGAGCACCTGCTCCTGTTCCTGGAGCACCTGCTCCCGAAACAGAGATTGATGAAGAGGTTGTTGGACCTTCTTCTAGAGTGGTACGCCCAAATGATATTGTTAATAGGGTGCGGTCTCGTGTCTACAAACCCCCTGTTCCTTACCCAGTACCTCCAAGGAAATCGCAGAAGGATTTGGAGGAGGCGAAATGTAAGGAAATGCTGGAGGATTTGACGGTTAAACTGACATTGGCAGATGCGATTCAGATGATGCCGTCTATGAAAAAGTATGTGAAAGGTTTGGTTACTGGAAGGATTCCTTCAGAGCAGAGCGCCATGCTTGTAAGTAGAAATTGTAGTGCTGTGCTACAAAACAAGGCCATTAAAAAGCTAGAGGACCCAGGTAAGTTTGTCCTTTCGGTTGATATTGGTCATGTACGGTTCTCATGTTCTTTGTGTGATTTAGGTTCCAGCGTAAACCTCATGCCATATTCAGTTGCGCGGAAGCTTGGGTACACGAAATTTAAATCAACACGTATTTCATTAGTGTTTGCTGACAGATCTGTTAAGTTGCCTGTAGGAATTTTGGAAGATTTGCAGGTCAGGATTGGAAACACTTTCATTCCAGCAGACTTTGTGGTGTTGGAATTGGATGATGAACCGAAGGACCCTCTGATTTTGGGACGTCCTTTCTTGCGCACAGCTGGTGCGATTATTGATGTAAAGAATTGAACGATTGGTCTCCACCTGGGAGACATAATTATGGAGTTTGAGATGGATCAGATGCTGAAGAAACCGACCATTGATGGGCAGACATTTGCCATTGAAGATGATCTTGAAATCTCAGATGGAGAGATTGAAGAGATTCTTGCTGATGATCCATTGAACGTGGTTCTAACCAAGGTGGAGGATGAACACGGATACTTGAGTGAGGATACTATCAGACTCGCCAGATTGCTGAATTCAGGCCAGATGGAGAGATCAACAGAATTCCTGAGTCTAGAAACAGAAGGAGAAAGAGGAGCACCCCCTCCCCCTACTAGGAGCTCTGTCGACAATCCTTGGAACGAGCTGAAAGCTCCAAAACTTGAGCTCAAACCTTTACCAACCGGGCTAAGGTACGCGTTTCTAGGGCCTAACTCCACTTACCCTGTTATCATTAATGCTGATTTGAATAATGTGGAAGCCGCCTTACTTTTATGCGAACTCCGGAAGTATAGGAAAGATTTAGGTTATTCACTAGATGATATCCCTGGAATTTCACCTGATTTATGCATGCATAGGATACACTTAGAGGATGAGTCTAAAACTTCTGTAGAGCACCAACGTAGGTTGAATCCGAATCTGAAAGATGTGATTAAGAAAGAAATCATGAAATTACTAGAAGCTGGTGTTATTTATGCAATTTCTGATAGCAAATGGGTCAGCCCTGTGCATGTAGTTCCTAAGAAGGGCGGAATCACTGTAATCGCAAATGATAAGAACGAATTGATACCTACTAGAACTGTCACAGGACATAGGATGTGTATTGATTATAGAAAGTTAAATGCAGCGACTAGGAAGGACCATTTTCCCTTGCCATTTATTGATCAAATGCTCGAGAGATTAGCTAACCACCCTTACTACTGCTTTTTAGACGGTTATTCAGGTTTCTTTCAGATTCCCATCCACCCAGATGATCAGGAAAAGATGACTTTCACGTGTCCTTATGGCACCTTTGCGTACCGCAGGATGCCATTCGGGTTATGCAATGCCCCCGCGACTTTTCAAAGGTGCATGATGTCTATCTTTACTGATCTTATTGAGGATATTATGGAAGTTTTCATGGATGACTTCTCCGTCTATGGGAGCTCTTTTTCTGTGTGTCTGTCTAATCTGTGTAGGGTGTTGGAGCGCTGTGAAGAGAAACACCTAGTGCTGAATTGGGAAAAGTGTCATTTCATGGTGAGAGATGGTATAGTTCTGGGTCATCGCATATCAGAGAAAGGGATTGAGGTTGACAGAGTCAAGGTTGAGGTTATGATGAGTTTGCAACCGCCGGATTCTGTGAGAGGAATTAGGAGTTTCCTTGGTCACGCAGGGTTTTACCGCCGGTTCATCAAGGATTTTTCTAAGTTAGCACGACCGCTCACCCAACTCTTGTGTAAGGAAACCAAGTTTAATTTTGATGGAGCTTGCTTTAATGCCTTTCACACTATCAAGGGAGCACTGGTGAGTGCTCCGATTGTTCAGCCCCCAGATTGGGATCTACCGTTTGAGGTTATGACGAATGCTAGTGACTACGCCGTAGGGGCTGTTTTGGGGCAAAGGAAGGACAAGAGGCTACACATGATATACTATGCTAGTCGGACTTTGGATGAGGCTCAGTGCAGATATGCTACAACCGAGAAAGAGCTACTAGCTGTGGTGTTTGCCTTTGAAAAATTCAGATCATATCTTGTGGGTTCGAAGGTCATTGTCCATACTGACCATGCAGCTCTGAAGTACTTGCTCACCAAGAAGGATGCGAAACCTAGGCTTTTGCGTTGGATTCTATTGTTACAGGAGTTTGACCTTCAGATTGTTGATAAGAAGGGGACTGAGAATGGAGTAGCAGATCACTTATCTAGGCTGAAAGTTGATGAAGCAATGCCACTTGATGATGCGTTACCAGATGAGCATGTGTATGCTATTGGGATTCGTATACAGGAGCACCCAGTTCAATCCGGAGCACCTGATCTACCAAAGAGAGCACCTGCTCCAGAAGCTTTTTGTGCGGCTGTCTCCAAGGACGTTCCACCTAGTTTTCCGTGGTTTGGTGAGATTGCGAACTACCTAGCTGCTGATCGAGAGCCTGCCAACTTCGTGGGTGACAAGAAGAGGAAATTCTTGCGAAACATAAGGAGGTACTTTTGGGACGAACCATACTTGTACAAACAATGCTCCGACGGTCTTTTCCGGAGATGTGTTCCTGAGGAGGAAATTCCAGGAATCTTGTTTCACTGCCATAGTTCAAGCTACGCTGGCGACTTCGCGACCTTTAAGACAGTTTTCAAAGTGCTACAAGCTGGCTATTGGTGGCCCACTATGTTCCATGATGCACATGCGTTTATTGCAAGGTGCGATAAATGCCAGAGACAAGGAAACATCTCGCGACGGAATGAGATCCCTCAGCACTTCATCCTGGAAGTTGAAGTGTTCGATGTGTGGGGGATTGACTTTATGGGACCATTTCCTTCATCCTACGGTAACAAGTATATCCTAGTGGCCGTCGACTATGTGCATAAGTGGATTGAGGCCATTGCCTCTCCAACAAACGACGCAGCTGTGGTTTTGAAGATGTTTAAGACGATCATATTTCCATGTTTTGGTGTTCCGCGGGTGGTGATTAGTGATGGAGGGACCCATTTCATCAATAGGGTTTTTGAGAGCCTTTTGAGGAAGAATGGTGTGAAGCATAAGGTTGCTACACCATACCACCCGCAAACCAGTGGCCAAGTCGAGGTCAGCAATAGGCAGATAAAGGAAATTCTGCAAAAGACCGTAGGCACCACCAGGAAAGATTGGGCAGCTAAGTTGGACGATGCAGTGTGGGCATACCGAACCGCATACAAAATGCCTTTGGGGACAACGCCTTTTCATTTGGTTTATGGCAAGTCTTGCCACCTCCCGGTTGAACTCGAGCATAAGGCAGCATGGGCAGTAAGGCTGATGAACTACGATATTAAGCCCGCCTTAGAGAGGCATCCATGCAACTCAATGAGTTAGAGGAGATTAGGCACCTGGCCTAGGAGAGTTCGAAGTTGTACAAGGAATGAACCAAGATGTACCACGACAAGAGAATTCTTAACCGAAACTTCCAACCCAATGACATGGTACTTCTCTTTAACTCTCGCCTTAAACTTTTTCCTGGAAAATTGCGATCTAGGTGGTCCGGTCCTTTCCTCGTCCAAGAAGTTCGACCATATGGAGCTTTGGTGTTGCTGGACGCCAAAGGCAAAGAGTTCGTGGTCAATGGACAGCGCTGCAAACCGTACCTAGCCGATGCAAACCCAACCGAAGGTGGAGTTATCACCTTAGGCGACGCGCCCAAAGCCTAAAAGGCTAATCGAGTCAAGCTAACGACTTTAACCAAGCGCTTGGTGGGAGGCAACCCACCGGTATGTTATCTAACCTTTTTCAATTTTGATTTATTTTTCTACTAACTTTGTTTTCAATCTTTGAGTTTTCAGAAAAATCCAAAAAAAAAAAAAAAAAAAAAATTCTCACTCTCTCTTTTCTTATTTTCATACCGAGACGGTGTGAAGTAAGTCTGGGGGGAGTTGCTACTAATATCGTTTATTTTGGATGTTTTCTATTTTTCTTATGTCCTGTTTGAGTCTATTTTTCATTTGTTTTATTGAGTCAAGACTTTATAGGGAATTAGGACCTTATCTTATGACGATATTTGAACCTTTTATGTTTAACCTTTTCTCTAGTGACCATTTCTTCAGAATATGGATACAAGGAACAGCTGGAACACTTCGACATACCATCTTCCAGGTTTCATATTGACCAAAATATTTCTCGCTATTGACACTAGATTAGGGAAACGAATCATATTCAGGACTTCTTATTCCATTCATCACTCTTGTTGTTCCTGAATAGCTAGCTCACTTTTAGTTAGTACCCTCCTTAACCCTTACCTCTTTTCAAGCCCCTTGCATTCTTGTTACTTCATTGTCATATGTGCAGCATATGCGCAAAAGGGCCGGAGAGAATTGGGTCGACACTGCATCTAAATCACTCTTTCTGAAGAACGAGAGCACCTAAACCCAGAGGGGAGCACCCACTCCTATTTTTCAAATGAATTCCACTTGGGTATGTACGATAATTCTTACTCTTTTTAGTGTTTGAGAGACATACGTTTGTAATCAAACCCTCTTTATCATCATCATCATCTATCATGTTAAAAAAAAAAAAAAAAAAAAAAATTTATCTGATGATGAAGAGTGGTAATTTGTAAAATTTAGAAATGTCTCTCTGCACAGCGAGTATACCCAAGGTGGACGATTGCAGCATGAGTTGGTTGGATGATTTGGAGGAGAAAGAGTGGTTTAGAGAATGTGGATATCAACGTACCCGTTCTCTCTTGCAATTTTGTGCAATATCCTGCATCCACTACGAAACATCGGGTAACCCTTAAACACTTTAAACACTTTTAACTCCACCTCTAAATGGCCAAATACCCTTAGCGTCGTCTACCCTAAATGGTGTCTTTAGCGAGACCCTCGCGCAACTTTAATGCGTTGAGTTTGTGTTTGGGAAATGAAACTTGGTTGAGAAATGTGTTGAGGATGTTTTGGTAAAGCTTTGTTATTCGTGATTTGGATTATGTGGTCTGCAGAATTGGGGTTTTAAACTCGGTTCACTGAGGATAAAGAGTTCCCGCGTTTTCAAACCTTTCTCCTTTACTTGGTTTTGAATTTGTTTGAGGACAAACAAAGATCTAAGTCTGGGGGAATTGATATAATGCGTTTTTGGCACTGTCTAACCCTTGGTTTGCAAGCTTTTATCGAGTCTTTTACTCTCTATCGAGTCATTTTAGGTACAAAAGTGGCTGGAAGCAATGAATGGGGCTTGCAATCGAATTTGGCAAGAAAGGAATGAAGTTGGGCTTCTTTTTGAACATTCTGGAAGAGGGAGCACCTGAAGCCCAGAGAGCACCTGCACTAGAGTAGGTGCTCCCCAGCGGACAGATTATGGAAACTTCATTTAACCTATTTTCTAAAGCCCTAGATTTAAAAGCCAGCCGCCAAGGCCTATAAAAGGACCATCACGCAGCCCAAAAACGGTAGCCAGCACTCGCGACACACACACACAGCCGCAAGGAGAATCAAAAGGAAAGAGAGAGAGATCGTGGGTGAACTCGCGACAAGGGAGAGAGAGAGAGAGAGACGTATCGCGCCTCACTCATCACGAAAACAGCAGCAGCAGTGATACTTCTTATCGAGAGAGAGAGAGAGAGATAAACACTTGTTGAGAGAGAAATATTCATTTGGTGGAGAAAGCTTGTGAGCTTGGATTGTTCTCCACGTTTCTATCGAAGTTTTCTAAACCCTTCTCTTATTTATTTCGATTTTAATGATGTTTATCATGTTGTTTGCTGCTGTTCTTCGTTTATCCATGAGCGAGTAGTCATCTAGTTAGGTTGAGGGATTTTCGATGGGAATTGATGTCATGAATTAAGCATAGATAGGATTTTACATAATCATTCGATAGTCTCCACCTATAATCGATCGTATTGCCTAGGTTAGCTTGATCACCTAGCCTTTGATTTTAGGTTTAATTTACTTATCAAAAGTTTGTAAATTGTTGGAATTGATTTAGGTGGGCAATTTGATCCATAGCCAACGAAAGTTGAAGTTAAGGCAAATTGTGAACATATTAACCCTAATCGCTAAAGCTTGATGATCTTTATTAACCTCAACGACAGTTAGGGTGTTAGATTGATTCATTAAAGTTGTAGTTGCCACGAAAGTGGATCTGCTTATATTTATGGTTGAGTTCTAGACTTGCTCGTAATCGCATACCTGAATAATTGTTTGATTCCTGATTGTTCGATTCCCTGAGAATATTCTCTGACCTAACGCCTTTCCCATAATTGTTTACACCGAATTTACTTTTGTTTTACTTTAATTATCGTGACACATTTAAACCAACTTGAATCGCTTAGCTGAAACTAGTAATCAATAGAAATAGAGCGTATTGCTGGTCCCTTTAACGAACCTCACTATTCTGCATTCGAATTGGTGAATCTAGGTTTTAATTTTGGAAACCGGATAAAGGACAAGTTTTGTATTTCATCACACCGCCACTGTAATGCAGTGGGAAGTTAAACAAATGGATGTGAAGAATGCTTTTCTTCATGGAGAGATATCTGAAACAGTGTACATAACACAACCAGCTGGTTTTGTGAATCCATCTAAGCCTGATCATGTGTGTCTTCTCAACAAAGCACTTTATGGTCTAAACCAATCACCAAGAGCTTGGTTTGATAAGTTCAGTACATTTATGCTTAAATTTGGTTTTGAGTGTAGCACTCGAGATCCTTTTCTCTTTGTCTACATGAAGGGTGAGGATGTCATCATGCTATTACTCTATGTTGATGATATGCTGATCACATGGAATAGGTCTGAATGCTTGGCCAACCTGCTCAAAGATCTTGGAAACAACTTCAGAATGAAAGATCTTGGTTAGCTTCATTACTTCCTTGGAATTCAAGCACATTTTCACTTTTCTAGGTTATTTCTGTCTCAACAGAAGTATGTTTCTCGCTGTAGCAGGTATGAGTGATTGCTCTCCTATGCCTACTCCTCTACTTCTACAGCTAAATAAGGTACAAGCTCAAGATAAGCCATTTCAAGATCTTACCTATTTTAGAAATCTAGCTTCAATATCTGACTCTAACTAGGCCGGATCTTCAAATTTCTGTGAACTATGTGTGTCAAAAGATGCATGCCCCAACTGTCTCTGACTACATCTTACTCAAGAGAATCTTAAGGTATGTGAAAGGCATTATTACCATGGGGATATCTTTCAACAAAGACACAGACTTCACTCTTCGAGCCTATAATGATAGTGATTGGGCTTGCTGTCCAACCACAAGATGGTCTACTGGAGGGTATTACACCTTTTTGGGTAACAACTTGATCTCATGGTCATCTCTCAAATAACCTACAGTTTCCAAAAGCTCAACTGAAGCAGAATATAGATCTTTGTCGGATACAGCTTTCTGAGATCACTTGGATAAGTCTTCTTCTCAAAGAACTTAGAATTCCTATCCTGAATACTCCAAAGCTATATGGTGACAATCTCTCGTCCATCTATCTCACAACCAATCCTGCTTTTCATAAGAGGTCTAAACACTTTGAGAATCATTATCATTATGTTCGTGAAAGGGTTGCGTTAAGAGCTCTAGACGTTAAACACATCCCTGCTCACCAACAGATTGCGGATATTTTCACTAAGTCTCTCCCGTATGGTTCTTTCTCTTCACTAAGGTTCAAACTTGGTGTGCGAGAGCCACCCACACCAAGTTTTTGGGGGAATATAAGACTAAAGCCTTTAGGAAATACAGAGCTAACGAAACCGCTAAAAGAAACAGAGATTTTCGAGCCAATGCCAAAACCCAACAAAGACGTTTTGTCTGATAGGCCAACGAAGAAAGCTAAAGTATTGAGGGCCAAAGGTGAATTCACAATGTCAGGAAACGACAAAGACCAACGGTTTTCTTCTTCTCTAAATAAAAGACAAAGAATGAGTCACAAAACAAAGAAGAGGAAGAGGATCAAATCCAGCTGTGTGTATGGATGGTCAAATCAGCGTATTCAACAAATACGCTCCTCTCTTATCCTCAGATAATGATGAATCTAATGACTCACATTTGTCAAAGGATCTATAAGTTTCTCTTTTCTAAAACCCTAGACTGAATCTTTGTATAAAAAGGATGCAGAGCTATTGTAAAGGTTTAAGGGAAAATGAATCAATAAAGAGTATTTTCTTCTTAATTCAAAGTTTCTTGTTTCTACTTTCATGGAGGACCCAAGCGATGGTAGCAATCAAGTCAAGAATATTTTTTTATTCAATTACTTGGTTTAGATATACATATACGGAACACAGTATTTATTCCCTCATGAACTATGAATCACCATCCAATCTATACATGACCTATTGAACCATGCCAAAACCAGATAATCTATCTGAAAATTTGAATTTACTACATGAAGTTTTAAAATACGGTCAATTCTCACAAAACCATAAATGAATTGAGTTTTCCATTAACGATTTCTGATGTGGATGACACGTTGAACATTATTTTGTTTTAATTTAAAATAATATAATTTTTTTAATTGATCACGACGTCGTTTTGCTGTGATTTTAATTTAATTGGTGCCGAGACAGATCGAACACGGGTTGGGGCATTACCTGTGGTGAGATCCTACCATTGTGGACATGTTAGAGTTGGTGTTATGATGTATAATTAATTTTACTTAACAAAGTTTTTTAATTGAAATGGTTTTGCTCGATTTTGTTGTGCAACTCATCTCTTTCAATCTCAAATCATTCAAGTTCCAATTCTAAGTCTGATTCTCATCAAATTTTGAAGCTTGAAAAGCACAAAAGCTCGATTGAAAACCCTAGGTTACATAATCCCCAAAATTCATCGATTGTCGAGCGAGATTTGAATTTCTCGAGTTCTAGGTTGAATCAAACGAAACTCAAAGTTTTACGGCAGAGGAGAACAACAAGAGGGGATCTCCGGTTTCAAAAGGGAGTAACAACCACGAAATTATGTTTTCTTTCAACGCGGATCCGCCGCGAAATCTAGAAATTCGGATCAAGGTGAGAACGATCCAGTTTTGGAATTATAATTTTCTAGAAATTTCATTTTTTTTAGGTAAATTCTCTTAAGTATAAATGAAAGAGAGACATTACAACAACATTTCTAATATGTCAAAAGTGGTAGAGTCTCATGGTAGTCACATTTCCAACCAGGGTTCGATTTCATATTGAGACCAATTAAATAAAACAAAACTAAAAAAATGTCGTTTTAGTCAAATTAATTTTCTTAAATTTTTTTTTTAGTTTAAATCAGACTAAACTGTTAACGGAAAACTCACTATATTTACAATTTTGTGGGAATTGACCGTATTTTAAAACTTCATGTGGTAAATTAAAATTTTCAAATAGATTATGTGGGTTTTGGCATGGCTCAATAGGTCATGTATAGATTGGATGGCGATTCATAGTTCATGGGGGAATTGACTGTTTTCCCTATACATATTTCAAAACTTTTACTAAGTTTGATATAGGAACAAAAATCATTTTTTTCTATTTTTTTCAAATTTAATTTTTATTTTCTTCTAACAGATAAAACTAAAAGTTTACTTCAAATTACGTGTCTAAGTCTAAATTTTGCCCATTATTTCAAAATACTATCTTTACAAGATTCAGTGGAGGTTTAAGGTTCGTCCTCTACATTTCATCTCTTACAGTTTTTTTTTTTTTTTTGGGAGAAAAATCATGTCTTATCTCTTATAGTTGTAAACTAGATTCATGAGATATTTTTCGTCTACTAAAATTTTAAGAGAGAAGTTAATACTCCGCGCATGAGAACAAGCAGGTTAGTGTGTGTGTGTGTGTTCAGAAACTATCCACATGTTTCTATATTGATGTAACATTTATTGTTTTGTGCCAAGAAATAGCATAACGATTTTTGTCTAATAAGAAGGCCCATCACGTGAGTAGTTGGTTGTTAAAGGGCACTATGTAAAATTAATTATCGAAAACGGACTTGTTTTTCATTCACAAACATGTGTATTTTATACAAGAGATCAGCTATTTACGATAGACACAGAATTCTTACAATTTAGGAGATAAACCTTGTCAAATAACGAACTCTAATTATCTTTTATCCTAAATGATATGTACTTATCTAAATATTCCCTCTCACATTGGAACGTATAAGTTTCTAACACCCAACTTGGACACAAGACTTTCAAACTTTTCACGTCCCAAAACTTTAGTTAAAATGTCTGCAACATGATATTGGTATGAATATGGTGTGTGATGATAATAACATCACAAACTACATTAAGCACTGATTGTCATGCAGTGATGTGAATTGTATTTGCTAGTTTATTCCACAATATGGTCTCTATGGACTCTTTGACATTTTCACTATGGTTGGATTTACAAGAGCCGTTCTTCTACATACAAGTCCCCGTAGAGCTAAGGAACTTAGTCCTAAGCGTACCAAAGCGTAGTCGGCATAGGCAACTTCTTGAGTAACTTCATGGAGAAAGCCACGAGTCTATCCGGTCAAGCGAGTTGGTTCGCTAATAACCTGAACCAGGCACATCTTGATTATTTTTATTGGCTATTTGGTTGTCTCAGCTCCCTCGCCTTTGTCTCCTTGGTCTATCTCGCTAAGTCGTATGTCTACAAACGCCCAAAGTAAACTCTTTACCGATCTTGAGGAATAATAACATTTATAGATCTTAGAGGAATAATAATGTTGAGTGGGATGAAATAGATTGAACGAAAATAGTGAGAGGGATGTGATAATAATGTTTTAAATATTACTTTTTTTTATGCTAAATTGTAAATATCATTTATGAAAATGAAAGTTTAGGGTTACAAATGGTTCTATAAACAAATTGTTGTACTTATGGTTTTGATTCCATGGCAAAAAAAAGATTAAAAACATGGAAATAAAAATACAATGGATACACATTCGGGATTCTCCATAGAGAAATCCCGAGAAAGTATCGATAAACATCCTAGAATCGTGGAGTGAAGAAGTAGTGTGTAAGCCAGTGAAAGAAAGGAAACATGAGAGGACAATGAAGTGCTCACAACGCTAGAGGAAGCACGTTCATCCGGTAGCACGTAATAGCCAACGGATCCCAAGAATCGGCAAACAACCCAACAAAGCCGACCCAAAACCCGTTTGCGAGGCACATCGAGCAACTTAGGATCAATTGCTAAAAGAGACTACACTAGCCCAAAATTAACTACGCACAAGAGCTAAAAGATGACTATATTGTGTCATAGAATATGTGAATATTTCAGAGTTTGTTGCATGTGAAATGTATTTACTGGGTTTTGACCGATTTGTGGTATAAAGGAGATGGAATTTATATATTGCCAATTTTTTCTAGGGAAATTTGTTAAATTGACTCAGTATGAAATTGAGAATGTCCCAATAACCTTTATACACATATCATTTTGTCCCTTCAACCTTTGATATTTTCATAACCCAATTTTATCCTTCAATATTAATAAAAATGAATTTCTTAACATATTTTTGGAATTTAAAAAAAACAGAATATTCAAAAAAATTAAAAAAATTAAAACTAAATATCAAATTAAAAAAAATTTTCTAAATATCAAATTAAAAAAAGAACAAATTTCTCTCTCGCCTTCTCCGCCTCTCTCTCTCTCACGACCACTTCTCCGCCTCTCTCTCTCGCGACCATCTTCTCCGCCTCTCTCTCTCTCTCTCTCTCTCTCTCTCTCTCTCTCTCTCTCTCTCTCTCTCTCTCTCTCTCTCTCTCTCTCTTTCTCTCTCTCTCTCCGGATCTAGGTATATGAGTTTTCGAACCAAGTGAGCTGTGGGTGTTTAATCGAATAATGAAGCAAACTAAAACATTATATTCATATAGGTTTTCCGTTTTTAAAAAAAAATTATAGGAATCGAAAAATGCAAAATTATGTCACCATGTGACATCAAACTGGTGACCTCAGATCTAGGTATATGCTTTTTCGAACCAAGTGAGTTATAGGTGTTTAATCGAACAATGAATCAAACAAAAAATTATATTCATATAGGTTTTCCATTATATTCAAAAAAAAATTAATGTGTTTTTCTCAAAAACACTTGAAAAACATTTGACAAAAAAAATTAAAATTGTTTTTGCTAGAAAAATGTTTTTGGAATGTAAATATCGAATAAAATAATTTTTGGAAAGTAAATAATTAGTGCTCCTAGATTTAGGGGATTAAAACTAACTTTGGTAGAATATCATTTCTACCATTTGGTAGAAGATAGAGAAAGCGGTAGAAAAAAAATGGTAGAATATGTATTCTGCGTATCGTTGAACACAGAGTTATTGGTAGAAATAGTATTATGCGGTTGGTAGTACTGAAGCAAATTAGTGGAATGTGCAATCTGCGATATGTAGAACTTAAACAATTAGTAGAATACTTCCTTCTACCACTCGTAGATTTATACAAATTCGCAGAACACCTAATCTACTAGTAGATTCGACGATAGTAGAAAGAAAAATAAATAATTTTTGTCAGGATTTTTTTTGAAAAAAAATATAAACACGAATTCATATGTCTTGTACATTACTCTTTTGTATTTTTCTGATTTTATAAAATTATAAAAACCATTTATTTGTAATTTCCAATATTAATCAAAAGGTAATATAGAAAAAAATTGGTAAAAAAAAGCAAAGTTTATTGGGACAAAACCAATTTCAATGTGAGTCAATTTAGCAAAATTCCATTTTTTCTAAGTAGTTAATTTTTTGTTCATATCTAGATGAGAAGCTTATTGAAATAACCCCAATTTTGTGGTCAATTGTATTTTTACACTCTATTTTTTCTCTCATCAAAATTTTATCAAACCAACTATAAGATTCAACTTATTTATAGAAATGCCATTATATTTGAATTTTTTTTTTTAATCAAACATTCAAAACACATAAATAAACACCCAAATATATCAACTTATTTACAAAAATATCATTATCATTAATATTTTCAACCACCATGAACAACCAAAATCAAGCTCTAAATGCTTCTCCAACTGATTTTTCGTGGATAAAAGCTTTATTTGTGAGCTCATAATTTTTTCCTCACCCATTTTTTCTCCAATTTTATCCAAAAAACTATCTAAATTTGGTTTTCAAAATTCTTTCTCTCATAATCTATCAATTTTCAATGGTTTTTGCATAAACGACGGCTAGGCTTTTTTTGTTAACGGTTAGATTAAAAGTTTCAAGTGCTTGAAATAACTAAAAACTGAGCTCTACGGCGAAAAAGGAGTTGAAAATCGTGTTTTTCGATCTGGTTTACGATAGTAGACTGCATAAGGAGTCTGCTAGTCAACGAAAGGTTAGATTTGCAGTTAACTATTTTAAAAAAATATTCAAAGCAGCTTACTCGTGAAGTCTGCTTGTTTTCCTTTGACAACAAAAAAAAATTCGTAGACTTCACATGAAGTCTACGTGAACATGGGTTAGTTTTGCATTTGACCACAACTTTGACTTTATAGAACAAATTTCTGGTGGAGACGCTGACTGAAGACTGCAGATAGAGTCTACTCTGAGATTATTTCTTGCATTGACCAGATTGTTGACTTTTTTAGTAGACGCAATCAGAAGTCAGTTCAGATATGATCATTTCACCACCTGGAATATCTATTGACATCCACCACCAACATGAAAAGATGATCCTTATAAGTTATAGAGTGCAACCAAGAAACCAAAAGAATCAATTCTCTAATGTCATTAATTAGTGAAAACCTTGGTTGGTCAACATTGAATTCCTCTACGATTTTGACTAGCCTTGAGAGGATTTGAGCTATTTTTTGCTGCAACACAAAACTGACATTTTTTAGCAAGCTGGATTTTGGTAATAAATATGCTTATTATTACTCCATCAATTCAGACTTCAAATCCTTAATCATCTATAGACTCCAGAATCATATAAGAGTGAGTAAGCGTCTATACAGACCATTGTAAGAGTGAGTAATCCTTCTCAAATCATCTTTAGAATTTGCAAAAACAAAGAAACGTTAGATTTAAAACCGTCATTTCAACACAAATAGACTAAATCAATCAATGAACATAGAGAAGACAATATATATATATATATATAAAAGAATGAGTAAGCATCTATACATACCACTGATTTTCATTACACTCGGTTATAAACAAGTACACAACTCATTACTTTCTTATTCCAAAGAAATCAAAGCCAACAATTTTGATCAGAGGCGTTAAGACATTTTTTTCCTAATCAAGTTAGACATACAACAAAATCAAGCAGTCAACGACATTCAAAATTAGACACAGGAAAAATATATAGAAGATCTAGCAAAATCAAAGAACGACCAACAAAAAACAAAACAAGAAAAGTTGTATAACAAATCAATGTCTTAAGATCGTGGTCTCAATAATTTCCGAATGAAAGAATTTCCGGTTTAGTAGACTAAAATTTTGGTTTGGAAGATTTCATTTGAAATCTACAAAACCCTAAACTCTAAACGAAACTCTAAATATTTTGTAGACTTCTCTAAAAGTTTACAAATTGAAGTAGATTTTACCAAAAGTCTGCTTTCCGAAAACTTAATAGAATATTTTCAATGAATTATTCAAAACCCTAAATCAAAATTTATATCAAACATTCAAAATGTTTAATATATTCATAATTTAACATTTGTATATATATTTAACATTTTAAATTAAAATTTAATGAACTCTAAATCTAACCTTAAATGCAAAAACATGTTTTTAACTTGTAATGTCAAACTTTTACCTATATTTTGGACTCGTTACTTGGAGATATAAACAAATTCACATACATAACTTGGCTATAAATCAAATTGAATTTATAAGTTAACACTTTTATGCAAATTTGACATTTTAAATATAAAAATGATAAACCCTAACTCTAACCTTAAGTGTAAAAACATGTTTGCAACCTATAAATGTCAAACTATTACCCATATTTCATACGCCAAATAACGTACATAACTCAAAATTTAACATCACCTTATAGTTAATTCAACTCTAAAACTCAAACACTACACTACGATTTGTAGAACTAAACCCTATATTATCCAATCCCTAAACCCTAAACCATAAATAAGAATCTAATTCCTAAAACTATACCACTACAACCATGAATAAACTAATGAAACTTATAAATATCAAACAATAATAACTACCAAAATGTCACCACATCAATATCCAAACAAATGTTATAAAATACCTTATTTGGTAACTCTTTGTTTAGTATAGTATGTATTTCATTCATAACCTAATTTGTCTAAGTAGGTTTAATTTTTGAAATTTTATTTTTTGTACTTCACAATTGTTCATAACCCACATCAATCAAAATTTTTTATCAAAATATTTTTTGTTAATTTATAAATTTAAATTTAAAATATAATTATAGAGTAGACTGCTTTGGTAGTCTACTAAACCATAAAAGTAGATTTCACATGGAGTCTACGAGTTGGATTTCTGGAGGAAGTCTTCTGGTAGACTTCTATATTATGTAGCAGACTTCGTTAGGGTTAAAACAGTCATTATGGCCTCCGTTTTTTTATTTGGTCATAAAGAATGTAGTTGTAATTCACTATTCTTTTGGATTATTTTTCTCAAACATGAGATATGTGGGTTATTCTAGTATTTCAAATCAATTTGGAAATCATTTTTAACAACTTTTCCTATCTAGATAGATAAAAAAAATCAATTTGTATATATGTTCGAATTCTATAATTAATTGATTTACATGAATGACTTGCGTACTTTTTACCGCATCATAGACATTTTTTCAGTTTAACATTTTGTTCAAAGCTAACGTAAACTGGGTGCATACAACTTGTAATGTCTGGTAAATCTGCTTTTGCTAAGAAATAGTTAATTATGTTAAAGATGAAACTTAAACAGTTAGTAACTTATGTAATTTGACCCCCAAAAAAAAGTAACTTATGTAATAAGTGAGAAAGATATTAAACTATGTGAGAAAGGAGTTCTTATTAAGATATTCTCTACCAAAAATAAAAAGAAAATTCATAATAAAAAGTATTTTTTTCATCCGCGTTTCCTATTTCTCTAACTACACAAATCAAAGTCAACCGTTGACAAAAAAAAAGTATGTCATCCTAAATCAATTTAAAAAAACTTACATTAAAACGTTTATGCTAATTTAAACGATTTTTTCTTTTAACGGCACCTAAGTTTTTAAGCGAGTTTTTCTACTTGTTTATATTACTTTTTTTTTAACGTCTGAATTTATTATTTATTATAACTTATAAAAAAATACGATATTATCATAGACAATTCACTATATAGTCTTATTAGATCCAAGACAAACACACCTTCTGCTATGTATTCATGATGAATATCTTCTATTTTTAATGCGTGGAATCACGACAAACGGTTCTAATTGCACAACGTTAGAGATCTCCTATAAATTTGTCTCCACTAATCTGAATATTTATTAATAAATCGCACTATCTGAGAATTGAACACCATATCTATGGATGTAGAACTTTTAGTGAATCATTGGACCAAGAAAGTTTTCCCATTCATGTTACTTTATATACTAAAATACTTTTTATGCAAAAACAAAAATAATAAATTATAACTTGTTTAATTCAAATTATAGACCAGTTTTATGGTTATTAATACATTCTAAGATTACGTTTTCTATAAAAATTATTTTATAATTATTAATGCATTATCAACAATAACTGGTGAGACACTTCTGATATTAAAGAAAGATGTCTTCCCTAAGAGATAACTAAATATATTAATGGAAGTTTGTCTTTTCGCCTTCTTCGGGATCTAATGGATGTTTATTATGTTTTTCAGTTTAGTCCACTGGTTCGTTTTCTACAAAAACGTTTTATAGCTATTAATGCATCTTAAAATGTGTTTTCCCAAAAATAATATTTTATGGTTATTAATACATTTTAGGATTGTGTCTTTTCGAAAAAACAGTTATATATTTTTCCAACAAAAAAATATATTTTTCCAACAAAAAAAATGTATTATATTTATTAATGCCTAATGATGCATCTCAAATCCGAGTTTTGATTACTTTCACGATGTGAAGCGTCATAGTTGCATTTGTCTCAATCTCATGTTGGTGGTATCCAATTAACTTGTCGATGCGTTTGCATAGCTTCTGTATAAATATTTTTTATCGGTGTTAGTGAAGGTGGAGATTCATCGATATGATTAGAGATCTAACTACGATTAAAAAATAGCAATATCCTATGTGTCAATTCTAATGCATAGTAAAATTTAAACTAATAATAAAATACTTTACTAATAATTAAACCAAAATAAGTTTATAAAAAATTATACTCGCGTATAACGTGGCCGAATCATTTAGACACAATAATTATGTACAATCATTAGAAACAACTATGACCATATATCAGCAGCCTATGTATTTGATTTAGATGATAAGGGCACTAAATGGTAACCTAATTCTGCAAATTCTTCAGATTCAGCAAATTTTGTAAATTCTGCAGTTATCATTTAAGTTGATATATTATTCAACAAATTTTCCAATTCAGCAAATTCTACAATTCAGCAAATTCTGTAATTCAGCAGAAATTCAGCAAATTCTGCAATTCAGCAGAAATTATGCGATTATCATTTACACACAGAAGGTTTAAAATTTTAAGATTTAGACTCTAAAAATTATAATTAGTGATATTTTTGCAAATGAACAATTCATAGTGATATTTTTGCAAATATAACTAAAAGTGGTATTTTTGCAATTGTTTCCTAGATATATATGTAGTGTGATTAAATTTTACTAAATTTGCTTGACAATTCTAAAATAATATTGTAATATTTTAAAAATTAGGTTTACTAAAAAATAATTCAATCAATAGCAAAATATTATATCATAAACTATGTATGTAATTTGTTTTATCAATCTATTAATTTATTTAAGAAGCAATTGCAAAATGTTTAAGGGGCAATTGCAAAATGTTTGTGATTTTAATTCCTTTTATAGTAAGATATTTGTTTTTTAAAATATCATTCAAAATTTTTGTAAATAATTTTTACAAATTGGTTTTTCTGTTTTTTTAATTATTATTTTTGGATATAGATCCGACCCAGCCCTAATTACAAGATATATATTTTAAAATATAAGAAGTTTTGGAGGTTTTTTCAAAATATAAGATGCTTTGATAATACTAGGTACTTTTTAACTTTATTAAATATTTAATGAATATTAATATTTTGCAAATTTTTTTGTGATTGGTCAATAATAATTAAATATTTAAGTTTGAAAAAAAAATTTAATTATTTTTTAAAAACTAATTACTTTTTCAAAATTAATTACTTTTTTGAAAATTCAGCAAATTCTACTGTTACTATTTAAGTTTGATATTATTCAGCAAATTCTACAAAAAATCAACAGTAGTTCTGCAAATTCAGCCATTCAACAGTAATTCTGTAAAAATTCTGATTTAGAAACAATAATTAATATTCCTGACCGATCGACGACTTTTTCTAGAATAAGACAAAACTGTTGTGTCAATAACTACGATTACGTGGCGACGCGTATATATTTCCACATCAATTATTAACTTTCCATGGAAATGTAATTAAACTAATGTTGAGTTTTCTTGGACATTGTGATGGCTAAATCAAAAATAAAAACAAAAAAGTATTTTTGTTGATTAGTTCCATAAATTAATTTGGTACTTTTTCCGTTTTAAAATAGTTATCATTCTAATCTTAATTTTTTGTTTCATATTACTTATTATTTTGTAATTTTAATACACATTTATAACTAATTTTTTCATTTTTATTCCTATCTTTAATCTTATTAATTACTCATTTCAAATAAAATATTATTTAGGAGTATTAATTAGGAGTAAAACAGACTTTTAATATGTTTTCTTAATTTGTGTGAAAAACTCTAGAATGACAATTATTTTGAAACAGAGGGAGTATTGATTACGAGACGTTCTAATTAGTTTTGGACGCACATCGGATATCCCAAAAAGAAAATGCAGTATTTATGATTTGATTTATTTTTGACGGATATCTAATTTACTGATAACACAGGTTTTAACCCTATATAAGTACTGCAAGTGCACAACAAATAGTTGTAGTAATGCAGGGATCGAATCCACAATGACCAAATATCACACTACGAATTTATGAGAATGAGACTAAATTAAGACAAAAATATGATTGTGAATTGCAATATGTAAATGAAAATAAAAAGTAAAATATGTAAACTTATGAATAACAAGCATTGGGCATCAGAAAATTCGCAGGGATTCAGAAATAGATAAATTGTCAGGGAAAACAGTAATAATCGTTCTAGAACTCAAATCACAAAATCAAATTGATCTACTGTCGTAGCATCAATTACTATGCCTAACAACCTAAGATACTACACTGTCGTTTGAATTCAAGAGGTTGCATTAGTGGTCAAGTTTGATATGTTCACAAAACATCGTAACATCAGCTTTCGTTGGTTAGGGATAATTTGCTCAAATAGGTTATTTCAGGCTTTTAAACAAACACTTTTGATGCGTTAAACAACCTAAGATCAGAAACAAGGTAGCTAATCAAGTTCCAGCAATACGAACAACCTAGATGAAGAAACCAAGTTATCAATCCCTAAATCAACATCAATCAAACCGTGAAATCCCTTTGAAACCCTAAAACCAATTAGAAAACTACTTAGACATGATAGAAATCAAATCATAAGAAGAATTCATGAAAGACATAAGAAAATCAATAGATAAACAAATGCTTAAAATCAATAGAAAATCAATAGATAAACAAATAATAGAAATCTTCTCCGAATTGTCAATAGGGTTTGAAATCTTCTCCTAAATGCTTAGAATCAAAAAGTCTGATAGAAAATAAAGCGTAGCCTAAAAATGGCTAAAAAGTCGAATAAATAGGTCAGATCACGTGTTGGTCGAAATCTCTTGCAAAACCCAATAGAATAAGGAAATCTGAAATTTTCCATTTTTGGGCCGGTTTAGGGTCAGGATCGATCGATCTGGTAGAAGGATCGATCGATCTGATCGGCAGAAACATAGCTCTCCTGCTTAAGTCGATCCTGGACTAATCCGATGTTTTGGGTAATACTGGATCGTTCGATCCTGAGGTCACTACTGTTGTTCCTTGTGAGGAGACAGGGTCGTGAGGATCTTTGCACTATTCTTAATCCGTTCTACGAGACTCAAACCGCTGTTCTTGAGCTATAAATCAAAGGTGTAGGCGGATAGTGGCATCACGGTAAATTTTCCTAGCCTCGCTTCCAACCTTTGTGTGATCGTTTCCCTATGGAGTACTAGTGGGATCGTTGGAAATTTCCTAGCCCTTACTCAGTGAAAGTCATTTCATCTTTTATTCAATCTTGGAACAGGGGAGAGGAGTACCATACCTTTTTCACACAAGGTGCATTTGTCCGGTACGGACGAGGAATCAAGCTCTTTAGACACCATGAGGGTGCAATTAGCTCATGATTAGTTGAATTTGCTGGAAATAAGGAACGTTTCTAGTTAACTGGTCAGCCTTTGGATTTTCCATTAGTCTGATCTGAATTCATTCTATAGCAATGGTCACTCAAATAAAATAGTCAGTAAACAAAGAGAAATGTTACATCATAATTTTCTAATTATAATACTCTTGACTCAATAAAACAACTTGGTTTGACTCAAGAAAAACATCAAAATGACTCAAGAGAAACAAAACAAAGAAAAATGGCGTTAGTAAACGATGAATACCTTCCCCCAGACTTATTTCACACCGTCTCGGTGTGAAAATAAATCAAGAGAAAGGCAAAAGAGACTCAAAAAAAGTAAAATAAAATGAAACATTGTTTTTTGCACGTACCTTGCACGGGTCGATTTTTGGCCGGATCAGTCGATCCTCTCTCATATGCACAAGACTAGCAGACTCCTTATGTTGACTAGTTCAAAGATAATTTGACTAAGTTTCGGAAATATATATGCACAAGACTAATATAAAATCTTTTATATCACATTTACATTCTAAAATAAATTAGTTTCATAAAATACGCGGCATAGATTATTGGACCAGGTTATGAAACTTAAAATTGAGCTAATTTTTTTCACCATGTAAGCATGATATGCGAAATAGGATAGAGGCATTCATGATTGGAACAAAAATTAACTTATCGCACGCTCTTGCATTCATGGATACAACGTCATCACCAAAACCATTGTAATATCATAAATATTTCATTTATACTTTTGAAGTAAATGATATTTCATATTTGACACATTCACATTTAATATGTCTTGTTTTATGTCTGCGTTCGCGTTTGATGATTTATATGATTGAGTCAATTATCAACAATAAAACTTTTGTAACATAGCCTTATAAAACTTTAATATGCAAAGAACTTTCTCAAAAATAAATGATCGTGGGATGATCACTAAGGATAAGTTCTCTTGTCGTGAGGCTCATAATTTATTTTGGTTACCACGTGGTATTTAGCGATTTGTTGGATAAAAACATTATCAACATATTCATGTTATATATCGCTTCATATATATATATATATATCTATAAACAAAAATGATTATATCTATATTCAATGATTCGTATTATTAGCAGCTTTAAATTAAAATTTTGCACAACGCGCGAGGTATAATTCTAGTTTACTTAATCATAAACATAAAATGAAACAGAACCAGCCAGTAATTAAAATCTTTTTAATTAATAATATATCATTTTTAGAAAAACCATGTTATCATTTTTAAATCTTTGTAAAAATGCTACTAATAATATATTATTTACTTAAAATATTATTTATCTCTGGGTTAACTATGTTATATTAGGACTCTCTATCAGTCCCTCTGTTTCTCCCTCTAGAACTCGTTGTTCTCTCAGTAGTATTCTCCACATTGTAGTAGTTTATAGTTACATCCATCAATTGGTCCAATACTTGCGCAGTAGTGGGTATTGTAGCAGGGAAATCCACTTGCTCCAGGTTAGTGGAGGGCGTCTCTGTCTAGAGGTAGTTGTATCAAGTGAGGAGATTCTTTCAACCTCTGGTACTCGTGGCCTCCACTGTAAGTTCGATTCTTGTTGTATATGGTGTCTTGGTAGGGATCTAGAGCATGATCTCCTTTCTTTTATTTCCTTTTGTTATGAAAGAGCTCTTACTCATGTGTTGTCTCTCTGATAGGAGTAAGAATCCGAGGTCATTCTATATTGAGGACGTGGATCTCTCAGGTCAGGTTGGGAGGAGGTCCTGGTTCTCCAAATTGTGGGCTCATGATGGTGGGGGCTCTTAGAGAAAGGTCTCTTCCCAAAAGGTCTGCCATATTTATCCCGTCTTTGTTGGTAAGGGTTTTGAGATGTGTTATTTCCTTTTGCATGTAATGTTTCTTCCTTTTGGTTTTCAAGTCCTGCTTGTACTGTTTACAGCTTGGTTTTGAGAGATACCAGAGGTTAGAGGGGGCATTCTGCATTATCATGAGTGAGGCAGTAGCATCTAGTGCATAAATTCTTGAGCTTCTCATATGTTAAGGCAACTTTGGCCTCAGCCACTTTCCCAAAGTCAATAATGGTGATACTCTGATTCTAGCCGTATTATCTGTGATTTCAGACCCTTCAAAACTTCCCAAGGCTTCTGTCATTTCCTTGTTCCAATAGTGCAGAGGAATACCTTTGAGTTGGATCCAGAAAGGGATCTGAGAGGAGAAGGTAGAGGAGATGACTGACTCCCATTTTTGGAGAACCACCATCCAGTTGGAGAAATAGTAAGGACTACTTGCTAGAACTTTTTTGAGATCCTCTTCCCTTGTAAATCTGAACTGGAAAAAGCCATTACCAAGGTCAGAGCCTTCAGTAGTTCCCATCTTCTAGTGAAGTAGGATATCATGGTCCAGACTCTTTGTTCCTTCGGGTTAGTTAGTCTACCTATCACGGTAAGTTTATTCTTCTTGATCAGCTTTGTTGTGTCTATTCTTGGGGCTCGAATCCTGATTCTAGGCGGTGAGCCAGTATCCTTTGCAACTGTCTTTTCCTTTTTTCGCATAAGTTAGGCGTCTTTCCATTATGTTAAGGTTTTGATGGAGTCGTAACTTGGTAGAGAGTAGATATGTTGTTTATCTGTAGTTTCAGGTTGGAGATAGTCAGCAGAAAACCTTAGAGATGAACTTGTAGAAGTATGTGATTGTCTTTCTTGAAACTTCAGGAGAAAGGTGTGAGATCTTCTTTCTGTTGTAGTTCGGTGAGTTGAATGGTGAAATATTGGAGATACATCATCGATATCCTGAGAAGACAAGGTTCCGATCGACCAGAGGTCACCGTTGGCCTACCTTTCTTCACCGGAAAGTGTGGTTCAAGCGTTAGGATTTCTTCTTTGGGGAGGAAAAAGAGTTAGGTGAAAAGTAGATTTCGAAAAGATGGTCAAAAACAGAAATTACTGCTGGATAAAGATGGGTGTTGCTTTGGATATTATGTGTAAAGACATTTCTCGACTAAAGTGCCTTGGAGAGTTTATACAATTTTCTGTGTTATCAACAATACTTAAAAGAAAAAATCCATCTATAACCAATTTTTTTCAATATTTATTGAGAATTTTTGAAAAATACAACTTTTGAGATACTATTTTTCAAAAATACTATTATTCTAAAAACAATTTCAAACATACCACTAATAAAATATTATTTATTAAAAATATCATTTATGTTTGGGTTAATAATATTTTGTTATGGTTTAATTTTTGGAGTTTAGGGTTTGTTACGGTCAATAACTTTTTAAAAAATTAAATTTTTATGGTTTAAAGCTTAAAATCCTTAATTTTGTGGCACTTTTGATAATAGACAACTCAAAGTGATATTTTTGTAAAATTATATTTCTGAAGTGCCAATTTTTTTTTTTTATAAACCGTGAGAGTTCTGAACCTTTGGCTCATAATCTGCTCGGTATCCGAAGACAGTCTTTAGATATTCTGATTTAAAGAATAACTCTCCATACCAAAGAAGATTTGAATCCGAAACATAAAAAAAAAAACTAATTTTTTTTATATTACCACTAGACTATCACACTTTTGGTGTGCCAACAAAATTACCAATACATACTTTTTTTTTTTGTTAGTTATCGGAATAGGAAAAGACAAGAAATAAAAGATGATTGAATCTATCCAATAGGAATACCACGAGGAAAAGACAAGAATAAAAAAATTTGAATCGATCGTTTTTTCTCTAAAATAGAATAAAAAATAACAATTTTTCTAATTTTTTTCTAATTCATCTTTATTTCGAATTTTAAAATAGAAATTGCTATTTTTTTTCTTTATATATAGAAATATATAGAATAAAAAGTGTAGAGAACTCTAAAATAGAAAAAAAAATAGCATTTTCCTCTATAATCAAAATTCATTTGAATGAAAATAGAAAAAATGTTATATTTTACTCTATTTTAAAATCAAACATAGAGAAATACATTGGAGATGGTCTTAGTCAATACCTTCTAGAATGTCTGGAGCCAAATAAATTTTAATTTCAAACTAGATGACTTCCAGCATTATACGCGGATTAATAATTTTTTATAGCTAAATAAATTATAAAAATACTATTTCATAATTAACAGTTGCTAATAATGTTAAATTATATTTTTGGTTCCATTTTCGTCTTCAAGACTTTTGTTCGATTTTTAAAGTTTTGTTTTGATGCTTTTGGGCTCATTTTGTGTTTGTAGCTCTTCAGTTTTATTTTATAATTTTTATAGTTAATATATGGTCATATATTTTGTAAACATTTATTTTTTATGTTAATTAGATGTGAAAAACATAATTAATTTTTTTAAATATGAAAACGCAATATAAAAACGAATTTTTTATAGATATTTTTTTATTTTAAGTAAATGTTAATGTTGATTCAAATATATTTTTATTTAGTTTGATTTTGAATTTTAAATAAAATTGGAAAGTAATTTTATGGAACTTTGTAAATAAATTAAATGATATGTCATGTCATAATTAAACTTTGCCATTTCATAATTAAACTTTGCCATCTAAGCATTTTTTCACAAATGACTTTCCTGTACAAGAGATTTCTACTTGGATAGAAAAATGCTAAAACGACAATTTATTGAAACCCCTTTTAATCCTTTTAACGAAACATCATAATTGAAAAAAAAAAAAACACAGCCTTGCATTCTCTGTAACCACCCGATAGTGATATTATATTGTTCATCAATTATTTACACCCTCTTTTTTTTTTTTGGTAACATAAATTTGCTGATTAATGATAATAACACCGGCATAGACCAATCTCGTTGATTCACGTCGTGATTCACGTGTTACCTACGGACGATGCTACACACCGTGGAATTATAAAATGAACCTAAACTACTTTTCATTTCAGTCACTTGTGTGATGTACAAACTACAAATCTTCTTCTGACTTTTTAGGTGACTCTGACACAATACTATAAGAGGCAATGTCGATCTCGAGAGCCGGTGATGAGACCGGAACTAAAGTTTCAAATGGTACCGTTGAGTGTTCGGTCGATTTCCGAGGCAAGCCATCCGTTAGATCCGCCTCCGGAGGATGGAGATCCTCTGGCTTCATCATAGGTAAGTATTGACATTTTTTCCGCCAAAATTTCTCAAAATAAAAGAGAATATTCCGGCAGGTGCGGAAGTGGCAGAGAAATTCGCATACTATGGGATAGCCTCAAATCTGATAACATACTTGATGGGACCGTTAGAGGAGTCAACGGCGGCCGCAGCTTCAAACGTGAACCTCTGGTCCGGAACGGCAGCGTTTTTGCCGTTGTTATGGGGTTCTATCGCCGACTCGTTCCTCGGCCGTTTCCGTACCATTCTCTTAACCTCCTCTCTCTACATCTTGGTAATTACCAAAAAATAAACTTCCTCTTAGCTAATATCTCCACAATGAAATTGGTAATAGATCTGACTTAGTATTGTAAAAGACAATTGTCAATTAATTTTGAGATGGAAACCAGCACTCTCTAATATTCTTTTTTTTATTTTATTTTAGGGACTTGTGCTGCTTACGTATTCAGCGACGATTCCTTCTCTCTGTAAAGATCAAGAAAGATCCATCGTCTCGTGTGTTTCTCAAGTCAAAGTAACGATCTTTTTTTGTGCTCTCTATCTAATAGCGATAGGTGAAGGAGGGTTCAAGGCATGTCTTAGGGCTTTTGGAGCAGATCAGTTTGATGAACAAAACCCTGAAGAGTCCAAATCCAAGAGCACTTACTTTAACTGGTTATATTTTGCGATATCAACTGGCATATTGGCCACTCGGTTGATCTCGAATTATGTCCAAGAGAATCTGAGTTGGGTTTTAGGTTTTGGGATTCCATGTCTTTCCATGATGCTTTCTCTGTTCTTGTTTTTACTTGGAATCAACACTTACCGTTTCCGCACCGGAGGAGAAGGAAGAAATCATAATAACCCTTTTGTTAGAATTGGCCGTGTTTTCGTGGCTGCTGCGAGAAACCGGCGACACGCTTCTTCAGAGACCTTCCCTCTTCTTCCTCTCGAAACTTCGAAGAAATACAGGTAATAGTGTGTGTGTATAAGTGTTTTTATTTTACTAATAAAATCACAAATTAGTTAATCAATCTTTAATATGTGAATGTAGATGCATAAGCATAACCAAACGCCCACTAAGAATAAATTCGGTCCGGGTTTGGCGTTTTCATTTATATTTTATTACTATTCTCTCCTTTTCTAAATGTTTGATGTTTTGAAGAAAAAAAAATTTGTTTCTAAAATACAGTATTCAAAAAAGCGGCCTCCTAGGCGCTAGGCGTCCCTAAACCGTTTCGATTTTATGCTAATCAGAAGTGTTAGGCGGAAGGTGCTATTTGGCGGTCTAGGCGTAAATTAGGCGGCCTAGGCAAAATAAATCTATTTTTTAATTTTTTTTTAATTTTTAACTTATAAAACGGTGTTGTATTGACTAATTTAAAAAAGAAAAAGGGTTTTGTTTTATTTATTTATCTATGGATCATGTTTATTAAGATTATTTCATTATGTTTTATTCTATAATTTATATAATATAAATAAATAGTTTATTATATATATATATATAATAGATATATATATATATAGTTATATTTAAGAACCGTCTAAAAAATCGCCTAGGCCTCGAAAGCGTTCTAGGTGCTAGGCGGAGGGTTGCCGCCCGCTTAGCGCCTAGCGCTTTTTTGAACATTGCTAAAATATTGATGTTTTATATTTTCAATGCAGTTTTATGAAGTAATGATGATGAATTATGAATTTCAAAGCATATTAATTGATTTTGTTGAATTACCATTGGTTAAAGTTATAGAAAATTGTTTACATTAAAATTATGCAATTATAGTTAAAAATTATTAATATATTTTTTTAATATATGTGAAAACTCTTAAAACTCAATTATTTAAAAACACAGATTATTTTTTAGGGAATGATATGTTTCAAAAAAATGAAAGTTGATTTCTTTACAAGTTAAAACAGAAAATAGCTTTATAAGAATTAAATCATTGGCAATTGCAGATTCCTTGACAAAGCGGTGATTTCGTGTGATTTAGCTGAAGTTGAGGAAGCAAAAGCTGTGTTAAGTCTTATTCCGATTTGGATGTGTTGTTTAATGTTCGGCATTGTGTATGCACAATCTACCACTTTCTTCACAAAGCAAGGATCAACAATGGACAGATCAATCACTTCAACACTCCTAGTTCCTGCAGCAACACTCCAAGGCTTCATAAGCCTATCAATCATCGTCTTCATCCCAATCTATGACCGTTTATTCGTCCCAATCGCAAGATCAATCACTCGTAAACCAGCAGGAATCACAACCCTTCAAAGGATTTCAACAGGAATTTTCCTCTCAATTCTTGCAATGGTAATAGCTGCTTTGGTCGAGATAAAAAGACTGAAGACCGCTCGAGATCACGGGCTAGTTGACTCGCCTAAAGCCATGGTCCCGATGAGCATTTGTTGGCTTATTCCACAGTATGCTCTCTATGGAATCTCAGATGTTTTCACTATGGTTGGTTTACAAGAATTTTTCTACGGACAAGTACCGGTCGAGCTAAGGAGCTTGGGACTGTCTTTGTACCTAAGCGTAATCGGCATAGGCAACTTCTTGAGTAGCTTCATGGTATCAGTCATCGAGAAGGCTACGAGCCAGTCTGGTCAAGTGAGCTGGTTTGCTAATAACCTGAACCAGGCACATCTTGATTACTTCTATTGGCTACTTGCGTGTCTAAGCTTTATCTCCTTTGTTTTCTTTGTCTATTTTACTAAGTCGTATGTCTACAACAGCCCAAAGTAAACCCAAGTAATTTTTAATAAATGGGCTGAATTCGGCTTTGTTTTTTTTCATAATAAGTTATTTGGCAGGGGAAGAAAAGACAAACCTCTTTGATGTGATTTTTTGTTCTGTATTCATATGTTGATGTGACCTAAATAAGAAAAGAAAAAGGAAAAGAGAGAAAATAATAGCGTGAATAATTTCACAAAATCAAAATTATATTTGTGGTACTTAGTTTAAAACAAACTCTAAGAATTCATTTAAATTAAAAAAATAAACTCTAAGAATTCATTGGAAAAATAAAAAAAAGGCTCAGGGGGAGAGGAGTTTCCCAAATCTTAATTCTTGTTAAATTACAGCCTCAAGTTTAGAGAAATCATCCTCCAACGGCCCGGCCAGATTAACATCTCGATTCACTATCATCCTTAATTTAGGTAATCATGTTATTTCAAGATTTCCGATCTAGCTTAGATTTAGATTTCCCTGCCTCTCGGAGAAGGCGATTATTTTCTAAGTTTTCTTTTTATGTGTGTTTTCTTTTTCTCTACCCTATGCGTACTTTCACTACCGAAAGAACCTTTTATTCAATGTTATGTTGCAAAGAGAGCAATAGAGAAATCAAACATGAGAGCTTAAAGACTGTGGAACATGACAAAAGCTTCCAAATTATACAAAATATATATATTGACATTTTGTTTGCTTCCGTAGATTCAAACCAACCATAACAATTTGGATAGGTAGAAGGATTAAAGCTTTCATACCAAAGCATCACCCAACATCCAATTCAGAATAACAACAATAACCAGGTATATATTTGCCTTCTCTTTGATTGCAAGAGCCAGTCAGTTCATTTCATTAATCTTACTTTCTAGAAAGCCTGATTAAACAAATTTACTAGGTATGGTGGTGACTCATAAGCATGCTTCGATTCTTTCGGGAAAAAACACCAAGGCTTAAAGTTCCAACAACATATTGAATTTCTATCAGATTGTTTTGACTCTTGTGATGATCAAATCAAGGAATTTATATTATACGTGTATGGAGATGTTCATTATAAATAAATATACTCTCTTGGTTTGTTTACATTAATTAAATGAACTGATTACCAATTACTGTTTTAATTGTGCTCCTGCAAGTTCGAGATGAGATATAGCGGTCTTTGGTGAGTTGCTACTAACAAAGAGGATATTCAGCTTTCTGTTATTTTTTTGGTGGTTATATATGATGTATGCCTTCTGATGGCTTTTGCTCTCCTTCTTGATTTCTTTAATCTGTTTTGGTGTTCAATTTGTTTTTCGTATATACTGACAGGGAATATGTAGGAGTGAAGAGATACCAACGGAACACTATAATTTGTGTTCGTTCATGCATCCTAAGGTCATAGGACCTGCTGAAGACATTGTCTTTCACCACAGTTGGTACAGGCTTCAGAGCTTCCCATCCAACGTAGTTAGTCACATCTCAACGTTCATGCTTCTCATTCGTATCAATCCTCAAGTCAGCACCAAAAAAAAATCCATGTGCAGTAAAAACGTTATGGTGCTTGTATGTTTTCATCTTTGAATTAGGTTTGATAAGTTTGTCACGGGATGTTATTGCCCATCAATGGAGCTGGCGAGAAGGCCACTGAAAACTGGACTTCAAACTTCACAAATCAAAGTTTACAACTATCCTGTTCAACCTTACTTATGAAGAAAACCTCCAAAGTTGTGTTCGACGAGGATGTTGTGGTCAATTATAAGTACTGACAAGAAGAAAGCTGAAGGACCATTGATTAGCTGCATCTCGATCTCAGGGACAAGATCATCATAAAAACTTTAATTGCTGAGGTTAGCAATTACTATATAAGTTTTCTTTTGCTCAGATGTAAGACCTTTTCCAACACAATCTCTGGATATCGATTCGGTATAAATTCTGGTAAGCTTGATTTTCTTATATGTTGTACGATCACATGTTTAGCTATTTACGTTTAATCTCCTGAGCGTTTTTGTTAATTATTGAGTTTAATCTCTTGAAGGCCCGGAATTTCATAGCTTTGTAAATTGTCTTGAACCGAAGTGTATTTAAGAACCAAAATCTCCGTTTGTCAATCCTATTGGTTGAGTTAATCATTTTGGGAATTAGATGCAGAGGAAGAAGACAAGCATGATGCAAAAATTATGTTTACGTTGCTCTGTCCCAGAAAAAAAAACAGTGGAGAAGCCGAGAAAGAGAAGAGAGACAAAACAATATGGTTGCATAGTTGGTTCTCCCATGAATATCGTTGATCAAGAATGGTATATATGACAAGGTTTTTAGGAAATGATGAGCGACTGACCAACCAACACAATAGAGACACAGAAACCGTATTAAAAGAGAATGGAAGCATTTACTACATCCAACTTCTTTTCTTTCTCTATTTTGTAATTGGAAAGATTATGTTTTTTTCCTTTCACTTTTGAGAGCTACTATGATCATTAGACAACTTACAATAAAGGTTAGCTATCATTGAACACTTGCAGTTACTAACTTACTATTAATTTATGAACTTCTGCTAAATACTAGCTTCAGTTATAAAAGAGAACTTATATTTATTCCAAACTTTAAGAAAACATATAGAAACATGAAGTTTTCTTGTAACATGCAACTTGTTTAACTGATAAACCATGTAGGGTTCCAGAGTCGATATAGGTTATGTACTTATGTATATGTAATTTTAATTATGTACACAATACATTATACATATAGACTTATAGTACATGTCCAACTATACACAAGAATTAATATTTGTTTTCATATAAAAATTAAGAAAATATATTTTAACAAATGAAAATAAATATACATATTTTAACCCATTTTTTTTTAATATATAGTCATCAGCCTACAAAAAATACATATGAATTTTAAAAAGTTATAACAATAAACCAAATAGAACTACATAAAAAATTAAATTTGTAAACAACAAAACTAAAATATTTGCGGAATACAACCTGCGCGTAGCGCGGGTATTCACCTAGTATATATAATTAGGAAGTTCTCTTTACATCTAGGGTGTCCACCTAAGCAAAAAAAAAAAATTTACAATAAATATTATGTTAAGTGTTCAATTAATTCATTTATATATATATATATATATATATATATTATTACTCATAAATACTATAAATTTGAATTAAAAAAAACGAAAAATAAGTACATAAATGATAAAAAAAAAATTAATACATACAAAAATATTTAAGTATTTTATTGTTGTGAATAAAAAATTACAACAAGAAATATATTTCATGTATATTTTACTTCATTTAAGAGTAATAAAAACATTCTCAGTTACGATAAAGATAAATATTTACATATTTTAATTTCAAAAATTTAAAATATGTAAACTAAATATATATATATATATATATATATATCTTATACATTAATTGAGAAGTGATTTTTTTAAATTTGCTTATATGTTATCATTAGAATCATTCTCACCAATTTTATTATGATATGACATTTTTTTAAATGTGACATGGCAAAATTTATCAAATATTTGTCTCACTAATTTAGCTCACTCAAAACTACTTAAATTAGTCTACTCAATAATGTTTATCATCAATCGGCCACATTTTTCTAAGAGAATAATTAGCCCACTAATCAAAACTATACCTAATATAAGAGAAAATGAATAAAAATGCAGATAAACAACATGAGATAATCAAAGAATTAAAATGCTATTAATTGTTAAACATCATAATTGAGTATCAAACGATTGTTAGGAAGCTGAAAGTCTAAAGAGAAAGACATTATCTTATTTCACTAAAAGATATTAACAATCTCACTAAAGATGAGAAACTACACTGAAATTTTAAATTATGATTTATTCAAAAAAATTTATTTTATTTCTAAAAGTATAGAATAAAATTATGATTAGTAAAAATGGTGACTGGTTAAATGAAAAACTACAAAAACTATATATATATATTATAAAATCTCAAATAAACATATTTATTTTCAAATAGAAACTATTGGTATTGAAATGATCGAGTATCACTTCATATTTTCATACAATATATAAGATAAACAATTAATTTCATTTCAATTTAAATCAAATATTAAAGTTAAAAAAAAAAATTATTTCATATTTGTAAGAATTGGTTGTTTTGTTAACTATAAATATAAAATAATTGATTAATTAATTAATTTGTCACTAAGTTTAACAACATTGAAAAAGAATTTGTGTTTTGTTTTTAGAAGAATTTGTTTTCTTTGTATTTAGTAAATATTAGTGGTGGACCCTTGGTGTTTTAGAAGAATTTATTTTCTTCTATTGCTCTATCAATCAGACCCGCATGTCTCATTTTGATGTGAAAACAGAAAAGTGAAAACAGGCAAGTGTTCGGCTTTTTAATAATAACTCTAACAAGTAACAATTATCATTGCTCGAAAGGCAACTCCATGACACCAAATTTGAGGCGTTTCTACTTATTCGTGTCCAAATTTTAGGCAAGTGAAAAAATTTCTACTTAATGTTTGAAACAATACATCTACATATCCGAACTTATTGAAATTCAAATTTTTCTACTCAAACTTATAAAATTAGGCGAATACATATCTAACGAGTAACGGTGTTAGTTTATCCGTTAAATATGCTGATTAGGATGTTGAGTCATTTGACAAGTCATACGGGTTTTCAACTTATTCGTGCCCCAACTCTAGACATGTGTGTAAATACAATCCCAAAGTCTATATTTTTCTTGATTATTTCGTATTCGTTATGGTAAAAATCTCTTTAACATTATTTATGAAGTGATTTTAGTGAAAATATTTATGTGTCAACTCCATAATCACTTTCACTATTTTATCTATTAAATGACAACTTAATTGCAAAATATATATATATATATATATATATATATATATTAATAATTTAGAATTACATTTATAAAAACTAAACAATTATGTAAAAAAAATTATATTGATTATGTTTATAGAATCTAAAAATATATATATAAAAAATAACGAAACTGAAGACATTGAGCATCCGATATTGAAAATGAAAAAAAACATATTATGGTTTTAAAAATAAAAATATCATATTAGATATATACATATAATGTGTACAAATTATCATGGTATGTATAGTTTTAAATTACTCATTCAATATATTAATTTAAAAAATTAAATTTCTAGAGAATATCTAATATCTATGATATCTTCTAATATCTACTAACTCTATTTACATACCCAATTTTTAATGTAGTATTTTAATATTGTAATTTTCTTTAAACAAAATAAAATTATTTTCAAAACTAATACATTAGATACTTCTGTTAACTTGAAAAAATAAAGAATCCACAATACCTAGCCAATACTTTCACTATTTGTATACAAGTCCCACCAAAAACCGATCATAAATACCGTTCATAAATACTCATTTAATTATTAATTATGATACAACTCATAAACATAAATTATTATAATATTTAATTAAACTTGTAAGTATTATTTATTTGAATAATTCATCTTTAATATATTAAAATTAAAATGATAAAATATCAATACAACATTGTGTATTTTATCTAATATTAAAAACTGATATTTAGTAAAAACAAATTCAATGTTAAATGTAATTGGAAAAGTTTAAAATTAATCTAAAACTTAAATTTATTTAAAAAATATATTAAATTGATCAAAATTTAAATAAAAAATTTTTCCTGAGCTACTCTCTCAAATTAAGAGATCGTAATAGTATTTAGGGATCGAATCCACATAGAATCAAATCACACAATCTATTAAAGTAAAGCAAACAAGCAGGTTGTGATGAATGTTCTAGTAATCAATGAGACAAAAGAGTTAGGCTATGGGTAATTCTCAGGAATGAATCGAAATCAAGGATAAAAGACTGTCAGGATTTGATTAAGCGCAATTCTAGAACTCAAACACGAATATAAAACCAATCAACTTTCGTTACAAAGATTATCTATGACTAAATCCCTAATTTCCAAATTTCTTGCAAACTTAGTGAATAAAATCAAGCATTAAGTTCAACTTCAATTGTTCACAAAATTACTATGCCAAATTTCTTTGCGAATAGATAATTTTGCTCATATAAGATTATGTCAGGTTGTTAATAATATTTTCGCATCTATTAAAGCAACCTAGGGTTTCCAATTTCAGTTGATCAATCCTAAAATCAGAGTTAAAGCAATCTAGATGAAGAACAAAAAGATAAATCCTAACAGAGTTTCAATCCTAACAATTTTTCATCAAACCCTTGAATTTCCCAAAACCTAACAAGCAAACTACTCAGACATAGATGAAGAAAACATCATGAGATAAATAATTTGCATAAAAAGATAGAGTTAGAGATACAAAAGGGTTCGAAATCGATGAAGGTCTGAAGTCTAGAAATCTCTCCCAAAAACTCTCCAAATCTCTCTCTCTCCAACTCTCAATTAAAAACAAGATGTAAACACAAAAGTCTTAAGAAAAACTATATATAATGTCTAAAAATCGGATTGGGCTTTTCTGTAAACTTCTGGGCTTCTTGGGCAAAAGAAAAAATTCTTCAATCTTCAGGTCGGGCATGAGCGTGTCACACGCTTTGAAAATTCAACTTCTTCTCGTATCAGACATGCGTGTCGATCGACACAAGCTCCAAAGTTTGTCTCCGACTTGGTCATTTTGGCTTTTCTTTTCACAATGCTCCAAAATGCTCCAAAAATTCTTATTAATCTCCAATCGTCCATTAACCTACAAAAACTCCAAAAGACCCGAAAAATACCAAAAAGATTCTATAAAAAGGACTTATATCATGGTCAAAAAGGGGTAAAAACCATGATATATCAGGAACCGAAACAATATTAAATTATCTTGATATATTTTTTATTTAAAATATTTATTTGTAATTAAAAATTGAATAAAAAAAATATTCAAAATATCAATATGGGAATGTTTTTGCACACATGTCTAGAGTTGGGGCACGAATAAGCCGAAAACTTATATGACTTGTCTAATGACTTAGCATCCCAGTCAACATATTTAACGAAAAAACTAACATTGTTATCCGTTAGATATGTGTAAGCCTAATTTTGTAAGTTTGGTTGGGTAGGAAATTTTGAATTTAATGAGTTTGAGTATGTAAATGCACTGTCTCAAACATTAGGTAGAAATTTTCGCACTTGCCCAGAGTTTTGGCACGAATAAGCCGAAACCCCCCAAATTTTGGTATTGAAACCACACTAAATTTGGTGTTTTAGTATCATAATTTATTTTTTATCTCTAACCACAATACTAAATTTCACACTAAAAACTTATTCTCTCTTATTATTTTATTAAATTTAATATTTTTTATTTTAAATAATTCGATAAATACTCATTATTTGTTTTGATTAATTATAAGTTAAATATTAAATTACAATCGGAAAAGACAAAAATAAATAAATAAAACTCGATAACTTAAAAATAACAGGAAATAAAGTTCAAGATAAAGATTCAAGATCAACAAGTGACCAAGATGAATTTACCCCATACCATAATTATTTTAGCGGAAACAGAAATAGTTACTCTTGAAATTAGATTATTAATTCCTAATATATTATTAATTTGTGAGAAAATGTTTATATGTAATCTTCACAATCACTTTCACCAAAATAATTGTGTTATGGTTTAAAAATAATGTGACATGACATTTTTGAACTAATAACAAAATATTCTACAAATAAATTTATAATTATTTCCATAAATAAATCAAAAGATTTTTTAATTAATGTTTTATAAGATTTTCGGTTTTAATTCTAAGAAAATAAAAATATTTTCATTTCTCATCTAAAAATAGTTTAGTGTTGAAAGTAATAAAATATTATTTAATTCAAAAGTAACAAAAAATATTTTTAATCCGTGTTTTATTTATCAAAATTTATGATTATATATTTTAAAATTTTAAAATATTAAATAATTTACTTATATTCTAATTCTACTTAAAATATCCGGACAAGCTAAATTTAATATAATTTATATCTATGATACAATTTAAATAAATATGAGTTGTACATATTTATTTAGAGAAATTTTGAAAAATACCACTTTTGAAGTGTCACTTTTCAAAAATGCCACATTTTCAAAAAATTTGTAAAAATGCCAAATTTTCAAAAATTTTGCAAAAATGCCACTTTTTAAAATTTATTTATTCATTCTATTAATTATGTTTGGTTTAACTATGTTGTATTAGGGTTTTGTTTTGAAGGTTTAGGGTTTGTTATGGGTCAAAACATTTCTTAGTGTTTAGAATTTTAAGATTTAGGTTTTAAAAATCCATAATTTGTGGCATTTTTGCAAAAAGACACTTCATATGGCATTTTTGCAAAATGACACACCAAAAGTGACATTTTTGCAATTGCCCCTTTTATTTAACAAATAATTACTCTTTAAACTATTATTCAAAATAATTTCTATTTTATAGTACATTTCATATTCAATATATAAAGTTATAAGAAAATAATAAAATATTATTGTGAATATTTTTACAATTTACGTAAAATTAAAATAATAATGTTTAATCTAAATGTCCAAATTCAATGTTGAATCTAACAAAAAATAATACTGATCTAAGACTTATTCGAATAAAAGATATTTTGATTAAAATGCAAACACAAACCAAAATCAAAATATACAATATTATTTATCGTAGATATTTTCATTTTAGATATTTTTATTCACAAATAGAATAATTCATACGGGGTTAACCAAATAGATATTGAATACAATTGATCACAATATGTCTTTTTGTCAACTTTTTAAGCTATAGAAGAATTTACATACACAGTAATAATAGTTTGGTACAATGTGTTAATGGCAAGGTTGACACTACAACATCAATAGAATTGGAGAAATGTTTAGAAAAGACAAAATCTTACTTGGTTACTAAAATACAATTGTAAATGAATTTATTGTCAATGTTATTAATGAAATTAGAATTAGTGCAAACAAATGAAAAAATAAAAAATAATATTATTTCATATCAAGAAAATTGAACTTAAATCCAAATTAAACATCATTAATACCTTTTTAATTTATATGATTTCTAAAATATATTGAACCGCATATAACGCGGAGAGTCACCTAGTTTTAAGTATATATTATGTCTTTAAAAATCTTATTGCATTTTGGTTCAATGTTCGTTTGTTTTAATTTTATAATTTTATGTTTCCAATATTTTAATTGAGCTATATTATGTATTTTACTATCAATTTAAGTACTAATTAGGATATTTGTAAGCATTAATATTTTATGTTAGTTAAATTTTAAAAACACAAAGATAATTTTGGTATATTAGTGCTTAGTTGTAAATCTTAATCAAATAACAATAGAAATCCTATTTAATCTAAATATAAAATAGGATTAATTAGTTCAATAACATGTTTGAACATATAAATAAATAAACTAACATGTGTAATTTGTTAATTTAATAACTAGCAAAGAGAAATTAATTTTGACTAATTTATCCTTACAATAAATTCAATTAAGGTTTTCATCATAATACATATTTAATGTAAATTTTTCTCTTAATTAAAAATAATAATAATTTTTTCTAAAAATAAACTTAAAGTTAACGTATATAAAAATACATTTTGTTTTCGTCTTTTTCTATATTTTTCTTTTTCTTTTTTTGTAATTGATTATTGTTTAAAAGTTTGAATATATAAATTATATAGTGAACTATATCACAAATTAAATATTATTGAAATGAATAGTGAACTATTTCACATAAATAATAAATTATTTTTCTATTTAGATAAAAATAGTGAACTTTATTTTAGTATAATTAACTACTTATTTGATATAATGAATTATAAGTTTCATACTTTAAAAACGGATAATAGTAAACTATTTATGAATATATTTAACTATATATAGAATAATAATCTATTTGTGGATATAACAAATTATAGTTGGTTGTTTGTGAATGAAGTTTATATGTTTATATATAGCTAAATATACGTGAATATATAACTAACTGTATTTAAATATGGTTATTTATATTTCTAACTATCTAGATAATAAAGAACAATTCGTGAATATAAAAAGTATAGTTGCCTATTTGTGAACCTAATTAACTCTATAAATAATTATATATGGGTATATAGTTAACTACAAATAAATGTATATAAGTAATTATATTTAAAAATAGTTAGTTATATATCTAACTATATACTCATTTACACACACACAAAAAGTAGATAATTGTGAACTATTCGTAAATATAACAAGTATAGTTGACTATTTGTGAAGAAAATTAAGTATGTATTTGGGTATATAGTTAACAAAAATGAAAAGTTTAGATAAGTATATTTACATAGTTAACTACGTATGTAAATATATAATTAGATAATTAATAGAAATAAAAAGACTATACCTTTTTTGTCCACAAGTCTATATGTTTATGATGTTAGTTTTTTTTTCTAATAATGTAAAAAATAAGAATATTATTTATCTTTAATCATTTTTAGTCATGAGAGAGAAGAAATTTGATATGGAAAAATGTATTAAATGAGATAATAATGAAAATGAGATATAAGATTACTTACTGAAACAATCCGACTCTTTTTTTTTAAATCGGATTAATATTCCCATAAATAATAATTCTCAAATCAATTTAACACATCAAACAAACAAGCGAAATCATCAATTAACCAGCGGAAGTCATAACCAACTAAACCAAACAAATGATCCAATAAAGTCCATAACTTATTAAACCAACAAAACCAATTCGATCAATTCTATAAACTAGCAACTTAGCAATTCTAAACAATATCAAATCATAACTCAACAAGACCCTAGATCATCCTCCTCTTCATAGCCATGATTCCACGATCACACTTTGTTTTTACCTTCATTTCGGAAAGGATTGAGATAAGAACAACGAAAAACACGAAATCAGACTCCCTTCACAGCCTGAGAACCTCTGATTCCTCTTTTCTTTCTCTCGAAATCACCAACACACGAACCCTTCTCGCTCCTATGGCCTTAATCGAGTCTCAATGACCAAACTCCACTAGAAATCTCCCATTTCTCTCTCAACACAAAAGATCACCCTTTTCTCTAATATTCTGAGCAAAAACGGAGGCTGCTAGCTTATATACCCGAGCCTTAGGGTTTCCAAACCCAAACCACCGTTAACCGAGCAATTTAAAATTGAACCGATCGAACCAAAAATCACAAGTGTCGATCGACACCCCTCTTGGTGTCGATTGACACCCTCCACAAATCATACCAAAAATTCCAATTTAGTTCACAGGCGTTACAATTTTTCCCCCACTAACCTGGATTCGTCTTCGAATCACACAATACCGTACGGTCTCAACCACCTGATCCACTCGGCCAGCACCACCTGAGATCAACACTCCCGACCTCTAAGGTTCACATCTAGTCTAATGCTTATAGTCATGTTTTAGACATTTGATATGCTCAAATCTGCCCTGAGCTACTATCTCAAATTAAGAGATCGATGTAATACTTAGGGATCGAATCCACAGGGAATCTAAACACACAATCGACTAAAGAATTCAAATTTTGCTAAGTAAATAGTGGTGAATGAAATAAAAACAGCAAAGTAAACAAGTGAATGATTATCAAGGTTCTAGTAATCAATTGGATAAAAGGTTAGGCTATGGATAATTCGCAGGAATGAATGGAAATACGGTCGTGTCGATCGACACATATGTCCGTGTCGATCGACACAGGGATAAAAACGGTTAGGATTTTATTAACCGTGGTTCTAGAACTCAAACACGAATATAAAACCAATCAACTTTCGTTGCAGAGATTATCTATGACTAAATCCCTAAATTCCAAATTTCTGTGCAAACTTAGTGAATAAAATCAAGCATTAAGTTCAGGTTCAATTGTTCACAAAATTACTAAGCCAAATTTCTTTGCGAATAGATAATTTTGCTCATCTAAGATTATATCAGTTTGTTAATAATATTTTCGCATCTATTAAAGCATCCTAGGATTTCCAATTTCAGTTGATCAATCCTAAAATCAGAGTTAAATCAATTTAGATGAAAAACATAAAGATAAATCCTAACAGATTTTCAATCCTAGCGATTTCTCATCAAACCCTAGAATTACCCTAAACCTAACAAGCAAACTACTCAGACATAGATGTAGTAAACATAATGAATGAATAAAATTGCATAAAAGAGATAGAGTAAGAGATACAAAGGTTCGAAATCTGAAGGTCCGGAAGTCTCGAAATCTCTCCTAAAGCTCTCCAAATCTCTTCTCTCTCAATGTCTCAATTCAAAACAAGATCCAAACATAAAAGCCTAAGGAAAAACTATATATAATCTGTCAAATTCGGATCGGGTTTTGTGTATAACTCCTGGGCTTTTTGGGCAAAAGCGGAATTTTTTCAAAACTTGAAATCTTCTAGTGTCAGACATGTGTGTCGATCGACGCACTGGACCGTGTCGATCAACACAGCCTTGAAAACTCGACTCCGACTTGATAACTTCGGCTCTTCTTTCCTTGATGCTCCAAAAACTCTCAAAAGCTCCCGTTATGCTCCAATCGATCATTGACCTACAAAGACTCTATAACAATAAGAAAACACCAAAAAGACTCGATTAAAAAGACTTATATCATGATCAAAAATGGGTATAAACCATGATATATCAACTCCCCCAGACTTAGCATTTGTTTGCCCTCAAGCAAACATAAACTAAGAATGTGAAAGAGGTTTGAAAACGCACAAACTTACCTTCCCTTGGTGTACCGGACCGACCATTTCAACTAGTAATCCACATAATGCAAAACCAACTCAAAACCAGACCACCATGTACTTCTCCATAGACATTCGCAGCCTCCCAAATTCATTCACGACTTCTCAACATAACCCGCTAGTCCTCATTGCTGGGTCTCGTCCCAGATCTCGATGCCAAGAACCTTCTAGACTCATTCTCATACTATACCATGTCAAGTGAACCATACAACTCTTGGTACTCTTTCTCTCTCCCAAACTTATTTGATTCTTTTTTTATTTTTTTAGACTTCTGAGACCCAAAAGCAGTGCTTTCACTACTGTTGTTCCTTGTGAGGAGACAGGGTCGTGAGATCGCTCGTCCTCTACATCCGTTCTAAGGGACTCTGCGCTTTTGAGCTCCGAGTGATCATTTCTTGAGTACTGACTCACTGAAATTTTATTTACTCATCTTATATCCAAGAACTATCATTTCACCCTAATCATCATTATATAAATAAATTTTTTTGAACAAGGGAGAGGAGTATCATTAATTTCACTAAAATGTGCACTTGTCAGGTATGAATGAGGAGTCAAGCTCTATGAACACCAATCACCAAGGAGACCGCATAATTAGCTCAAACCCGGCGGATTATGTTGGAAGTAACAGATGTCTCTAGTTAACTGGTCAGCCTTAGGATTTTTCATTAGTCTGACTCTGAAATTGATCTTGGAAGAATGGTACACAACTGAAAGAGACAATCCACCAAACCAAAGGAAGGATCATTGTTTCCAACTGACTATTTTGACTCAATAAAACGTTTTAGACTGACTTTAAAAAAAACACAAAGTTAGCAACTACCTCCCCCAGACTTAAACGACACTGTCCCCAGTGTTATCAAGTCTAAAATTGGTGAAAGAATCAAAAAAAAAATGAAAACACCAATTGAAAAGAACGAGAACTTACCTGTTGCAGGGTGTGTCGATCGACACACTGGATTTTCTTCGTCTCGTCGTCTGGTTTGTTTGTTTGTTTTTTTTTCTTTTCTTTGAATGAATAAAATCATGAAACACTTTAAACCAAAACTAAAAGTTAGTAAACAAAGGGAAAATAAAATGAGAATAAGTAGACTTACCAGTGGGTTGCTTCCCACTAAGCACTTGTTTTCAATCATTAGCTTGACTGTGTCAGGCTTAGGCTTTTGGTGGATCTTTGAAGGGCCTTCTGTCTCCCTCATCCGTTGATAGCCTTGCATTTTATCGCTCTCCGCCTCCAAACTTCCAAGGAACAACACCAGGAAAAAGCTTAATGGTGTTTTGCAGCATATCTTGAACAATTACCTCTCCTTTCTCACTTAACTCTAAGGGGATGATGATTCTGAACTTGGAAAAAGGTTTGGAAGTCTTTTTGCGCTTCACTTTGGGTGCAGTCAAGTCTTCATCAGATCGCGAAGAGGGTGGAGTCGAAGATGGAACACATGGGATCCTCTTCGTATCATCTCCTAGGCCTAAACTCGGCTTTCCTCCATTAGTAATGGTCATACAAGAATTCTCCATGACATGAACTGAAGGGTAGAAGACGTTCTTGTTGATCTTGGAGAAGGAGATTCGTTGATTACGAAAATCCACAATCACTCCTACAGTTGCGAGGAATGATGACCCAAGAATCAGTGGTTTCTCGTTGTCTTTTTTCAACTCCATAATGTGAAAATCCACCGGAACCAGACAATCTCCTACTTGAAGCATCAAGTCAGGGATGAACCCTTTCGAAAACGTTGATCAAGCGTCAGCAAGCTGGAGAGACATCTTTGAAGGTTGCAGATCTTTAATGCCCAGCTTCCTTGCAAGAGACTGAGACATGACGTTCACATTAGCTCTAGTGTCACATAGAGAATTCTTAAATTCCATACCTTTGATTGAGCAAGGAACAACGAACATCCCTGGATTCGGTATCTTAAGTAACTTTCTCAATGATGGTTGAGTATGTCCCCATTTTTTCTCTGATGTTTTGATACTAATAGCACGTGGGTATGAAATCTTGGGCTGGTAGACTCTTTTCTCTGCTTTAGCTGAAGGTTTTGACGCGTCTGGACTCGTTTGGGACTTGCGTCGATCGACACGTCTGTGACGACCCTGTGTCGACCTTGGTTAACGCAACAGCGATTGCGTATTTTCCTGTGTCGATCGACACACAGGCTCTATGTCGATCGACACAGAGTCTGTAACATCAATCTCGCTCCTTCAGCCTCCTTTTCACTCCCCAAAGTGATGGCATTGACATGTAGTCTCGGGTTTGTTTCCTTCTTGGCTGAGAGAAATCCCTCTTGTCTTCTAACATTCTCCGCAGTTTGAGCAACATGGGTGTCTAGCTTCTTCACATGGAGATTGAGGGCCTCAATTTTACCATTCAGATCTGTGTACATGGCATCTAGCTTCCCATTGAAACTCAAAGTCATCTTCTATTGACCCTCTAAAATCTGCTCCAGCATAGACTTCATCTCACTATCAGAAGATTGAGCAGGAGGTGTCTGATAAGAAGAAGAACCATAATTCATTTGGTAGTTGTTGCTTTGAAACGGCTTCTGAAAGTCATTCTTCTGATACCCTTGTTGATTGCCAAACCTTTGACCCTGATAACCAGCTCCATTGATGTAGTTGATATCCCTTTCTTCAGGCTCAAAAGTCTCCTCTCCTGCGGCAAATTGAACAGACTTTTTTCCCACTAGAAGGTTATGCACAGAGTCTAACTTAGCCTTCACCTAAGCAATTTGGCTTCCATCCATGTTCCCACCAAGCTTCTTCCTCTCGAAGTCTGCGTTCTTGGTACCATTGCTAGAAGCCAAGTTATCTATAAGAATCAGTGCATCCTCGGGGTATCTAGTGTTGAAGTTCCCATTGCTCGCAGCATCTAGAGCCATCTGGTACCTCCAATCAATCCCTCTGAAGAAGATACCTAGCAACTGAACATCACTGAACCCGTGATGAGGACAATCTCTCTGGTAGGTCTTGAATCTCACCCAGGAAGTCTTAAATGCTTCGGTTGGTCCCTGCTTGAAAGTGGAGATCTTAGTCCTCAAGTCTTCGGACCTTGCCTCATCAAAGAAATTGTTAAGGAAAGCATTCTTGGTGTCCTCCCAAGTAGTCAGCGATCCCGGCTCCAACTGCTTCTCCACTAAGAGATTATGGGAAAAGCTTGCAGTAGAGGTAATCGCTAGACACTCTATTAGCCTTAATGCTAGATGCTAAGTCCTCAAACCTCTCGATGTGGTCCATGGGGTGATCAGAGGAAAGACCATGGAACGGATGTTGAGCCACAAGTGAGAAGTAAGCAGGCTTTAGCTCAAAATCGTTCCTCGAGAAAGCAGGAGGACGAATCGCTGCTCTGTTGACATAAAACTCGTCTGGTCTGTTGTACTCTCCCAGAGTAAGCCCACGCCCAGCTGGCTCCTCTAAAATCACAACTCCATTTTCATCTATCCTCTGACCCTGAGCATTGCGTCTGCGACCCTCAGTATCCTGAAGAAACCCGTCTTTACCTCTGATAAGAACTAAGGAGTTCATTTTGGCTGTCTTTCTCGCTGCTCGGTTCGCTCGTTCCAACTTTCCAATCTCAAGGTTGAGATCAACTAGCTCTTCGTTCTAGTTGCTTCTGGTAACGCGATTAGTCATAAACCTCAAACACACAAGACAAAGAAAAAAGAACAAGTATCAAAACAAAATAAAAAAAAAACTTAGACAAAATTCTAGTATAAAAAATCGATAGGTGAAATCGACTCCCCAGCGGCGGCGCCAAAATTTGATATGCTCAAATTTGCCCTGAGCTACTTTCTCAAATTAAGAGATCGATGTAATACTTAGGGATCGAATCCACAGGGAATCTAAACACACAATCGACTAAAGAATTCAAATTTTGCTAAGTAAATAGTGGTGAATGAAATAAAAAAAGCAAAGTAAACAAGTGAATGATTATCAAGGTTCTAGTAATCAATTGGACAAAAGGTTAGGCTATGGGTGATTCGCAGGAATGAATCGAAATACGGTCGTGTCGATCGACACAGATGTCCGTGTCGATCGACACATGGATAAAAACGGTTAGGATTTTATTAAGCGCGGTTCTAGAACTCAAACACGAATATAAAACCAATCAACTTTCGTTGCACAGATTATCTATGACTAAATCCCTAAATTCCAAATTTCTTTGCAAACTTAGTGAATAAAATCAAGCATTAAGTTCAGGTTCAATTGTTCACAAAATTACTAAGCCAAATTTCTTTGCGAATAGATAATTTTGCTCATCTAAGATTATATCAGGTTGTTAATAATACTTTCGCATCTATTAAAGCAACCTAGGATTTCCAATTTCAGTTGATCAATCCTAAAATCAGAGTTAAATCAATTTAGATGAAAAATATAAAGATAAATCCTAACAGATTTTCAATCCTAGCGATTTCTCATCAAACCCTAGAATTACCCTAAACCTAACAAGCAAACTACTCATACATAGATGCAGTAAACATAATGAATGAATAAAATTGCATAAAAGAGATAGAGTAAGAGATACAAAGGTTCAAAATCTGAAGGTCCGAAAGTCTCGAAATCTCTCCTAAAGCTCTCCAAATCTCTTCTCTCTCAATGTCTCAATTCAAAACAAGATCCAAACATAAAAGCCTAAGGAAAAACTATATATAATCTGTCAAATTCGGATCGGGCTTTGTGTATAACTTCTGGGCTTTTTGGGCAAAAGCGGAATTTTTTCAAAACTTGAAATCTTCTCGTGTCAGACATGTGTATCGATCGACACACTGAACCGTGTCGATCGACACACTGAACCGTGTCGATCGACACAGCCTTGAAAACTCGACTCCGACTTGATAACTTCGGCTCTTCTTTCCTTGATGCTCCAAAAACTCTCAAAAGCTCCCATTATGCTCCAATCGATTATTGACCTACAAAGACTCTATAACAATAGGAAAACACCAAAAAGACTCGATAAAAAGGATTTATATTATGGTAAAAAACGGGTAAAAACCTTGATATATCAACATTACTTACTACCAACTCATAACCACACCCCTCACACTCTCAGGAACACGTCCTTTGAACTATCGGTGCACCATACCACTCACACCCTCAGGACACACAGTCCCTCGAGCTATCGTATGTAAGGGAAATCCTCATCCCCTCGAGAGAAATCCTCATCTCTCAATAATATACAGGAGAAATTCTCATCCCCTCAAGAGAAATCTTTATCTCCCAATGAATTGTTCGGAGAAATCCTCATCCCCTAGAGCAATAAATTCTTAAACGTTAATAAGCATCTCTGATCAGAACTACCTCCCATGGTCCCACTATGACATTCTACTATCCCGGAATATCATCTCAGCCATGATCAATCCTTAGGTCAACTCTAACATGACATTCCAGTATCCCGAAATATCATCTCATCCATGACCAATCCTCATGTCAACTCTAACATGACATTCCACTATCCCGGAATATCATCTCATCCATGACCAATCCTCAGGTCAACTCTAACATGACATTCCACTATTCTGAAATATCATCTCATCTATGACCAATCCTCAGGTCAACTCTAACCAACCCAATCACCTAGGGTTCCTCACTAAGGTCTCACAGAATAGACAAGTTCTAAATCCTCATAAAACTTCTATTCCAAACCCTCAGAAATATACAAGTTTTAAATCCTCATAAAACCTATATTTCCAAACCTCAAAACACATAACCCATGACAACACAAGTCAACAATAAGAACTACTCATCTTATAAATCTCAAATCACTATCGGCCACACTCTCGGCGGACTCACTCACTCGTCCCCTTTTGGTGTCGATCGACACCCTCCACAAATCATACCAAAAATTCCAATTTGGTTTACGGACGTTACACTTACCATAACTACTTTAAAGATAAAACTGGAATATCAAATAATTGAAATGTTAGTTACTAAATTTTTTTTATTTGATATTAGATAATTAAATATGGAGTTAATGAGTAATATAGAGTCCAATTTTTTTATAAGATATCTAATAAACTTGAAACTATTTCAATACATAATAATTACTAAACTAAAAAAAAAATCATTTCCCGTCGCTACAGTGCTATTGTAGCAAAAATCAGCATCACACTATCAAAATCATTTCCTTTTAGGGCTATTTGGCTCATTTCCCTTATTTTTTTTTTGTAATCAGCTTCTCCATATATAGTTGTTGCTCACACAGCATCATACATATTCCTACATAAAATGATTTTTTTAGAAAGAGTAGAATGTACAATATACGTAGATAAGATCAGAAAAGTCAGATACGATAATCATCGCATCTCTAAGAAAATTAATACTAATAGTCAAATAATTTAATTATCAGCTCCCACCAACGAAATATAATAAATTCTAAATTAATATTCTTCATTCTGCGATCAATCATTTGTTTATAAAATAAGTAAGTGGTTTATAAAAGAGGAAATAAAAAGGGTTTTTAATAAAAAAAAAATTCTTGATTATCGCCGGATTTTGAAAAATCCTTTTAACTATTTTTTTAGTAAAAAAACCCTTCAACTATACTTTATTAGTGAAATCAATCCTCCGTCTACAATAACATTTAATCCCAATAAAAATTATTGTCATTTGTTACAAAAACGACAAAACGTCTTAAATATTGGCCAAAACATCAAGTTGTTTACAGGAAAACAACAGAAGTGTGCAAAGAAAAAATTAACTGCAACTTGTGTTCAAAATCTCTTTGATTGGAGATTGTATGCTTCAATAAATAGTCGGTCTATGGTTGTGAGATCCGACAATGAAACTCATATATATTACTCAATAGCTGTGGTGAATCTCTACAGTGCACCTAAGATTGCGGTTGATTTCCTGAATAAATTTAGCATTAATCACGATTTATAGTACACCTATGATCACTTTTTTTTTATCATAAAATTCACTTTGTATTCTTTTTTTGTAAATAACTTGATGTTTTGGTCAATATTTGAGACAGTTTGTCGTTTTTATAACAAAAGACAACAATTTTTATTAGGATTAAACGTTATTGTAGACGGAAAAGATAATTTTATTAACAAATATAGTTGAGGATTATTTTTACTAAAAAAATAGTTAAGAATATTTTTAATGATCCGAAAATAGTTGATGAAATTTTTTATTAAAACCCCAAATAAAAACAGCTAAATACAATACAAGAATGTATAATAATGAATAAGATGGCACCAGCGATGTACAAAAAACCAAGGAAACAGCTACTTTCTTCTTTTTCTTTTGACAAAAGTAACTGATGAGTTGATTTTTAACGGGATCATTCTCGGGTCTACTAACTTTACTTTTTCAAAATTTTAAAAAATCAAATTTTTTTTTTTTGAAAAATATTATTTTTGAAATACCATTTTTAAAAAAATATTTATTCATTATATCGTTTATATTTGGATTAACTATATTGTATTAAGATTTAGTTTCGGAGATTTAGGACTTGTTTAGGGTCAAAACATTTTTTAGAGTTTAGAATTTTAATATTTAGAATTTAAAAATTCTAATTTAATGGTATTTTTGCAAATGGACAATCTAAAGTAATATTTTTTAAAAATTGCACTTCAAAAAAGTGGTATTTTTTTTAATTACCTTAAAAATCAAATACGATTCTAGCTTTTCTGAATATAGTTGTAGCGTTTTCGGAGAATTTTACTTTTATTTAGTAGTTCTTATCTGTTTTGTTAAAAGATTTTTTTGAAAAAGGATTTGTTAAAGGATTAGTAGTTTTAATTTGTAAAAAATTTTGTAATTTTAGTTTACTAATTTTATGTGAAATATAGAAATTTACTTGAATTTTTGGTAGACATAATAAATAACGCGAAAATATACATATTACATGTAACAACATTATATATTATTATATATATCGATACAAAGATGTGATACGTAGTTACAAAGTTATCTTAAAAAATTAGTACATATATTTGATGTATATTAGGTGGCTAAGAATTTCTGATGAACAATAGAAAATATAAAAAATATGATATGATATTTTTTTGGGGTTAAATATGAATGGAATTTAAGCATTGTTTTATTATTGTATTTGGTTAAATGCCAACGTAGGGTTTGACAGCTCTAGTCTATTGGAATTTTCCCCTTATTATCCCAATTACGCAATCAATTAGAATCAATAATCCTGGTTACAACAACGCATCAACAACGATTCCAATATATATAATATATAGATTTACAAATATAATCATTTGAGGATTTCTTTACGTGCGAAGTGGTCTCTAAATGTTTTTTAGTTATATGAGTGCTACGTACACACCGGAGTTGAACCTTAAGACTTTTGAATATCAAAACTATTCAATCATTAGATTATAAATGTTTTCAAATGCAGTTTTCATGTTAATTATCGTTACTACTCGAATGAAATCTTTCTTCCATAAATACTAAATTCTTTTTTTCTAAACGAATAATTTGTTTCGCAGATGTGTTGAAATGTCGTAAGATAAATATTTTTTTATTTGATAGGATATATATTTACATAACAAGTATTTGCCATGTGTTTTTTCTAATCATAAAAGATATCTCATGACTTCATTTACACTAATCACTACAAGAAATAGTTCAGTTTCCAATAATCATTTTCGTCGAAAAATAATCAGAAAAACCTCTTTCTGACCAATTTCCGACCATATACAAGTCGTCAGAAAAGTTTCGTCGGAAAATAAATTTGGTCGGAATGTGGTCAAAACTTTCTGACCAATTTAGTGGTCGGAATAGCATCGGAAAATGACGTCAAAATGTGGTTGGAAAATTTATGACCACTTTCTTATGAATTTTCATCCAATTCTTTCTGGCGATTTTTCAACCACTTATATGTTCCAACGAATTCCCGACAACTTATTCCGATTTGTTTCTAACTATTCTTTAAAATTAATTAAAATTTCCAATTATTATAACTAAATTCGAATTCAAATACCGAAATTAAAATTATAATAATTTTGACCCATAAACATTAAAATGGTCTACAACATAACGATATTTAAAGTTAGAAACCTAAAAATGAACAAGTGTTCAAATAAAACTAAAATCAAAATGAGATGGAAGCTAAAACCGATATCAAAATGGACCTATTCTTAAGTTTCGTCTTGATCTTGTAGTGCAAATTTGAAAACTTGTCGACAACCATCTTCCTCAAATCTTGCAAATACTTGACTGTTCTGTCCTTCGATCCACCTTGTTTACAAAAAATATAAATTATTTGTGCCTTGAACCAAGCTAAAACCAATACACATTTCACTTTTGTGAATTTAAATTCTACAACCACCTAAAGCAAATTGATAAAGGATTAAAGATTCAGATTTTCAAAAAACTACCTTACAAGAAGAAGAATCAAAGATCTCTCTATATTGTATCAAGTGTAGAGAGGTAAAGCTGTCCAAGCACAATAGATCTGAAACTAAAGGGAAACACATTGTTAGAGTAAAGGAGTATATAACTCATTGGCTAAAGCAAAGTTAATATGTAAGACATAATAATCTTCAACTAATAAAAAGTGAAGAATTGACTCACTCGTGATATAGAGATAATTAATTCTCTTGTGCTTCAAAGCAACTTGAAAACCCAAATCTTCTGCCACATTTGAAGAGCCATGCAAAGACGCATCCATGTACCAAATGAACCATAAAAAGTGTCTTCTAGTCACTTGTCAAATCCATCATTTCAGTTCTGC